>JAWZYU010000013.1:62028945-62571445 GCA_038380435.1 Ryuthela nishihirai | reverse complement strand
ACAATAGCTCTGGTAAAATCCTTAGGAACCATGCCTTTATCATAAAAGTTATTCAGAATTTCAGTCATCCAAGTGATAACCGAAACATTCCCAGCTCTAAGCATTTCCGTAGTAATTTCATCTATCCCTGGGGATTTATGAAGTTTAAGTTTAGAAACAGCCAAAATAACTTCAGATTGTGTTGTAGGGCCAACATTAAAGCCACCAATGCATCTATCATCATTGCAAACAATGGGAGTAGAACTAACTACATTGTTTAGAACATCACTGAAATGCTCAGCCCACCTAGCCATGACAGAATCCTCACCTTCTATAACCTTACCTTGTTTATCCTTCAATCCCTGTATACCTGTCCGTTTTCTACCACACAAAACATTAATTATCTGGTACAGCTCTCTGCTGTTGTGCTGTCTAACTGCTTCCTCGGCTTTGTCAGCCGAACCATCAAGCCAAAGATTCTTATCAGCAGCTAACTGATCTTTTACACGTTTATTAAGTTCTCTGTAATGCTTTCTATTAGGACTAGTAGGGTATTGATTAAGGGCATTCCTGCAGTTCTTTCTTTCCGAAATAAGCTCAAGTGCCTTATCACTCAGATAATTTTGCCTCTTCTGCTCCTTTTTTCCTAAAAGAGTACTGTTAGTGTCCAAAAAAGTCTGTTTAAAATGATCCCATTCTTTCTCAACTTCAGTAGTAAGCATACCATGACTGTCATAATGACTAAGTAAACTATCATGGTAAGCTTTGGCTATAACTGGATCTTTCAGAGCTTCAGTATTAAAAGTAAATTTTTTAACCCTAGCACAACACTTTTTAAGTTTAAGTTGCAACACACTTTTAACAAGGTAATGGTCAGATCCAATTTCAGCTCCCCTATATGCCCTGGTATTCCTAACAGAACTAGCCCATTTGCTGTTAATTAATATGTAATCAATCATATTCTTATGCAGCCCATCAGGTGAAATCCATGTGTACTTATGTATGTCGCGGTGTTTGTAATAAGTGTTAGTTATTCTGAATCCATTGAGTTTACTTACCTGTGGGAGACGTTGCCCATTGCCATTGCAGCTACCAATACCAAAAGGGCCTATCACCCCTTCCCAAAGGTCAGAGTCAGTACCAACTTTGTCATTGAAGTCACCTAGAAAAGGATAATATCTCCTTTCTTGACAGAATTCAAAATATCCTGAAGTTGTTCATAAAACCTATCCTTCTCATCCTCATCGGCATCCTCAGTGGGGGCATAACAGCAGATAACATTCAAGTCTTTAATGCTTGTCTGAAATTTTGCTGTAAGAAACCTTTCATTAATGCACTCATATCCTAGAAGAGCATCGCTAGCGTGTCTGCTGAGAAGCAGACCCACGCCTTGGTGATGCTTATTGTCGTCCCTCCCTGAAAAGAGAAATTTAAGATTATTTTTAAGAATCTGACCTCTCTAAGTAAAAAACGTTTCATTTTAGCAAGTACCAGTATAACGAAAATATCAGTTTAAAGAAATAAAAATTAATCTCGATCCAAAAAAAAAGACCAGTTAGCGAAATTTAAAAAAAAAATTCTTAATCAATGTAAAAAGTGTACATTTTAGCATCTGGCAAAGCTTGAATATTTTAAACCCTGTGAAATATCTAATCAATCATAGCGTTCTGAATAACGCGCTACTTTTTGTTTATATCATTGCGTGGCATAGATGCTCTCTACAAATGACGGCATAACGTTTTAAAGCAGTGTTGTCACATTTTCATTGCACAGAAGGCGTTTTTCAAACTAGGAGATCTCCGCAATTTTAATTGTATTGCATTTTAAGTAACGTTGCGTCATCAGCGAAAAGTTCTTTCAGAGCAGTTTCAGTCCGAGCGTTATTTTTTATCATTTGTTAAATTTAAGTTATTTGGTCTATAAATGGTAGCTAGGTAGTCACTGGAAGGAGAGCTATACACCAATACTCTGTGATAATGCACAGAACCCGGAAAGGCCTAGAACCCAATTTCCGACCACGCCTTCTCGTGGTGTAGACCGTTAGTACCTTTCAAAAGAGATACTCTTTGTGAAAGTGAAAGGAAGGAGGGGGCTGCCAGATTAGTGTGGCCTACTGATCTGAACAACTATGGCTACTTTTTTTTTTCTACCCTGCTGAGGAATTGTCAACCACACAGGGTGCTAGTGCTGACCATAAAAACCCACTGGACTGGACAGATATATGGATCTGAGCTTGATTATGGATCCTGATTTTGCTGCACTGGTTAGCTTCTGTGGAGGGAAAATCTTCCGCTGTGTTTTATGTTTGTTGTGGGTTGACAGCCCCAGGTGAATATATTCACAGGATATGTTTATCAGCTGGTGGATAATCCGGAGCAGAGGTCATCGCAGGCACCTGAAATCTTTGCTTCTATTGGCATCGTCAAATTCTACATTAGAGGAAGTCTTCCAGTGTAGATGGCTTCAGCCTTTAGTAGTGGGGGAACGGGTCTTTGCCCCATGTCTGCGATTAGGGGGCTGTTTGATATTGTCGGCATTCCCTCTCTCAATAAACATAGTTTCTTTAAACATCCCACTAACCATTTTCTCTCCATAGGCAGTTGGAATGTGAGGACTCTGCACAGAGCTTTTTCTCTTGATGTCCTCACACAAGAATTCCACCATTATAATTTAGATATTCTTGGATTGCAAGAGACCACATGGACAGATAAAGGTCAGATTCTTAAAAATAATCTTAAATTTCTCTTTTCGTGAATGGACGACAATAAGCATCACCAAGGCGTGGGTCTGCTTCTCAGCATACACGCTAGTGATGCTCTTCTAGGATATGAGTGCATTAATGAAAGGTTTCTTACAGCAAAATTTCAGACAAGCGTTAAAGACTTCAATGTTACCTGCTGTTATGCCCCCACTAAGGATGTCGATGTGGATGAGAAGGATAGGTTTTACGGACAACTTCAGGATATTTTGAATTCTATCAAGAAAGGAAATATTACCCTTGTTCTAGGTGATTTCAATGCCAAAGTTGGTACTGACTCTGATCTTTTGGGAGGGGTGTTAGGATCTTTTGGTATTACTAGCTGCAATGGGCAACGTCTCTGTATGGCAATGGGCAACGTCTCCTGCAGGTAAGTAAACTCAATGGATTCAGAATAACTAACACTTATTACAAACACCGCGACATACATAAGTACACATGGGTTTCACCCGATGGGCTGCATAAGAATATGATTGATTATATATTAATTAACAGCAAGTGGGCTAGTTCTGTTAGGAATACCAGTTCATATAGGGAAGCTGAAATTGGATCTGACCATTATCTTGTTAAAAGTGTCTTGCAACTTAAACTGAAAAAGTGTTGTGCTAGGGTTAAAAAAATATGCTTTTAATACTGAAGCTCTGAAAGACCATGTTATAGCCAAAGCTTACCATGATAGGTTACTTAGTCATTATGACAGTCATGGTTTGCTTACTACTGAAGTTGAGGAAGAATGGGATCATTTTAAACAGGTTTTTTTGGAAACTAACAGTACTCTTTTAGGAAAAAAGGAGCAGAGGAGACAGAATTATTTAAGTGATAAGACACTTGAGCTTATTTCAGAAAGAAAGAACTGCAGGAATGTCCTTAATCAGTACCCTACTAGTCCTAATAGAAAGCATTACAGAGAACTTAATATACGTGTAACGGAGCAGTTAGCTGCTGATAAGAATCTTTGGCTTGATGGCTTGCTGACAAAGCCGAGGAAGCAGTTAGACAGCACAACAGCAGAGAGCTGTCATGGCTAGGTGGGCTGAGCTTTTCAGTGATGTTCTAAACAGTGTGGTTAGTTCCATTGTTTCCAAATGATGACAATGATGAATTTATTTGATAAAAAAAAAGACTCCGATGGTTTGCAATGATGATAGATCCATTGATGGCTTTAATGTTGGCCCTATAACACAATCTGAAATTATTTTGGCTATTTCTAAACTTAAACTTCATAAATCTCCACGGGTAGATGAAATTACTAGAGAAATGTTTAGAGCTGGGAATGTTTCGGTTACCACTTGGATGACTGATATTTTGAATTACTTTTATGATAAAGGCATGGTTCCTAAAGATTTTACCAGAGCAATTGTTATCCCTATTTTCAAAAAAGGTGATCGCAGTTCTAGTGATAACTATAGGGGTATCAGCCTACTCTCTGTTCCAGGTAAAGTTCTTTCCATGATTGTGCTTAATAGAATTAAGAATCTGGTTGACAGGCAATTGCGTGATGAGCAATGTGGATTCAGAAGTGGTAGGGGATGTGTAGATCAGATATTTTCACTTAGGCAGATTCTTGAGAAATTTTTGGAGTTTTAGAAACCTTTGGTTGCTAGCTTTGTTGTTTCAAAAAGGCTTTCGACTCTGTTGATCGTCATACTTTGTGGTTGATTGTGAAATCATATGGTATACCAGACAAGTTAGTTAACATAATGAAAGCTCTCTATAATAACACTGAGTCGTGTGTGAGAGTTGGTAAGTCTTGTAGCAATTGGTTTAGCATTACTTCTGGTGTTCGACAAGGGTGCATTTTGTCTCCTTTTCTCTTTAGCTTGGTTATTGGTTATGTTATGCGAAGTTCACGTCAAGGGAAAGTTTTTGACCTTAAATCGTCTGGAGATACTAATATTTCTGATTAAGATTATGCTGATGATTTAGTCCTTTTGGCAAATGATGTTTATGAGATGAACTCTTTCATTCGAGCTGTTGATGAGACTGGTAGTAGAGTAGGTTTGGTTATAAACAGAGAGAAAACTAAAGTGATGAAAATTTGTCAGGCAGGCTGTAATTCAGTTAATCTGAATGGTTGCAGTCTTGAGCAGGTGTCACAGTATAATTACCTAGGGAGCTATGTAACAGATACTGGTGATCTGCGGCATGAGATTAAGAGACGATAAGGGATTGCTGCCGGGACTTTTAAGAATCTATGGAGATTGTGGAGAAATAGGTGTATATACACCTAAAGACTAAAATTAGACTGTATAATAGTTTGGTTCTTTCTAGGGTTAGTTATGGTACTGAAACGTGGACACTTTGTAAGCAAGATAACAGGAAACTAGATGCTTTTGATTCCAGATGCTTACGCAGTATCTTGGGCATTAGGTGGTTCAACTTTGTAATTAATGATGAGGTTAGGCAAAGGAGTTTGCAACCTCCTTTAAGTAGCATATTGTGCAGAGAGAGACTCCGTTGGTTTGGCCATGTTGCCCGTATGAATAATTATAGATTGGCGAATAGGGTTATGAACAGTGTGCCTAAAGGCCTCAGAAAGAAGGGGAGACCTAGGATGTGGTGGGCAGACAATATCAAACAGGATCTTGTTAGAATTGGTGTGCAGTGGCCAGATGCAGTAGATGTAACTCAGGACAGACTTGCTTGGAGAACTAAATTGTACGGTCTGGTTGGACCGCCGTAGCCCATGACTGCTTGATGATGATGATGATGTTATTTTAATTTGTTCGTTATTATTATTGTTTTTAGATAAGTTCATTAATTCATTTAGTTACATTATTAGCAACCAAGTTAGAGCATGAAGTCTCCTGCCTTTCGTAATGACATTGAAAGATATTCCAGACTGTGTTGCAGAGTTGCGGAATCGTTTAAGGTTTTACAGAGACGTTGGAAAAGATAGTTAAAAAAAATTCCGACTTTTTTAAGAAGTGAATTTTAATACACCGTAAATTGCTTTCATAATGATTATTTTATAGTATGTTATTATCATAGCACATTTTCATTGCATTTCAGAGTAATGAAATTTCGATATAAAGAACATATTTTGGTCACCGGCTAGATTTCGTTATAGTGCCATTTCCTTGTATAACATTAAAGACTGAAGAGATTCAAGCTCAGTTAAATGTACCAAATTCTCTTGACCCAATATAAAATGTTGAAAGAAATGTTCATACACCAAATCTTTTGCTGTTAACTACGCATAACAAAAGAGTGATTTTGCAACTTCAGTGGTATGCAAGGATTTTTAAAATATTAATAAATAAGTAGGCCGTAATCCTTAGAATTACTAATTTGCTCTTTACGTCATCGACTTCTTTTGGAAAACGTTGGGACAGATTTTTCGCTTTGCAAGGCTAATTTGCAAATTGCTAAATTGCAATTACAAATTTTACGAATTGCGCAGATAAAGGTTGAATTCCAGGAACAAATAAGCAACAATGTATCAGAGACGTAACTTCATTTTTAAAACCCCAATGCAAGCAATTAAACGAGGCCACCGCAAAAGAATTAGGTCTGTTGTGACTTGCCGTAGTTATAACTCTACCGGGGCTACAAATATATTTTGTAGTTTTTCTATACAAGTGGTAAAAATACAAAATTCCAAAAAGGAAAGTAGAAATTAATGACCCATTAAAAGTAAAAACTCCCACATCCTATATTATGCGTTACTTAATTCAACATAGAGTGGCTTGATGTTACTTTACAAATAAAATGCATTTTTAATATTTCAGATGCTTTTTATCACATTTATGTTCCAGATGATGTATTTGCCGAAATATTTGCGTTCTGAAAAATGAAATGTGTTTTTTGCTTTAATTTAATGTTAAAAACTCTACCTCTCTTAATATTCGTTTAAAGAGAAATTGTATAGATTTGCATCTCTTTCATAAATCGCAATAGGGCGATAACACCTTTCTGTTTAATTATTCTAAATTGCATTATTATGAATCACATTAAAATTTACCAGTTTCTTCAATTTTCTTAAATGCACATGTTTAGGACGATCAATGCTGTTTTTAGCTATTCCAGCTTCCAAAATTCTTCACATGTAAACAAATAATTTGGAAACTAAAGTACCTGTATTTATTTTTTTTTAACTTTGTTTCTAACAAAATATCTTACTTTTAATTATTTCTTTTCGAAATTTCAAGTCTGCATATTGCAACCACATACATTCAATTTATCTCGAAAAGTACTAAATAATTATGGTTTTTGAAATATACTAGTACTTTGTAACTTCACATTTTAAATTTGTGCATTATTTACTCAAACTCTCTTTCTCGTCCTTCGCTCAGCTCTGATTTCAACCCAGTGAGATTTCTATTCTCCCTTTTTTCCTAAGTGGGAGAGTGGGAAACCTTTCTCGGCGACAGGAACGTCGAAAGTTACAGACCACCTGTCTCTACAACTTCTCATATAGGCCATTCATTTACTTAAAAACTACCTGTAATATTGTGACTCTAAATTATTTCTCCATATATTGCGTCGCAATACCGTCCCATTCGTGGAGTTCAGTGCAAACGGAACAGGTTTCGAGCCCCAGATAAAAGGCATCGACCTTTTGCATGTTGTCCTTCTGCTGAACGATTTCACCTTTCTCACATATCTATATGCAGCGGTGAGGTCTAGACGAAGCCCTAGAGTTTTAATTGCTATTTCATTAGATTTTATGACATTTTGGAAGAATATACGACAGAGAGAACTGTGTTATTGAGGAATTTAGGTCTAGGGATGCCTAAAACGAGTATTTTCCCAGAAAACTTGAAACTTTCAAAAAATCAAAGAAAAGGAACCAAAAACAATGCTTTCACTATATTACTCTGTTGAGAAAGTAAAAAATTCCCAAGTACTATTTTATAGAATCACACCACTGATTCTAATTCGTATTAACCTGAGAGACTCTTGTGAGATCGTTGTAACAAGCAGCTACTTTAGAGGTATTATTTTAACACACGATACATTTATCTGAAAACGAAATCGAACCTAAGACGATATACATGAAAACCCTCTGGGTATAGAGAAATCATCTAAAGCAGTGATTCTCAACCTTTTATACTTCACGTACCCCCTGGAAATGTGTTGTAACTGGCATACCTCTTATATAGATAAATAAAACTATAATTATAGTATAACAATGGGAATAAAACAAAACACTATATAATATATATCTAGCGACCTTTGAGCTCTCACGCCGTACCTCAAAACATTTTACCGCGTAACCCCAAGGGGTACGCGTATCCCACGTTGAGAGCTCCTAGTCTAAAGAAAGCATTCGGTTTAAGAAATTTTCAAAAGAAAAAAGCGAGGAGGATAAACTATATATTATTATAAACTACTGCTATCGCCCAGATACAAATGAAAAGAATGGATTTTGGAAGAAAAAAACGTTAACCCCAAAACTGCGAGTTCTGTAAACGGTATCATAAGTCAGTGTGTTTCATATATTACGGTGTGAACACTTTGGAATATCGCAGCAACTTGGCAAGAGGTGATCAAAATGCAGATACTAACTAAATGTTTCATAATGATCTTTCGAAACTGATTTATTGGGAGCAAAACTTATATCAATTTACTTACTTTTTTAAACAGTTCTTGGATGCTTTAATATATTTTTCAGGAGTTTAAAAGTTGAAGAAACATATCGGTAAAGTTTTCAAAATAATCGTGCAAAATTTTGATGGTTAGCTTTAAAGTGGTCAAGGTTTAGAGAGTTGTATGGCGCATGACAAACTCATACCTCAAATTGAAACAAATGAACTGGAAATGGAGTACAAATCTTAATTAAAAGTTTAGTTTTTTGTGTATTTTATTTCTTTTTTTCATTTCAACTATTCGAAATTGATTGTGCAACATTTGATTAGTATTAAAAATTTATTTCATAAAAACGATTTAAATTTTTTATTTAATGCAAAGAGGCAAGATTCATAAAAGTTAGTTGTATTTGATGGAAAAAGTTCTGATAGCAAAATATTTGGAAAACAACGTTTACTTTTCTATTTTTTAAATATATTGGAACAATTATTTTTTTAGAAATCTGTCAATAATTGTACAAAAAACAAACAAACATACAACTGATCTACAGAGCAAGTTTATCACGTTATATATTAAAAAGTTCAATGGGAAAAAAAAAATTGCGGAGAAATTGCAACAAAATATTGCAACAAAAAGTTCAATGGGAAGCTCATGAGAGCAAAATCGTATGTCTTCATCTTCAAATCTTTGTTTACTTTGCTGAAGTTCATCTTTGCAATTATTAAAATCTTGAGGAAAATACATCATTTAGCAATATCTGACTGTTTTTCAATCAGTCAGATGGCAAGTAACTGTTTGGTATTTTTCGAAATGCCATGTAATGCATATGTATCTGCTTCTCATATGATATTCTTCTAAAATCTATATTTAATAATGCTATTTTTCAGTTTTTATCATTGGTGCATTGTGATGTTGACTTTTGGAATCAGGTGTTATTATTAATAACAAACCATTTTCTTCAAGAAGTCTCCATGCCTTTACACAAAATAACCATCTCTGTTCTGGAGCTGGAATGTATTCCAACACTAAAGAAAAAACTACTATATGAAAAAAAAAACTCTCAGGCAGCTATTTTAAGGGGCTGGAAAATGCTCCCAATTTTCTCCTTTGTCACTAGTGGATATTACTTGGATCTGAATAGAATCACACTGAAGGAAATCTTATGTGGCTGGTGTCAGGTCCACAACAACACAATTAAACTCTTCAAACTTAGAAAATAGGTTATAGCAACTTCCAACATCCAAGAGCATAATTCTTTTCATTGAGTCATAACAGATCAAACCTGTGTTGAGTTCATTTACTCCAGCCATTTTCTTTTGGACACCAGATTTAATTTCCTTTCTTAAAATTATTTGCAATCCTCTATTATGAAAGTAATCTAAACAAATAAAATGGCATCAATTCATTCTTGTGTGATTCTTATTCCACACTTCTGTTTCTAACTTCAGCATGGCAGAAGGACATTCATTTCTTAATCCAACTTCAAGGAGATGTTCTTTCAAAACTTTTTCATAATCTCCAGATCCTTTTAAATAAGCTCGTTTTAACTTTTCATGAACACCTCTAATGATGAACACTAATTTGTCATGTTCTTCACTACCCATTATCTGAAATTAATCAAGTACATCTCATTAATATAATTTTGGAATCTTGGGCACAAACTATAAAAGATCGTCTCTAAAATAAAGCTATAAATCTCTAAATTCTACTCTTTCCCCTTTTTATCCTCGCATCCCTTCACAAGAAGGCTGTTTTTAAATGCAAAATCACAGTTCTGGGATTGAAAAAGTTAACATTGGCTGCAAGAGGCAATGGATATATCAGGATCACCAGCCTTCATACAAAGAGGTTCATGTTGTGAATTCGTTGGATTATTCTACCTCTGAGCGGCACTTTTCTTGCATTTAACAAAGTCACAAGATCTCAAAGATTAGGGGAAGGGAGCCCCCCTGGACAGCTGTTCGGAGATACATGAAAGTTTACCATCACAACCATCCAGTGTGTTCTTATAGATGCACAAGATATGGCGCTATCGTTCAGGACCACAGTTTATGTCCCATCCCACTGACACAAAATATTTGAAACAAAAAAAAAGATATTTGAAATACCAGAATATTTGAAAAACAACTACAGAAATGAATTTTTGTTTGTTAGACACAGGATGAATATTGATAACATACTGAAATCATAATTGGTTTGGAAAATATGAACACTGTTCACAAGAAAA
Source organism: Ryuthela nishihirai (assembly GCA_038380435.1). Classification (NCBI taxonomy): domain Eukaryota; kingdom Metazoa; phylum Arthropoda; class Arachnida; order Araneae; family Heptathelidae; genus Ryuthela; species Ryuthela nishihirai. The sequence goes on along the minus strand of JAWZYU010000013.1, from coordinate 62,560,949 downwards.
ATTGATCAAAAAATCATTATAAACATATATTGTACTCTTTGAGTTGTTTGTAACCTTTGAGGCTTTCGTTTTCTCTTGGGGGAAAAAGCATTAACTTTTTGGAGCAGAAAATATGATAATGCTCTGAAGGTTAAGGCTTCAAATCATCATTATATGTCCACAACAGCAAATTCAGATAACCTCCGGTGACGGAAATTGTTGAATTAGTGATCACCTCTATAAATTTAAGTAAGGCATTTTCATTTTGTAGCTGTTCACTGGGAGAGGTAACAGCTGTTTATGAGGTCTCAGCATTTGTCTCATATGTTCTATACGTTTTCCGCTAATAATCGTTTCGTAAACTTATAACACCATTATTTCTTGCCTTCTAAGTAATACCTCTCGAAGAGAGTTCGATTATTATGGTCGATCTTAAGAATTCGGTCGTTGGTGACAATAAGTATAATGTGGTGTAATTAGTTTCTACCGTTTCGTATAACTCCAATTTAACAACTAGCGCTTTGGAAACCAATTCTGTTGTTTTACAATGGAAGCGAATAAAGAAATTGTCCCAATCTCGGACAACTATAAGAGCAGTTTGAAACATCCTACTAATACGGTGCGTATATTTTATTTGAACCTTCTAAACTTCCTATTTTATTCATTAATGTGTTTATTGATGATTCTGGTGTGCATTGCTTTCTGGCTTGGTGAAATAAAAACCGGAAAGTTCTCAAATGATATCTTAGTGTTTGTTTCTGAGGTATTAATGTACAATTACAGCTTTCTTACCGTTGTATATGTCGTCAACCAGTTTTCAAACAGCATAAAATATTGTCATGCGTGTTGACTTTGGGAAGCGATGTTCATCAACATTAACAGACAACTGACAACACTCTGGCTACTAAGAAAATAAATATTTGCCAAGAAACATTTCAGCCCGTTGCAAGAATATTTGAAATTTTATCACAAAATCGGCAAACAAAAGATGCATTTTGTTTTCCAGGATTTCTTGTAAGTGATTGGGGTGTTCATAAGAGTATGCTGCGCGATATTCACATATCTCTCTACCGAGTGGACAACCATTGATATATTAGCACCGATAATTATGTATGAAGAAATGATATTAGATTTTCTTGTGCTGGCTGGTTAATCGTTTTTCTCCTCACTGGTTTCAGATTTAGCGAAACAGCTGACTCCGTTTGTGTTGCATACCAATCAAGAAACTTCGACTTATCACTTAAGTCTGCATGTTCAGTGTCAGACGGTTGTGAATCCAACAACAACATCAAATGTCCAAATGACAGCACGGAAATGTTTCCCCTAAATCGTGGATATTTTGTTTCTGCCGTCGGGATCACTCTGAGTTATGACGTTGTTATCGTCCAGATGCGACAATGGAATGAGAAAATGTGAGATATCATGTGACTGTTGCACAAATATTACAAATGGACTGTAAAGTTTACAGTAAATTAAATATTTTAATTAATTAGAGTGCATTTGTTTATAATTTGAATAACTTAATAATATTCATAATATATCTATAAGCATTATAGACAGTTTTGAATTCTAATTCGTCTGTATTATTGCATATTATTGATAACAAAAGGCAAAGTAAACTATATTGTGCTGTCAAGTATTCAATATGTTTTAAATCGTTTTCCCAATAAACATAATGTGAAATATCACTAACATTTTCGTTTTTAATGTAAATGAATGTGAAATACCTTTTACTGTTTAGGATTTGTGGATTTTCTTTTCTGTTTCACGTTAGTCCAAAAGATTTCGTGGATCCTTCTCTATTTATATAAACTAAACAGAAATTTTAAATCAGCTTATCCAATGACGCTCTCTGACTCTGATTTTGGGTGATCCTCAGCTACTCCCAAAAAAGCTATTAGAGTCTTTGCCGATTCTTTTAATTTCCATAGTGTGCATGCTTTTCCACACTATCGATGCTGTTCCTAACTATTCCAACTTTCATAATTAATAACAAATAATTTGAACAACTAAAGATTTAAAAAGTTTTATTTGGGTATGTAGGTTTTTTTCATATATACATTCATTATCATTTTTCTACATAATTCCTAATTTAGAGATCAAATATAGTAGATTGCGAATATAGTTAGTGAACTTGATTAATAAACTATCGATCATGTATGTCTCTAGGTGTCTCTGTATGAAAAATCAAAAAAGCTAGTTAAAGCTTCCACTTTATCTCCGTACGTTTTTTCAAAAACAAATAGGGTTTATACATAGAGAAACGAAATTTGCTTCTCGTACACTAACATCGAAATTCTGCAATAATTTTACAGGACTCCATATCGTGAATAAAATGATAAATAAAGTGTTCACTATCTTAAGAATTTGTTGAATATTTTTTTTTCTAAATTACCTATTATTTATGCTTTTGTGCCAATAGAATTTGGGAAACCCAAAATAAGTATTAAAAAAAATATTAACATTTGTTTACTAAGCGTAGCTTAGCTGTCTTTACAAATTTTTCATTCAGTGCAAAAAACTTTTTCACCACAGAGATTAGTTTTTGAGTTAACAAAACTTGGCAAATAAATGTTATACGTAGAAAATATCGAATAAGTCATAAGTTTAGGAAACATAAAGGAAAAGTTGAAATCAGAGGGACTTTGAGCGTTAGAGTGCATTTGAAATCGATGACCAGTCAATTTCCTTGGATTTCACAGCATTTAAAAGCATCGTTTTAAGGTTGCATTAAATGCATAATCAAGGAGCCATAGGATATGGAGGTCCAACTAGACTGTACAATTTAGTTCTCGAAGCACATCTGTCCTGAGCTACATTAACTATATCTGGGCCCCTGCACACCAATTCTCACAAGGTCCTGTTTGTCGTTGTTTGCCCACTGCAACCTAGGTGTCCCCTTCTTTCTGAAGCCTTTAGGCACACTGTTCATAACTCTATTCACTAATCTATAAATATCCATACGGGTAGCAGGGCGAAACCAAAGGAGTCTCTCTCTGAACAATATGCTGCTCATAGAAGGTTGCAGACTCATTTGCCTAACCTCATCATTACTTATAAAGTTGAACCACTTAATGTCCAAGATACTACATAAGCATCTAGAATCAAAAGCATCAAGTTTCCTGTTATCTTGTTTACAAAGCGTCAAATTTCAGTATCACAGCTAACTCCAGAAAGAGACAAACTATTATACAGTATAATTTTAGTCTTCAGATGTAGTCTCTAGGAGAGGTAGAGAAATAGGCGTATACATCTAAAGATCTGTGGTGAAATAGATTCCTAAAAGTCCCGGCATCAATCCCTATTTGTCTCTTAATCTCATGCCGCACATCACCAGTATCTGTTGCATAGCTCCCAAGATAATTAAACTGAAACACCTGCTCAAGCACGAAGTCATTCAAAATAACTGAAGCACCATCTGCCAGACCAATTTTCATCACTTTGGTTTTCTCTCTGTTTATAACGAAACCTACTGTACTTCCTGTATAATCAACAGCTCGAATGAAAGAATTGATCTCATCAACATCATTTGCCAAAAGGGCTAAATCATCAGCATTATCTATTTCAGACATTTTCAGATCTCCAGACTATTTAAGGCCAAAATCATTCCCTTGCAGTGAAAATCGCATAACATAATCAATAACCAAGCTAAAGAGAAAAGGAGACAAAATGCACTCTTGTCGAACACCAGAAACAATTCTAAATGAATTTCTATAAGCCTTACCAACTCTCACACACGATTCAGTATTACTATAGAGAGCTTTCATTATGTTAACTAACTTGTCAGGTATACCATATGATCTCACAATCAACTACAAATTATGACGATCAACATAGTCGAAAGCCTTTTTGAAATCAACAAAGCTAGCAACCAAATGTTTCTGAAATTCTAAAGATTTTTCAAGAATCTGCCTAAGTGAAAATATCTGATCCACACATCCCCTACCACTTCTGAATCCACATTGCTCATCATGCAATTGACTCTCAACCCGATTCTTAACTCTATTAAGCACAATCATGGAAAGAACTTTCCCTGGAACAGAGAGTAGGCTGATACCCCTATAGTTATCACAAGAACTGCGATCACCTTTTTTGAAAATAGGGATAACAATAGCTCTGGTAAAATCCTTAGGAACCATGCCTTTATCATAAAAGATATTCAGAATTTCAGTCATCCAAGTGGTAACCGAAACATTCCCAGCTCTAAGCATTTCGGTAGTAATTTCATCTACCCCTGGGGATTTATGTAGTTTAAGTTTAGAAACAGCCAAAATAACTTCAGATTGTGTTATAGGGCCAACGTTAAAGCCACCAATGCATCCATCATCACTGCAAACAATGGGAGCAGAACCAACTACATTGTTTAGAACATCACTGAAATGCTCAGCCCACCTAGCCATGACAGAATCCTCAACTTCTATAACCTTACCTTGTTTATCCTTCAATCCCTGTATACCTGTCCGTTTTCTACCACACAAAACATTAATTATCTGGTACAGCTCTCTGCTGTTGTGCTGTCTAACTGCTTCCTCGGCTTTGTCAGCCAAACCATCAAGCCAAAGATTCTTATCAGCAGCTAACTGATCTTTTACGCATTTAGTAAGTTCTCTGTAATGCTTTCTATTAGAACTAGTAGAGTATTGCTTAAGGACATTAATGCAGTTCTTTCTTTCCGAAATAAGCTCAAGTGCCTTATCACTCAGATAATTCTGTCTCCTCTGCTCCTTTTTTACTAAAAGAATACAGTTAATGTCCAAAAAAGCCTGTTTAAAATGATCTCATTCTTCCTCAACTTCAGTAGTTAGCATACCATGACTGTCATAATGACTAAGTAACCTATCATGGTAAGCTTTGGCTATAACTGGGTCTTTCAGAGCTTCAGTATTAAAAGTATATCTTTTAACCCTAACACAACACTTTTTAAGTTTATGTTGCAAGACACTTTTTACAAGGTAATGGTCAGATCCAATTTCAGCTCCCCTATATGATCTGGTATTTCTGACAGAACTAGCCCATTTGCTGTTAATTAATATATGATAAATCATATTCTTATGCAGCCCATCTAGTAAGACCCATGTGTACTTATATATATATATCGCAGTGTTTGTTATAGTTGTTAGGATTCTGAAACCATTACGTTAATTTACCTGTAGTAGACGTAGCCCATTGCCTTTACAGCTACCAATACCAAAAGGGCATATCACCTCTCACCAAAGTTCAGTGTCAGTAGAACAAGGGTAATATCTCCTTTCTTGACATATTTCAAAATATCCTGAAGTTGTCCGTAAAACCATCCTTCTCATCCTCATCGGCATCCTCAGTGGGGACATAATAGCTGATAACATTCAAGCCTTTAATTCTTGTCGGAAATGTTGCTGTAAAAACCTTTCATTTATGCGTTTATACCTACACTGGGATCACAGTAGTTACTAAGGATCACATTAGGGATAGCAACCTATAACGTGTTGGACCCCCTCTGGCCCTGATAACGGCCGCCAATCGACGATGCAAGGACTCAATAAGCTTGCGCAAATGTTTCCCAAGTATGGCGACCCATGTATCCTCCAGAGATGTCCACAATTCTCTCAAAGTCGTCACTGATGAGATACGGGCCCAAACACTCTATTAGACGGTATCCCAAAGATTTTCGATGGGATTTATATCTGGGTTTCTAGGTGCCAATTCATTACTTCAAAGTCAGCATAATGCTTCTGCAACCATGCAGTAGCCAACCTGGACCTGTAAGATGAACAGTTGTCTTGTAGTCGACATCTCCATTACAATGCATGATGGCCAGAAATGGGTATAAATGGTCCGCCATGAGATCTGCGTACTGGGGTGCATTGAGAGTCATTGGTACATGAAACAAAGGTCTCACAGACGTCCAACTGAAGACACCCCAGGCCATCACTGAGCAATTACCAGCGTGTACTCTTCCGACCTGAAATGCAGGATCCATGGCCTCATGGGTTTGGCGCCATACCCTCAGTCTCCCATCGGCGTGATGAAGTTTAAATCGGGATCCATCACTCCCGGCTATCCGTTGCCAATTTTCGATGGAACAGTTTCGATGCTCTTTAGCCCAGGCAAGGCGTTGAGCCCGGTGTCATGCCGTCAGAAGTGGACTCTCGTAGGTAGGCGGCTCCATATGCCGAAACGATGAAGTGAACGTTGCCCAATCTGTGCACTAACTTCCCGGCTGAAATCCGCGTTTAGATGGGAGGTGATTTCAGATAATGTCTGGACCCTATTGGTCCGTACGATATAGGTCAGGTGGCGAAGGCCACGATCATTCAAGGCTGGTTGTCCTTTGCAGTTTGTCCGGGTGTTTTTTTTTTTGTTGGAATTTTCGTATTCCCGGAACACTCTTGAAACTGTTGTACGAGAAAATCCAAGTTCGTTTACAATTTCGGAAATCGAGTGTCCCATCTGTTGCGCACCTACGATCTGCCCTCTGTCAAATGCAACTGAATCCCGGGCCATTCTCATTACGCTTCGCACGTCAAATGCTTCGGGAAGCCAAAGCTGACAGCTACATATGACCAGAGTTTCTGCCTCCCATGCGCACAAATGCGGGATTTGCGGTACTGAATTTGGATAACGTCTCCTATTTCTGATTCAATGGCACTTCAGTGTAGAAGTGCATCGTAAGCGTGTCTGCTGAGAAGCAGACGTATGCTTTGGAGATGTTTATTATCATCCCTCCCTGAAAATAAAACTTTAAGATTATTTATAAGAATCTGACCTTTATCTGTCTATCTGGTCTCTTGCAAGACGAGAATATTGCAAGATCTAACTACCTGCGGAGAGAAATTTTTTAGTGGGATTTTTAATGAAACTATGTTAATTGAGAGAAGGTATACCGTCAATATCAAGCAGCCTCCTAATCGCAGGCATGGGACAAAGACCCGTTCCCCCACCACTAAAGGCTGAAGCCACCTACACTGGAAGACTTCCTCCAATGTAGAATTTGAAAACGCCAAGAGAAGCAAAGAGTTCAGGTGCCTGCGATGGCATCTGCTCAGAATTATCCACCAGCTGATAAACATATCCTGTGAATCTATTCACTTGGGGCTGTCAACCCACAAACAGAAAACACAGCGGAAGATTTTCCCACCACAGAAGCCAACCAGTGCGGCAAATTCAGGATCCATAATCAAGCTCAGAGCCTTATTCCTGTCCAGTAGGTTTATATGGTCAGCACCAGGAACCTGTAACTACTAACTTGCTAATGATGATTAGGTAGAAAAAATTGGAAAATCTATTACTGTTTCATATTTTGCGTGAATGTCAGATCATTATATAAGAATAGTGAAGAAATTACTTACTTCCTCTTCAAGAAGAGGAAGGAAATTCACACAAACGTAATAGTAAAGAAACGTGGAAAATAATCAACGAACTTATTTATAAAGGGAAAACAAAATGATATTAAAGAAATTTGAGATAAAAATAATGTTATTTTGAATAAACCTAAATCCATGGTTGACACTTTTAGTGAGCATTTCTTGAACGTAGGGGAAAACAATCAAGGGATAGATGACTCTATTGATTTCCATTTGTTTGGATTACCACTTTGCAACTGTTTCTTCATTTCAGCAGTAAATCAAAAAGAAGTTGAAAATGCGTTAAAGACTTTTCCCGATCAGAAAACTGCTAAGAGAATCAAAAGGATTTCAAACACAATTGCGCCTCTGTTAACGCATGTTTGTAACATCTCTCTTAATAAAGGTATTTTTCTGCCTAAATTAAAGCAATCTAAGTTATTACCAATCTATAAGAATGGAGATAAAAGAAATGGAAATTTTTAGACCTATTTCAGTTTTGCCAATATTTTCTAAGGTAATTGAAAAAGTGGTATGTAATCAATTACAAAGCTGTCTCCTGAAAAACAAAGATATTTCAAATTATCAGTTTGGCTTTCGAAAATATTACTTAACAGAACTAGTAGTATTAAATCTTAAAGAAAATATCCTGAAAAGTTTTCTAAAATGGCAAAACGTTTTAAGTGTGTTCATTCACATTAGCAAAGCCTTCGACTCAGTTGAGCAAGCGAGACTCTTTCAAAAACTAAATTTCAATTTTTTTATTATTATTGGGAATGTTATTATTTGGAAAGCCAAATAATAATATTCCCAATAGTAATAAAACTAAGAGGGGATATCTTAGCAAATAGGTCACAGATAGTACATTTAAATGGTATGAGCTCAAAGTCATCTTTCATTCATAAGGGAGTACCCTAAGGATCAATTAAAGGGCTATTGCTTTTCCTTTTATAATAAACGATTTACCAAAGTTTTCAGAAACAATGATATCATATTTGTATGTAGATGACACAGTCTTCTTAATGTCTCATAATTTTATAACAGGTGTACAATCACAAAAGAATGCAGAATAAAAAAAAATTCAAGGTGGTTTAAGGTAAACAAATTACACATAAACTACTTAAAAAAATTATGATCACATTCCAGTACAATAATATTATTATGTTAAATATAGATAGGTTTGACATTAATAGAGTTACAGTGTAATTTTTTAGTAATCATGTTAGACGAAAAACTTAAATGGAACGTTCATATAACTTACACCCGTACCCAGAATATTATAGCTATCAGCAAAATTTACAGAATTCGGAACTTTATTAGCCCAAAAAAAATTAATGCTCTATTATGCTTATATTTACCCATCTTTGTTATGGTAACATTGTATGGTCAAGCATATCAAAAGAAAATTTAAATTCTCTTCTACTAATACAAAAGCAATATGTTCGCTTAATTTTAAATTTGCAGTATAGAGCACCAGTAACTTCATTCTTCAGGCATTGAAAATTATAAATATTTTTCAGATACGAGATCTGAATATTTATACATTTGTACTTTTATGAGAACAAATTTTTACCAACAATATTTGATAGTTTTTTCAAGAAGAGGAAGGAAATTCATTTTCTGACGACCAGATGCAAAGAAAATCTATCTCTACCGAAATTCAAAAAGGATATTTCTCAAACCTCTCTTACGTACACTGATCTCTCATTATGGAATACATTACCAAATGAGTTGAAATTAATATGTAATAAAAAGTGCTATATTAATAATATTAAATAGTACCTTCTTAATATGTAGAATATTCAATTATGTTACCACCAGTTTTGGATTTGCTCAATCAAAATCACATGTATCTAATGTTATGTGTATATATCTTTGTTATAGCTATATGTTTACATTCATTTTTTTTAAACTTATGTTTCTATTTTTCAAATTTGCTCATTGTAATTCCTTGGTACCTTATTAACCAATTTCAAGGTTCGATCCCTTATAATTATATATGAAACTCTACCTAACGTTTTGTGAATTTCAATAAATCAAATGAAGCCTCATATGAGCTTTCATTTGACACCTAACTCGTAAAAGTAGACTTTCGCATTCAGAAGATAGACTAGAAGAACGATTTTCATATTCTGTTTTAGTAGGAAAGAAATCAAGAGAAGCGGTATATTTTTATTGCTGACAACATTCCTCATATCACAAACTTTATTCATATGACATAAAACTTGTTACGTTCGGCACTTGCTTCCGAAAGATATAGTAGAACAATTATTTCATATATTCCCTCCTCTTCTTGAAGTGAAGTTTTATAACCGGTGACACTCCCCATATCATAACCTTTCATTTGACACATAGCCCGTTACTTTCGACCCTCTCGTTCTGAAGATATAGCCGAACAATCGTTAAGTGTTTTTCCCTTTCTTAGGGGGAAGACGAAAGGGGTTATTTTTTGTAACCGGTGACCCTCACCATGGCACAAGTTTTGATTTAGCACATTGCAGGTTACTTTCGGTCTTTGCGTTCTGTAGATAAGTGGAACAATAGTTTTCATATAGTTCCACCTTTTTTAAAGAGGAAGAAAGCATGGGGTAAATGTTTTATATCCTATGACACTCCATCATCACAAGCTTTCATTTGACCCATAGCTTGTTACTCTCTGCACTCGCATCCTGCAGATCTAGCAGAACAATCGTTTTAATATTCCCCCCTTTAGGGGAGCAGACAGCATGGTTGATCATTTTTAATACATTATGGCACTCCCGGTGTCACAAGTTTTCATTTGACACATAAATCACTAAATTTGTCCGTCGCTTTCGTAGGATATAGTGAAACAACTGTTTTGACAAATCAACAAACCGACAAGAACTAAAGTTATGAAGATTGGTAAGATGTATGATGCGCCAGTACTTTTGAATGGCTGTGCATTTGAGCAAGTTTCTCATTTTAATTACCTCTGGAGTTGTGTTAGATATACAGGAAATGTATATGAGATAAAGAGATGATTAGATTTTGCTGCTAGGACCGTCAAAAATATTAGAGACTGTGGAAGAATAAGCGTATTACAATTGGACTGTTTAATTCGTTGTAAAATTTCTTATGGTAGTGGAACTTGGAACTTTGTAACACGATAACAGGAAACGTGACGAATTTGATTCTATATGCTTGTCCAATATCTTTGTCATTAGAGGGTATCAAAATAGGCTCACCAAACAAAAAATTAGTAATCTCCCGCCCTATATGCTTGTCCAATATCTTTGTCATTAGAGGGTATCAAAATAGGCTCACCAAACAAAAAATTAGTCATCTCCCGCCGTAATAGGGTTACCTCTTTTCGACAGCAACAGAGGGCGCACCAGTAATAAACTCGTCCTACAAATATCAGTGCCGTGCGCTACGGGGTTCATACAGTGACAAGAAGTGGTTGTGTGCCACTTGTGTATTAGTCATTCTGTGAAACATGTCCCGCACCAAAATGCGAATGAGTGGCAAAATGGTGTTATTACGTTTGGCCGAGCCAAAGGACATAGTACACAAGAAGTTGCTGCCTTTGCAGGTGTGTCGAAACGTACTATCCAAAGAGTCTTCGAGCAGTGGGGTACATCCCAGTCCACTGCTAATCTCTGCCAGAACTGCGGCAGAAAGACTGTGTTCACCAATAGGGACTGCCGCAATGTGTCACGCACTATTAGGGCAAACCACTTTGCAACGAGGCAGGAATTGCTCCAGTCAGTCAATGTAGGCCTACAACTGTTTCCGAACGAATACTCTGAAGATTAATAAGCTTATTTTTAATAAGCTCGCAGGACAAAAAATTAGTCATCTCCTGCCGTAAGAGGGTTACGTCCGTTCGACAGCAACAGAGGGCGCACCAGTAATAAATGCGTCCTACAAATAGCTGTGCCATGCGCTACGGGGTTCATACAGTGACAAGAAGTAATTGTGTGCCACGTGTGCGTTAGTCACTCCTTTAAACATGGGTCGCGACAAAGATGTGAATGAATGGCAAAAAAGTGTTATTGCATTTGGCTAAACCAAAGGGCATGGGGTACAAGAAGTTGCTGCCTTTGAAGGTCTGTCGAAACCGTACTGTCCATAGGATCTTCCAGTAGTGGTGTACATCGCAGTCCACCGTTAATCGTTACCAGAACTGCAGCAGAAAGACTGTGCTCACCAATAGGGACCGCCACAGTGTGTCACACTGTTAGAGCAAACCGCTCTGCAATGAGGCAGTAATTGCTCCAGTCAGTCAATGCAAGCCTACAAGCTGTTTCCGAAGTAACATTCCAAAGGGAACTGCATGCCATGGATATCTGGAGCAGAGTACCGCGGAAGAGACCCATGTTAACAGCTCTGCACAAGGCTGCACGGCTACAGTGGGCGCGGCGCCACAAAGAATGGACTGTCGACTCTTGGAAGCATGTGATCTGGTCGGATGAGTCACGTTTTTGCTAGTACTCGAAAGATGCGAGGCGACAGGAACATCGTAAGCTGCATGAGTGCAGCTTCCATGTGGACTGTGTGCAAGGTTCTGTTCAAGCTGGAGGAGACTCTGTGATGTTCTGAGGTTGATTCAGGTACGAGGAAATGGGTCCTTTGGTTACGGGGATGTCACACTTGAACCAGAAGTGCAATATGGAACTACTGGACGACCACATGTGGCCTTTTGTGCAACATCTCGACAGTGAACACCAGAAGAATACCCCAATCTTCCAAGACGACAATTGTCGCGTGCACAGGGCTCGAAGTGTGTCGTATTGGCACGACAAGCATACTGAAGCCTTCTAACATCTCGACTGGCCTACCAAATCCCCGGATTTGAATCCCATAGAAAACTTGTGGGATTATTTGGGGCAACAAGTGAAGCGCCGTCCCAGTTATTCGGCCAATCTGGCAGAACTGCGGCATTTGCTGCGGAAGAGTGGATGAATATTGATGTGCACTACATCCGCACATTGGTTGCATCAATGCAAGACAGAATTTCGGCTGTTCTTCGCTCACGGAGGCTTTTTGCGCTTTTAGGTGACATTCAGCCAGGGGTGACTAATTTTTTGTCTGGTGAGCTTTAGATTTAAAACCTCACCTAACCTCACCATTTAACTATTACCATTTAACCATTTAACATCTAACCTCACCATTTAAAAATGGTGAGGTTAGATGAAAGAGTAATCAACCACTTCTGAGTAGTATCCTGTAAGGAGGGACTGCCTTGGTTTCACCATGTTGCCCGATGTAGAACTAAAAATTAGTGAATAGAGTTATGAAATGTGTACCTAAAGGCCACGGAAAAAGAGTTAGGCATGAGTATGAAGGATTAATTTGCAATGGTATTGATCTTACATATTCCATGGCAGTTTGAGGATTTTACATATTTATATATATCTATGAATGTATGTACAGACAATGGGGAGAAAAATCGAAACAATCATTTTATGTGAAATAAAATTCGAAGTTCCTTAATTGCTTAAATAATTTTTTATGAAAACACATAACTGAAGGTAAATATGTGAATGTAACCGTCTACATCGGTATGTCCAGTGGCCGAGTGATTAGCGTACTTTGTTACTGATCTAAGGGACCTGGGTTCGAGCCCAGGTAAGGCATGGATGTTCGTGTTCTTAATCAGCTGATGCTCTGCCATCCTCACAGACCTTCTACTATGGCATTATAAACTGACAGTCTATTGTGGCAATCAGCTGCTTGAGGGGATATTTATTTTTTATTATACTTTTGATGTTGGCATATGAAGTGTTATAGAAGTTTTAATATTGAATATCAGAGATGCCATCCTCAGAATTCACCTTAGAAATTAATTTAAACTTAAAAATTATTATTTCAAACTATTTAATAAACAAGTGTATGTTTTAGAATTTTGTGCAAATAATCATTTCAATAATTGTCAGTTTTACACGAGTTTCTTAGGCCTGACTTGGATGCTGCTAAGTATTCGAGCTTCCATAGCTCTTTAAATAAGCAACAAATATTGTTGGAAACCTAGATTAAAATTCATGTAATCCTATTTTCCTATAAAAAGGTAATTGTAGAAATTACGGATAGTCGAATTTGACTTTCCATAGGCTTAACATGGGGATGTTTCCATTTTTCTGTCCAGAATATATATATATGAATGTATGTTTGTCTGTATTTTTCGATGATGTAAATGAGAATTTTTTAATTTGCAAAAGAATAATGTTTAATAATGCATCCTCTAACACTGCAGCTCATTTCTGGAGTATCATTATTCATATCAGCAAACTCGCATCTAAAAAAAGGATATGGCATTGGGGCATAAAAGATAATGCAGCTAGCCTTCTTTTCTTGTTACTAAAATTCTCATAATAGGAACGAAGAGAGATGTGCTGCCTCTTTGCTTTTATAATGCTGTTCCCTGTATTATATCTGGCATTGTTTTCCAGTAGTAAAGAAAAGGAGGTTTTTTTCCTACAGTTTCTGCTGTGTTCCTGCTGTTTCCTGTTGTGGAATAGTTCTGAGATATATCGGAAACTTCAGCAGAGGAACCCTCTCCATCCTGACCCTGCTCTTCAGAGACATCTCGGCATCGCTTCAAGTACATTCTGAAATGTCGTCATTATGATCGCATATGATGTTATTATATTAAAACCGATTAAACATCATCATTTTGGTTTTCGAATTACTTTCGTAAAAATTTCAGTATAGTTGACAACCAAAACAATACAGACAATTCTTCAAATTCGTGAAACACTACAATATTTTAAGGGCCACATTGCACGTGAAAAGGGCCGGACCTAAGGGGGTGGCAGGGGATATATGCCCCCCACCCTTTTAAGAATGCTAATAATCCTAGGATAAGGTAGGATTATAATGGAGGCAAAAATCTTCTGTATTTTTAATACACTTTACACGATTTTTTTTAAAACGCCCAAAGCGAAGGGGGAAGTGTAGGGCTTCAATGGAAAATATATTCTCTTGCTCTCCCCCCATCCCTTTATTTTTTTGTACATCCGTGCCTGCACGTAAGTACAATAGGTAGGTTCTATATTGAAACATGACAAGCGTTAGCTACATATGCCTCAACTAATTTCAATAACTTAACACTGTACTTTGTCACGCAGTACACATTTACTTCAAGATTAGACTGCAATATTGTGTACCTTGATTTCCGTAGTTTTAGCATTTTCTTTGCACTGAGGAATTCAAAGGTTATCTGAGGATACTTTGTCTAAAGTAATGAGATTTCAAAAGTCTTCTAAAGCATATGTTTTGTATATTCTTATCACATGTCATCTACTGGATGTTTTTTCCCTTTGCATTAAGGCATCACAAGGTTTCTAAAGGTTGTGTATGTTGTGTTGATAAGCGGGGTACGAACCCCGGATAAGGTATGGATATGTGTCGTTTTACCGCTGAGGTCCTGCCATCCTCATAGACCTTCTACTATGGCATATAAACTGAACGGCTCCTGTCAGACCTCTGTGGCAAGCAGCTGCTTGAGGGATTATTTATTTCATTTATTTTTAAGTACCTTATGTCATAAAATGTAGGTTTATGTTTTTTATGTACTGTGTCATCACAGATTGTCTCATGGATGTCTATAAATCATCAATCACATCGTGTTTAACAGATGATTGCATGTTCTGTGCTTTTGTTCATATAGTGCGTGTTACTTAAATTTATGTTTATGCTATCTGTTTTAGTCATCGGAGCTCTCCTAATAAATATTTATGCTTTCCGTGAAAGTGAGCCATCAGACGTCAACCTATGCAATGGATGTTTAATGTCACTGCACTAAGGAATCTTATATTTTGTAGAGGATGTATCTGTGTACAGGCATATCAAAGGCCTTCTAGCAAATATTTACGATATCTAGTTTTTGGTGTATCAAGAGTAATTTAATGAAGATTTATATTTTTGTACCTACTAAGGTATCAGAATTCGCATAATGAATATTTCTATATACCTCAAAACTGGAATAGATTTTCTTTCAAGTAAGTGATTGTTTGGACTTTTTTTGTCTCTATTTTTCATTAAAATATACCATAATATAAGACTCGGTTTATCAGAAGTTCTAATAGATTGCACCATTAATTCTTTAACAATAGCAAATGGACTTCAAAAATACTAAAATGGAAATTCAAAAATACCAAAATACGCAATTCGGTTTACGAAAATTTTGATTCCACCATTAAATCTATAACAATAACAAAATGACTACTTCTGTTTCTATTTTTTTTTCATGCAAAAATGCCAAAACATGCATTTCGATTTAAGGACCGAAATATTAAATCTAGAGCAACAGCAAATGCACTACTTTTGTTTCCTTTTTGTTTCAAAATGCTAAAATGTAAGATTAGGCTTATCAGAAGTTTGATTGCCCATTAGGGCTATAACAATAGGAAATGGATTATTTTGTTTCTTTTATATCTTATAAATGGCAACATATACGATTAGGTTTATCAGATATCTGATCGAACCTTTAAATCTATAACAATAGCAAATTGACTACTTTTTTTTTCGTTTTCATTTAAAATGCCAAAATATACGACTCTGCTTATTAGAAATTTAACTGAAACATTAAGTCTACAACTATAACAAATGGGCTACTTTTTCTTTTTTCATTCAAAACTGTCATAAGATTAAGTTTATCAGAGTTGACTGACAGAGTTGTCAGAGTCTTACTATTGAGTGGTACCTTTCTGCTCACAATTGGCTAAAAGTAAGGTTAGGGTAAGGGGACCCACTGGGCAGTTATTGGCAGACAGAGAATAGCTTCACATCAAGGCCATCCAGGGTGTTTTTTAACGTGCAAATTTATCAGAAGTTTGTTGCACCATTAAATCTGTAACGATAGCAAATGGATTATTTTGCTTCCTTTCTTTTCAAAAATGCCAAAATATACGATTCCGTTTATCAGAAGTTTGACTAAACCATTAAATCTATACCAATAACAAATGGATTATTTTGTTTCCTTTTTAATTCAAAAGTAACAAAATATACGATTCCATTCATCAGAATTCCGATTGCCCCATTAAATCGATAACAATAAGAAATTGACTACTTTTGTTTCCCCTTTCGTTTAAAAATGCCAAAATCTAGGATTCAACTTATCAGAAGTTTGATTCCATCATAAATCTATAACAGTAGGAATGGACTATTTTTTTTCCTTTTTTATTAAAAAATGCCTAAATATCCGATTCAGTTTTACAGAATTTAAATTGTGCGATTAAACCTATAACAATAGCAAATGCACCATTTTTGTGTTTAGCTTAACTTGCGAATCCTGAGCTTGAGTGTTTTGTAATTTTTTCTACCGAGCTTATGCAAGACCTTGATTTGTGAATTACTGTTGTAAATCGCAACTTGGAAATTTAGAAAATGATCTGTAGGTTAATTTTATTTCTGCGTATTAAGCTCTGAAAACAATTGCTTTGTTTTTTCATTGTTTTGCGATTAAGAACTATTAAATCTAAGCAAATCAAGATGCTTCAGCTGAAGTAGTAAACTATACCTGGCAATAGTTTATTATATTGCATTGTTTGTACTTTCGAATTTGCACATTTTATAATTAAACAAAATATTTTAAATATAATAAAACAAAATTTAATGAATCATTATAATTATTGCACTTCAGGTCCTCTGACATGTTATCACGGGTCGTGGGTTTATATTCCACCCGGCTTAAGAAAATTTTTCCTCTAAAATTGATCGACATTAAATTCAGAGTGATATCTTTCTTAACATATGAATAAATACATCGGAAAAATATCTTGAATTTAATTTATTTTCTACATTGTGATTTACACAGCCGATTCTTTGTTTGGGATAGCAGGAAGCCCATTGTTGAAGGGTTTCTAACCTTCCCATCACATTTTGTCACATCACTTCACATCTTGAATTTAATTTTGATATACATATTCAAACAATGTGGTTAGTTCTACTCCCTTTGTTTGCAATGATGATAGATGCATTGGTGGCTTTAATGTTGGCCCTATACCACAATCTGAAGTTATTTTGGCTATTTCTAAACTTAAACTTCATAAATCCCCAGGGTTAGATGAAATTACTACGGAAATGCTCAGAGTTGGGAATGTTTCGGTTACCACTTGGATGACTGAAATTCTGAATATCTTTTATGATAAAGACATGGTTCCTAAGGATTTTACCAGAGCTATTGTTATCCCTATTTTCAAAAAAGGTGATCGCAGTTCTTGTGATAACTATAGGGGTATCAGCCTACTCTCTGTTCCAGGTAAAGTTCTTTCCATGATTGTGCTTAATAGAATTAAGAATCTGGTTTACAGTCAATTGCGTGATGAGCAATGTGGATTCAGAAGTGGTAGGGGATGTGTAGATCAGATATTTTCACTTAGGCAGATTCTTGAGAAATGTTTAGAGTTTCAGAAACCTTTGGTTGCTAGCTTTGTTGATTTCAAAAAGGCTTTCGACTCTGTTAATCGTCATAATTTGTGGTTGATCGTGAAATCATATGGTATACCAGACAAGTTAGTTAACATAATGAAAGCTCTCTATAATAACACTGAGTCGTGTGTGAGAGTTGGTAAGGCTTGTAGCAAATGGTTTAGCATTACTTCTGGTGTTCGACAAGGATGCATTTTATCTCCTTTTCTCCTTAGCTTGGTTATTGATTATGTTATGCGAAATTCACTTCAAGGGAAAGATTTTGGCCTTAAATGGACTGGAGATATGAAAATTTCTGATTTAGATTATGCTGATAATTTAGCCGTTTTGGCGAATGATGTTGATGAGATGAACTCTTTCATTCGAGCTGTTGATGAGACTGGTAGTAGGGTAGGTATGGTTATAAACAGAGAGAAGACTAAAGTGATGAAAATTGGTCAGGCAGGCTGTGATTCAGTTAATCTGAATGGTTGAGGAGGTGTCACAGTTTAATTATCTTGGGAACTATATAACAGATGCTGGTGATATGCGGCATGAGATTAACTGATGGATAGGGATTGCTGCCAGGACATTTAAGAATCTATGAAGAGTGTGGAGAAATAGCCGTATACACCTAAAGACTAAAATTAGACTGAATAATAGTTAGGTTCTTTTTAGGGTTAGTTATGGTAGTGAAACTTGGAAACTTTATAAACAAGATAGCAGGAAACTACATGTCTTTGATTCTAGATGCTTACGCAGTATCTTGGGCATGGTGTCTTAAGCCGGGTGGTTCAACTTTGTAACTAATGATGAGATTAGGCGAAAGAGTCGGCAACCTCCTTTAAGCAGCACATGTGCAGGGAGAGGCTCCGTTGGTTTGGCCATGTTGCCCGTATGAATAATTATAGATTGGCGAATAGAGTTATGAACAGTGTGTCTAAAGGCCTCAGAAAGAAGGGGAAACCTAGAATGCGGTGGGTCTAATGAGAATGTGAAACAGGACCTTGTTGGAATTGGTTTGCAATGGCCAGATGCAGTAGATGTAGCTCAGGACAGACTTGCTTGGAGAACTAAATTGAACGGTCTGTTGGACCTCCGTAGCGCATGGCTGCTTGAGGATGATGAATGAATGAATGAATTCAATTTTTTGACGTTATATATGCAATATTTATCGTAAAAAATACATAATAATATAAATACATTTTGAAACCATGTTTATTAACAGCTCAGTCATGTGAATATCAACTTTTAAAATTTGTGTTTATTCCAAAATTGTTTTCCACATTCTAACTGTACTAACTTCGGAGATAGTTAATTTTGTTTTTCTATTTGACAATTATTTTTTGGCAAATTCGGAAGAAAATAAACATTCTAGTCGAATGACATGCCTTCCCTTTCTATATATCACGATCGAGATGGCAGTGGGAACGCCGTAAATATTTGGAAACTATTATTTTACAGTTGTTGCCTTTTGTCAACATTTAAAGAACAATGAAATGCGATCTAATGTAAACTAAAATTATTATTAGTTTACATTAGATCGCATTTCATTGTTATTTAAATGTTGACAAAAGGCAACAACTGTAAAATAATTTTCAGTTATGTAAATCATCCATAACTGGATGATTTACATAACTGGAAATCATCCAGTTATGTAATAATATACAAGATGTTTTGCGAAAAAGCAGTACGAAATGGAAAACATTTTCGGAAACAGCGTGCTGGAATTACACTGGTTTCCATAAATTAAGGAAAATCCCTATGTCACGTGAATGGAAAGCTAACGTTAAAGCTCTATAACTTCTATAATTTTACAACAGACCAAAACTCACTGAAGAACCAATAGGAAAAAAAGTATATGCTTAAAGAGCCACACGAAAATTTCTCTACTTAAAAATGAAAACATAATTTCTAATGAGTAATAAATTTGGAAAAAAGGAAAGCCATATTTTTGAGGAATCAAGAGCATATCTTGATTAAAAAACAAGAGTATAAATTTTTAATGAGTGCAATGAATTGGTAAACTCATTTAGGTATACACCTAAAAATGGAGGGGTCTAAAAATTGGAAGAAATGAGCCAAGTCATAGCCGTCTGAAGAGAAAGCCTGATGTCACGTGATTTGGGCTGTGCCATCAGAGGCCTATCAGAGCAGAGGCCAGTCGAAGCGCGAAGCTTGTTTCTACGCTTGTACGGCTTTGCGTTGCATGTACGCCATTAATATCATGCTTTTCTCTTCCTTTGTGTTTAATGTCGGTGCTATTTATTTATTCTGATTTATAGATAAATTTATATTATATATATATATTGTTTATTATATTGTTGAAACTGAAGTGTTTTAAAGTAATTATTATTGTTATCATGCCACGTAAATGTTGTGTTCCTGGCTGCCGTAGTAACTATGGTGGATCGCCATATGCAACTGTATTTCGTTTTCCTAAAGACGAAACTGCAAAACAGCTATGGCTGAAAAAATTCCACGGAAAGATTTTATTACCAGTAAGGAGAGTGTCGTTTGCCAAAAATACTTTGAGGTTTAGCTCATAATATATTATGATGAACATCCTAGTGATAAAGGCACTGTAAAAGTCTTACGAGGCACACCGAAATTAGCTGTAGATGCGTATCCTAGTATCTTTCCAAACCTACCATCATATTTGTCTGAAGCTAGTAGCTCAACAAGAGTAGCATGCCCAGAAAAAAGAGCTACAGCTCTAGATAAGAGGTACGAAGCTCATTTATCATATAGTGCTTATATTGATAATTTAGAAATTCCTAAAGAAAAACTTGAAAAATTGGGATGTTTCACACATTGTTTGCAATCTTGGGATGAAATGTTTCATATACTTATGACTATTAAAAATTTAGCTTTTGATAATGTTATTAATTCTAATTATTGCACTTTTATCATAAACTCAGTTGTTATTGCCTTAACCAAAATGTTGACCTGTTTAAAAGACAACTCTAATGAGAATGTTGATAGAATTAATTCAGTATCTTTTATCATTGAACAATTAAATTTATTTAATGTGCCGCCAAACCATTACGTATATTCATCTGATACGCTGCTATTTGCATACTCACTGTTTATAGAATCTCCAGCTTCATATGAATTTGTACGCTAGTGTGGAATTATACAGCTAGCACATTCTCAGTTATTAAGGAGAATGTCATGGGATATTATAAGTTCATCTGGTTCTGATGATGACATCATATATTATTTGAAAAAATAAGCATTACTTTTAAATGAAAAGGAGAAAATAATAAACATTTTTATTGATGAAATTCGTATTCAACCAACTTTTCACTGCAAAGCTAGAAGAATACTGGGCACTTCATACAACGCTATTGATAATCTAGCCCATTCAGTACATACCATTATGTTATCGTCAGTGTTTTCAAATAATAAAGATGTTATATCTTTCTTGCCAGTAAAATCTGTAGCAGCAGAAAACTTATTTGATCACACTAAGAAATGTGTTTTTGCCATTGAGGAAATGGGTTATCGTGTTTTAAGTATTACTACTGATAACAATTCATTTAATAGAAAAATATTTGATTTATTTCGCAATGATAGCTTATTTACAGAACCATTGGCATCACATCCTTTTAAGAAAGAGAAATCACTTTTTTTTTTGCTTTTTGATGCTGTACATTTGTTAAAATGTGTGCGAAATAACTAGTTAGCCCAAACAAAACATTTTGTAATATCTGATTTTAATAACAAAACAGAAAAATCATCAGCAAAATTTGAGCAGTCAGTAGATGTGTACAATTTAGAAAAAAAAAATCTGTTGTTAAATATGACTATCTTTTGACTAAAAATGCATTATACCCATCAAATGTTCAGAAACAAAATGTGAAATTGGTGTTAAAAGTGTTTGACAGGTCTAACATAAATGCTTTGAAATTGCTTGGTCCAAAACATGATGGTAATCCTCTACGGGAGGATTGGAAAGGCAATGAAGCATTTCTGTCTATCATAATAGATTGGTGGGAGATAGTAAATGTGAAATCATGTAACAAAGGGATTAGAAAAATAAATCAAAATATGTTTCCAATCTATTCGATTGAAGGTTCACAACTTAAATTTCTGAAACAGTTCTTGTTGTGGTTGGAAAACTGAAAATTTAATAGGTAATGTTAACATTATGGAGGGCTAAGCAAAGATACATTTGATTCTATTATTCACGCCACCAAATCATTTATACGACTTGTACACTTTGTATTAGGTGACTGTAAATGGAAATTTATTCTGCTTGGAAAATTCCAAACAGACAAATTGGAAGACCGCTTCGGTCAGTACCGACATCTAAGTGGGTGCAATTACCATGTGTCTTTACAGCAAATATGTGAGGCTGAAAAAAAACAAAATAGGAAACTTACTAAATCTTAAATCAGCAAAATTTGGGGAAATATGTGTTTCTGATCTCTGCTCTTTATTTGTAAATGACACTGTTGATAGCCAATTAGATGATAGTGAAACAAATTTTGTCAAATCTTGTGTTAATGCACATATTAATTTAGAACTAACACAAGATGAGGAAAATAACATTATATATATTGTTGACTATGCATGTCACAAAATAAAAAAGAAAACATTTTGTGTTACCTGTGTTGATCATTTAACAACCTAGCTCAGCTGTTAATTAATGTGTGTGACCGTGGAAGATTAACCTCTCGCACTGAAGTTTCAATAAATGTGGGAATATTATGTTATGCTGTTTTTCAAACACTGGTATCTAATAAGGTAGAGAAGCAATTTTTGAACTGCAAAAATCAATTATTGACATATGTTAATATTGCAAAGCAGGTTTTGAAAAAAGATACTGTGTTTAGCACAGATTTTCAGTGTTTCCTTGTGGGAATAAAATAATTGATTTGTTACATAAAATTATATTAACATGCGGAAATGTGTTTATGCGTAATTACACCCAATCCAAAAATGCTCCCGAAAATCATCCAAAAGAAAACTAAGCACCTTAGTGAAATGATTGAACATATGCTATCTGTTATCTGTTATGTCTATCTGTTAAATTTTATTGGTGTACTAGTCATGTTTAAAATGATAAACATTGGTATATTTCATGTGGTATTCAAATAATTATTTGTCTTAGTTACTATCATCAGTATATGGTATTCAATGTTAACATTTTCCTTAGCAAGCTGCATGGGTTATATTTCTGGTTATTATGCAACATTCTGCAATGATGCACTGAAATCTGTAATTTTTGTTGTTACTATGAATTATGTTAGAAACTTCAGTAAGGCAATAATATGGGATTCCCTTTGGTGTCATCATCATCATCATCATCATCCTCAAGCAGCCATGGGCTACGGAGGTCCAACCAGACCGTGCAATTTAGTTCTCCAAGCTACATCTACTATCTCTATCCATCTACTCATCACTCATCTACTAAGTCTATCCTGAGCTACATCTACTGCATCTGGCCACTGCACACCAATTCTAACAAGGTCCTGTTTGACATTGTCTGCCCACCGCATCCTAGGTCTCCCCTTCTTTCTGAGGCCTTTAGGCACACTGTTCATAACCCTATTCGCCAATCTATAATTATTCATACGGGCAACATGGCCAAACCAACGGAGTCTCTCTCTGCACAATATGCTGCTTAAAGGAGGTTGCAAACTCCTTTTCCTAATCTCATCATTAGTTACAAAGTTGAACCACCTAATGCCCAAGATACTGCGTAAGCATCTGGAATCAAAAGCATCTAGTTTCCTGTTATCTTGTTTACAAAGTGTCCAAGTTTCACTACCATAACTAACCCTAGAAAGAACCAAACTATTATACAGTCTAATTTTAGTCTTTAGGTGTATACGCCTATTTCTCCACACTCTCCATAGATTCTTAAAAGTCCCAGCAGCAATCCCTATTCGTCTGTTAATCTCATGCCGCACATCACCATTATCTGTTACATAGCTCCCAAGATAATTAAACTGTGACACCTGCTCAAGACTGCAACCATTCAGATTAACTGAATCACAGCCTGCCTGACCAATTTTCATCACCTTAGTTTTCTCTCTGTTCATAACCAAACCTACCCTACTACCAGTTTCATCAACAGCTCGAATGAAAGAGTTCATCTCATCAACATCATTTGCCAAAAGGGCTAAATCATCAGCATAATCTAAATCAGAAATTTTCGTATCTCCAGCCCATTTAAGGCCAAAATCTTTCACTTGAAGTGAATTTCGCATAACATAATCAATAACCAAGCTAAAGAGAAAAGGAGACAAAATGCACCCTTGTCGAACACCAGAAGTAATGCTAAACCAATTGCTACAAGCCTTACCAACTCTCACACACGACTCAGTGTTATTATAGAGAGCTTTCATTATGTTAACTAACTTGTCTGGTATACCATATGATCTCACAATCAACCACAAATTATGACGATCAACAGAGTCGAAAGCCTTTTTGAAATCAACAGAGCTAGCAACCAAAGGTTTCTGAAACTCTAAACATTTCTCAAGAATCTGCCTAAGTGAAAATATCTGATCTACACATCCCCTACCACTTCTGAATCCACATTGCTCATCACGCAATTGCCTGTCAACCAGATTCTTAATTCTATTAAGCACAATCATGGAAAGAACTTTACCTGGAACAGAGAGTAGGCTAATACCCCTATAGTTATCACAAGAACTGCGATCACCTTTTTTGAAAATAGGGATAACAATAGCTCTGGTAAAATCCTTAGGAACCATGCCTTTATCATAAAAGAGATTCAGAATTTCAGTCATCCAAGTGGTAACCGAAACATTCCCAGCTCTAAGCATTTCCGTAGTAATTTCATCTACCCCTGGGGATTTATGAAGTTTAAGTTTAGAAACAGCCAAACTAACTTCAGATTGTGTTATAGGGCCAACATTAAAGCCACCAATGCATCTATCATCATTGCAAACAATGGGAGTAGAACTAACTACAGTGTTTAGAACATCACTGAAATGCTCAGCCCACCTAGCCATGACAGAATCCTCCCCTTCTATAACCTTACCTTGTTTATCCTTCAATCCTTGTATGCCTGTCCGTTTTCTACCACACAAAACATTAACTATCTGGTACAGCTCTCTGCTGCTGTGCTGTCTAACTGCTTCCTCGGCTTTGTCAGCCAAACCATCAAGCCAAAAATTTTTATCAGCAGCTAACTGATACTTTACAAGTTTATTAAGGTCTCTGTAATGCTTTCTATTAGGACTAGTAGGGTATTGATTAAGGGCATTCCTGCAGTTCTTTCTTTCCGAAATAAGCTCAAGTGCCTTATCACTCAGATAATTTTGCCTCTTCTGCTCCTTTTTTCCTAAAAGAGTACTGTTAGTGTCCAAAAAAGCCTGTTTAAAATGATCCCATTCTTCCTCAACTTCAGTAGTAAGCAAACCATGACTGTCATAATGACTAAGTAACCTATCATGGTAAGCTTTGGCTATAACTGGATCTTTCAGAGCTTCAGTATTAAAAGTAAATTTTTTAACCCTAGCACAACACTTTTTAAGTTTAAGTTGCAACACACTTTTAACAAGGTAATGGTCAGATCCAATTTCAGCTCCCCTATATGCCCTGGTATTCCTAACAGAACTAGTCCATTTGCTGTTAATTAATATGTAATCAATCATATTCTTATGCAGCCCATCAGGTGAAACCCATGTGTACTTATGTATGTCGCGGTGTTTGTAATAAGTGTTAGTTATTCTGAATCCATTGAGTTTACTTACCTGTAGGAGACGTTGCCCATTGCTATTGCAGCTACCAATACCAAAAGGGCCTATTACTCCTCCCCAAAGGTCAGAGTCAGTACCAACTTTGGCATTGAAGTCACCAAGAACAAGGGTAATATCTCCTTTCTTGACAGAATTCAAAATATCCTGAAGTTGTTCATAAAACCTATCCTTCTCATCCTCATCGGCATCCTCAGTGGGGGCATAACAGCAGATAACATTCAAGTCTTTAACGCTTGTCTGAAATTTTGCTGTAAGAAACCTTTCATTAATGCACTCATATCCTAGAAGAGCATCACTAGCGTGTCTGCTGAGAAGCAGACCCACGCCTTGGTGATGCTTTTTGTCGTCCCTCCCTGAAAAGAGAAATTTAAGATTATTTTTAAGAATCTGACCTTTATCTGTCCATCTGGTCTCTTGCAAGCCGAGAATATCTAAATTATAACGGTGGAAGTCTTGTGTGAGGACATCAAGAGAAAAAGCTCTGTGCAGAGTCCTCACATTCCAACTACCTATGGAGAGAAAATGGTTAGTGGGATGTTTAAAGAAACTATGTTTATTGAGAGAGGGAATGCCGACAATATCAAACAGCCCCCTAATCGCAGACATGGGGCAAAGACCCGTTCCCCCACTACTAAAGGCTGAAGCCATCTACACTGGAAGACTTCCTCCAATGTAGAATTTGACGATGCCAATAGAAGCAAAGAGTTCAGGTGCCTGCGATGACTTCTGCTCAGGATTATCCACCAGCTGATAAACATATCCTGTGGATCTATTCACTTTGGGCTGTCAACCCACAAACAAAAAGAAAACACAGCGGAAGATTTTCCCTCCACAGAAGCCCACCAGTGCAGCAAAATCAGGATCCATAATCAAGCTCAGAGCCATATATCTGTCCAGTCCAGTAGGTTTATATGGTCAGCACCAGGACCCTGTGTGGTTGACCACTCCTCAGCAGGGTAGAAAAAAAGAAAAGTAGCCATAGTTGTCCAGATCAGTAGGCCACACTAATCTGGCAGCCCTCCCCTTCCGTTCACTTCCACAAGAGAGTATCTCTTTTGAAAGTTACTAACGGTCCGCACCACGAGAAGGCGGGGTTGGACATTAGGTGCTAGGCCTGGCCGGTTCTATGCATCATCACAGGGGATTGGTGCATAGCTCTCCTTCCAGTGACTACCTAGCTACCATTTACAGACCCCCTTTGGTGTACTTATTCATTTATGTCTAGTGATATGTCTCAATGATAGACATTTTTTGCAAACTATTTTTGAAAGCGTACATATTATTGATTTATCATTCGTATTCAAATGATTATTTCTCTTAGTTACTATCATCAGTAGATTTTATTCAATGTTAACATTTTCCTTAACAAGTTGCATGTGTTATGTTTCTTGTGATTATGATAATCTCCTGGATGTTGCATTGAAATCTGCAACTTATATATATGCCAATATATTATGGTATAAAATTTAGTAAGACAAAAATATAGTGCTCATATGCATCAATATATTCTCTTCTTAATGTTAAGCTGTATCAGTTATATTTTTTGATTATGTAATATTTTTGGATGTTGCAGTGAATTTTATAATTATTGTTTTATAGTATAAGCTTTTTAACACAATGATTACTGCTCATTCTTTCTATTTCTTGAAGTTTCATTTTTCTACTGGTATGTGTCAGTGATAGACATTGGTTGTAACAAACTATTTTTGAAGCATACAATATGATTGAGTTATATTTGATGTAGATTTCAAACACTTATATATTATATTTACTATCATGAAATCTCAGTCAATAGCATTCAATATTATCATTTTTCTGAATAAGCTGTATGGGTTACATTTCTTGATATTATGGAGCACTCTTCAATGTTACTTCAAAGTTATCATTACAAACTATTTTCTGAAGCATGCCATATGATTGAGTTTTTTTTTATATTTGATGTGGACTTCAAATATTTATTTCTCTTGTTGGAATATGTGTAGTCACTGTTAGCAACATTACTTTTTTATTCATTTAACATTATTTGAAATGACTGTCTTGCAGATTCATACTGAGTTCATATCTGAAGAGAACATTAATTCTTTTGAGGGTTTCAATATATTTAGTTGTAAATATTTCCTCATGTCATCATGTTTGTTAATCAAGTCTTGTTTTGGTGTTTGTATTGCTGTTTATTTGAATTATGTGATACTGATGATTTTAATCTTAGTAAGAAGATAATTATATTAAATTTTATTAATAAATTAATTAAATTGCACTTCATTTCATCAGCTGTGAATGAAATTCTATATCAGTAGCTTTCTACTTAGAACCTAAACTATGTAAATTTAAAAGTTTTTATGTGAACTTTAGTGAGAGATTGTATATGTGATATTTATGATGATTGTTAACCCTTATCTGACGTGTATGAATGTATTTTGTTACCTGAGAATAAATCATTTATCTTTACTAACATTTATGGTAATGTTGCTCATATATTACGTTCCAAAACCTTTTGATAAAAAAAGGAAATTGCTTTAAAATTCAGCTGTATTCCGGTTTCTTAGAAATATGGTTTACAATTAAATATAACTAATAAAAAATGTTTAAGTATATCTAGATAATATGTTTATTAAATATTTTTGACATCGTGAAATGAGATTTTTTATGTCTGTGCAAAATATTCCCTGCAAGAATGAAATGCTTCTCCGCATTTATTACAATTTGCTTTATAATTAATATTTGATTCAATTCAGTTGAAGAAATTAAATCATTTGATGCACACATTCGAAGATTCGTGATTCGCACAATTCGATTCATTTCATTGACGCACACATTCATTCACTTGACGCATTCATTGACGTGCACATTCATAAAACGCACACATCGAAGAGAAACAAATAAGTTCCACTGACGGAAAGCTTTATGTGATGCATCGCCCCCTATTCTGATGTCATTAGCTGTGCGGGTCGCGTGACATCAGGCTTTACTCTTCAGACG
Source organism: Ryuthela nishihirai (assembly GCA_038380435.1). Classification (NCBI taxonomy): domain Eukaryota; kingdom Metazoa; phylum Arthropoda; class Arachnida; order Araneae; family Heptathelidae; genus Ryuthela; species Ryuthela nishihirai. The sequence goes on along the minus strand of JAWZYU010000013.1, from coordinate 62,532,553 downwards.
GCTTTGGCCAAGTTCAGTATATTGATTATTTTGGCTTATGGGCTGAAGTTCTTTTGCAATGAGCCACGAGTGGGATGGGACTGATTTAGTTTAAAATTTATGTAGGAAATGTGCAAAAATTAATATTTTATTCGCTTAGGTCAATACGAGACCGACAAGAAGACAGATACTTTTTATAAGTCAGAGTACTTCATTTTTTGTGTCGAAAAGTTAGTAATAGGAACGTTAAATCTTTCAGGAAAATCAGGGAACGGATTTCTTGTCGTCTACCAAGTTGGCTGTTGCTGACAGCGCTTCTAGTTGCAGTTTTATCGCAGCTCGTCGTCGTAGTCTCGTGACAAGGAAGCGGAGCTCTCTTTCTTCGTTGGTGAGTCATGCATGCCAATGAGGTTCTAACGACTTTACAAATGGATCCAAATGACATACAACCTTGTCAGCAGCTGCATGAAAGAAGGACTTAACTGATAGGTGACACTTTCACAGCTCGAAGAATAGCAGGACGAACTCTGTGCAGTTTGCTGGAAAGGAAGTTGTGATTGCAATTTCTTTTGTGGATGAGCTGTGTTCGTTGGTATCTCAATGGAAAAATGCTTCCTTTTTCGTTAATAAAGTAAATATTTTGATTTAAACAGTTTGCTATTTTGGTTTCTAGAGATTTAAAGATGAAGGGAGTCACATCAGGGATTAACAGAATCAATCCACAATTTCTTCCTTCGTAAAACCACACTTTTCAAGTAGTCTAAGTGCTACCGGAAAGAAATATTATTTTCCTTAAAACGATATTATTTTTATTGGGACTTACTAAATTTCAAATGGACAAAAAATAACAATTTCCCGTTTCACGTTTCAAGCATAATTATGAATTCAGTGCTCATTTATTTAAATTTCAACATCTATATTGATCAATTTTGAATAGTAAATGCATAAGGTGGGATGAGCAAAAGTCTAATATATACACACTAGACTCTGTGTACATGGAACTTAGCAAATAATGTCTTTCTGGATATCCCAAGCAGAAATTTTTCAAAGGATCAATATGAGAAAAATAGGTGATGGAAGAAAACAATTATATATGCAATATTTCTCTTATTCTTGGTAAAAAGTAAAATCATATGTAAATACAATAATAAATGTACTTAAAGTACACACAAACAAAATACATTCTTAAATTTTAATCTTCTGAAATTTTAATATAAATAATCTCTTATTTTAATTACGAGAGACTGGTGGACAAGGATGACCAGTCATCCCCCTTGCTAAGTATCTTTAATGGGTAACGTCTAAAATAGTTAATTATCAGATTCCAATTTCTCATTCTGGTTCCCCCATTCCTTGTTACGTTTAAAATCCGTAAAACTGCATATGGTAAAACCGTGTCGGAATTCGTAATCTTTTCTATTTTTCCACTTCATTATAATTGACGTAGGGTGTTCAATAGACTATTGAATACCAACAGGGAGTTGGCTGCGTTCATCTTCAAGTTCCCTACCTATAAAGGGACCCGATTTCGAAGCCTTGAGAAAATATATCAATACATCAGTAGTAAATAATCACAGGATAAGTCCTGTAGACATGGAACTCATGAAATGATAAGCTGAAAAAAATTTGGTTTTGCCACGAGTGTATTGATTTAACGCCCTGAGCGTGAGTGACAAATATTAATTCCATCTTTAATGAGACAATAGTCCTACGTCCTAGATAGATGGCGCCACTAGTGCGAATCAAATAAATAAAAAAAATCCGGAAGATTTATAAGGTCACATAAGCTGAGAAAGGTTAGCCATTGGTGGTGTAGTGGTAGCATAACAGGCATGTTTCCTGGAGACGTAAGTTCGGATCCCACTCATGGCAAAACCAAATTTTTTTCAGGCTCATCATTTCATGTCATTAATGCATTACTCGTTATTAATGCATTCATAATGCGCAGCTGCTTAATATGATGAGTGTGAACTTTTATTACCTTACCACGCTGTCAAATTATTCTGCAACCGTGCTGTCTACCGGCTTACATTATTTTTAAGTTTCATGATTTTTTTATGGCATGAGGAACCTCAAATATTATGTAGACTTAGAACTACATCATCATCATCGTCCTCAAACATCCATTGGCTACGGAGATTCAACCAGATTGTTCAATATAAATCTCCAAACATATCTATTCTGAGCTACTTCTGCTGCATGTGGTCACTGTACACCAATTGTAACCGGGTCGTGTTTGACATTGTCTGCCCACAGTGTCCTAGGTCTCCCCACTTTCTGAGGCCTTTTAGGACACTGTTCATAACCCTATTCACTAAATTATAATTATTCATACTGGCAACATGGCGAAACCAACGGAGTTTCTCTATGCAAAAAATGCTGCTTAAACGAGGTTACCGACTCCTTTGCCTAACCTCATCATTACTTTCAAAGTTGAACCACCTAATGCCCAATATAGTGCGCAATCGTCAAAAATTAAAAGCATCAATTTTCCTGTTATCTTTTTACAAAGCCTCCACCTTTCACCACCATAACTTACTCTGGAAAGAACCAAACTATTATGCAGTCTAATTTTAGTTTTAGATGTATGTCGTGGTGGGGACGATAAAAGAATTAAAATTTGTCGAAGTACCAAGTAGAGGACGATCGAATATTACCTTAATTAGCATTCACCATTATATAGGTGAAACCACAGGTTCGCGTAATTTTATGCCTGTACCGAGATATGCCTCAGACGTGCTACGCTAAATGACGTGAAACCAAACTAATGCACGAGGATAGTGGATGGATGACAGTTTATTTACATTCGCACATATATTTACATAAGGGAACGTGTTCGATTACGTGGGTCTTAGCTATAATGAAAAGCAGAATGATTTGGATTCCTAGATGTTTTTTGGAGCTCGGGTTTAATCGAATTCTTCTTTCCTACTCTACGCATTCATACAATGAGGTTGATAGAATCTGTGTTTTACAGAAATCTCTTTACCGACCTCAAAACTCGACGAGGGGATATTTATCCCATTGTGTGCAAAAACGTCCTGCTCAGAAGTAAAACAACACAACCAACTCTTAACCCGAGTACTCTAAGCCACACATTACACTACAGGTATTGTAATACGACGAATATTTTTGCTATATTTGAATAATTAAGATATAAAGTTCCAAAATATGAAATTCCTAATTGTCTGTAAATGATAGCTGGTAGTCACTGGAAGGAAAGCTACGCACCAATCCTCTGTGATGATGCACAGAACTGGCCACGCCTAGCACCTAATGTCCTACCCCGCCTTCTCGTGGTGCAGGCCGTCAGTACCTTTCAAAAGATGTACTCTCTTATGAACGGAAACGAAGAGGAGAGCTGCCAGATCAGTGTGGCTTACTGATCTGGACAACTTTGGCTACCTTTCTTTCTTTTCTATCCTGCTGAGGAGTCGTCAAACAAACAGGGTACTGATTCTGACCATATATACCAACCTGAACGGAATTATGGCTCTGAATTTGATTATGGATATTGAATTTGCTGCTCTGGTGGGATTCTGTGGAGGGAGAATCTTCCGCTGCGTTTTCTGTTTTTTTTTTCTGTGGGTTGACATCCCCAAGTGAAGAGATTCACAGGACATGTTTTATCAGCTGGTATATAATCCTGAACGGAGGTAACTCCTCTAAATCGTTCAGGTGACTGCCTCTAAATCGTTCAGGTGACTGCCTCGTTCAGGTGACTGCCTCTAAATGCGGCAGTCACCTGAACTCTTGCTTCTACTGGCGTCGTCAAATTCTACATTGGAAGAAGTCTTCCTATGTAGATGGCTTCAGCATTTAGAGGTGGGGGAACGGGTCTTGTCCCATGTCTGCGATTAGGGTGCTTTAGATATTATCGGCATTCCTTTCTCAATAAAAATAGTTTCTTTAAACATCCCACCAACCATTTTCTATACGTAGATAGTTGGAATGTGAGGACCCTGCAGAGAGCTTATTCTCTTGATGTTCTCACCGTTATAATTTAGATATTCTTGGCTTGCAAGAGACCAGATGGACAGATATAGGTCAGATTCTTAAAAATCATTTTAAATTTCACTTTTTAGGAAGGAAAGATAATGAGCATCACCAAGGCGTAGTCTGCTTCTCAGAGACACGCTAGTAAGTCTTCTCAGCTATGCTAGCAGACACGCTGACGAAACTTCTAACGAAATATACGCTAGTGATGCTCTTCTAGGATATGAGTGCATTAATGAAAGGTTTCTTACAGCAAAATTTCAGGCAAGCGTTAAAGACTTGCTATGCTATCTGTAGTTATTCCCCCACTGAGGATGCCGATGAGGATCAGAAGGATTGGTTTTATGGACAACTTCAGGAATATTTGAATTCTGTCAAGAAAGGAGATATTACCCTTGTTCTTGGTGACTTCAATGCCAAAGTTGTTACTGACTCTGACCTTTGGGGAGGAGTAATAGGCCCTTTTGGTATTGGTAGCTGCAATGGCAATGGGCAACGTCTCCTACAGGTAAGTAAACTCAATGGATTCACAATAACTAACACTTATTACAAACACCGTGACATACATAAGTACACATGGGTTTCACCTGATGGGCTGCATAAGAATATGATTGATTACATATTAATTAACAGCAAATGGGCTAGTTCTGTTAGGAATACCAGGGCATATAGGGGAGCTGAAATTGGATCTGACCATTACCTTGTTAAAAGTGTGTTGCAACTTAAACTTAAAAAGTGTTGTGCTATGGTTAAAAAATTTACTTTTAATACTGAAGCTCTGAAAGATCCAGTTATAGCCAAAGCTTACCATGATAGGTTACTTAGTCATTATGACAGTCATGGTTTGCTTACTACTGAAGTTGAGGAAGAATCGGACCATTTTAAACAGACGTTTTTGGAAACTAACTGTACTCTTTTAGGAAAAAAGGACCAGAGGAGGCAGAATTATTTGAGTCATAAGGTACTTGAGCTTATTTCAGAAAAAAGGAATTGCAGCAATGTCCTTCTAATGGAAAAAAAAAAGGATTAAAGGATTAGTTAGCTGATTATAAGAATCTTTGGCTTGATAGCTTGGTTGCCAAAACCGAGGAAGCAGTTAGACAGCACAACAGCAGAGACTATATTGACACACTATTGCTGAAATTTGAGATTTGGATAATTTGTTTGAGATCTTTTTTTACCTTCGCACATTTTACCATAAAAGGCTTATTTTAAGAATTTGAGAGTTACGAAATTAGTTCCTGTTGACATAACCTGATAGTTAATGTTTTTGTGGTAGAAAACGGATAGGTATACAGGGATTGAATGATAAACAAAATAAGGTTATAGAAGGTGAGGATTCGTCATGGCTAGGTGGGCTGAGCATTTCAGTGATGTTCTAAAAAACATAGTGAGTATTACTCCCATTGTTTTTAATTATGATAGATACATTACTGATTTTAATGTTGGCCCTATAGCACACACTGAAGTTAGTTTAACTGTTTCTGAACTTAAACTAAATAAATCCCAAGGGGTAGATGAAATTGCTACGGAAATGCTTATAGCTGGGAATGTTACGGTTACCACGTGGATGACTAAAATTTTGAATAGCTTTTATCATAAAGGCATAGTTACTAAGGATTTTACCAGAGCTATTATTATTCCTATTTTTAAAAACGCTGATTGCAGTTCTAGTGGTAACTTTAGGGGTATCAGCCTACATTGTGTTCCAGGTAAAGTTCTTTGCATGATTGTGCTTAATAGAATTAAGGATCTGGTTGACAGTCAAATTCGTGATGAGCAACGTGGATTCAGAAGTGGTAGAGGATGTGTGGATCAGATATTTTCACTCAGGCAGATTCTTGAGAAATGTTTAGAGTTTCAGAGACCTTTGGTTGCTAGCTTTGTTGATTTCAAAAAGGATTTTGACTCTGTTGATCGGTAGATCTTATGACATACCAGACAAGTTTGTTAACATAATAAAAGCTCTCTATAAAAACACTGAGTCGTGTGAGAGAGTTGAAACGGCTTGTAGCAATTAGTTTAGCATTGTTTCTGCTGTTCGACAAGGGTGCATTTTGTCTCCTTTCCTCTTTAGTTTGGTTATTGATTATGTTATGCGAAATTCACTGCATGGAAAGATTTTGCCCTTAAATGGTCTAGAGATTTCAAAATTTCTGATTTAGATTATGCAGATGATTTGGCCTTGTTGGCTAATGATGTTGATCAGATGAATTCTTTCATAAGAGCTGTTGATGAGACTGGTAATTTGGTTTGGTGATAAACAGAGATAAAATTGGTCAGGCAGTTGGTTTTCAGTTAGAGAGTTACACAATTAGTTCCTATTGATATAAATGGGGTTGTAACTTAGCATTTTTACACCAGTGTACATAATGACCAGTTTATCCTCTTTTACACTATGAGTACATTAAATAATTGCAAATTTATCAGTGGTAAAGCGTCCATGGAAGCAATGTTCCATTAAAATTCTCATTGAAAAAATAAGAAATATAAATTGAATATATTTAAATGTTTTGACATAAAAGTAAAAGAATTTTCATAACTCTAATACGTTTGTTCTAACATAAACATTTATATAATATTCTTCGAATTTTTCTGTTATATTATACTGTAAAATTAACAGAAGCCTAAATTGCCAAGTTACTCCAGCTGTATGAAGAGTCTCGTTTCCTCGCTAGTGCGTTGCCTACTGTATCTTACAGCGGCAGTTGCAACTTCCATATTCAATACACAGAATCCAATGAGCAGAAATTTCTTTCGTTGGAAGCACTTTCCTCATTGCTTTGCATAATATTTCACATTCTCTTTTAACTAACCACTAGAGGCTGTTAGATTTGTTGCCACTGTCATCAATAATGGCACCAACACTAACGAGGAGTCGTCAAAGGTAGATGTAATTTTTTTAATTACTTTTTTTTAAACTTGGTGGAATTCTCCTTTATTATCCTATGTCCAGTTTTCTCATTTCAAGTTATATGAATTTCGTATGCATTGACAGTATGTCTACCGTTGAACGGTATGCAAAGTAGATGCAAACTATGTCCTACCGCGTTCTATAAATGTCAGTTTAATTCCTCCGATTCACATTTGCTGAAGTGTTTTATAGCTTCTTAATTTCGTATTACTCTTCTCATTACCGTAATAACTAAAGAAAACTTTATTACTACTATAGGTATAATAGAAAATATAAAAAATAATTAAAATATTTTGTGAATAAAGTAACCTACGAGTATTAATACTACAATTCGCCGAGACTACATTCAGTTGGTTTGCTGTGAAAAATGTATATTGTGATATATTTCACTCACATCGATAAGTTTAGTGTTTTTAGCTTAACTTCGTGTTTTAAAGAACAAATTAACAACGTTAAGCGGATACCTACTGTATTGCATCACATTCATATATGCATTTAGATGAATTAAAATTGTTTGAAAATATGAGAGAAATGTACGAAAATTTGGAATATGAAAGTTATGTAAATTCGTATTAAAATATTCGAAAACAAAATATAGACAGCGATCTGTTTCATTTATCGTTTATTGTTGTTTTTAATAATCTGCGAAGGTCTTTCCGAAAAGAGCAGAAGAAATAAAACTTCTGAAAAAAATTATAGCTGACGCGGCAGAACAACTGGCATCACTAACCTAAAAAATATTGAAAACTTGCAATCATCTATAGCGAAAAGTATAATTCCACACAAGCTTAGAGATAATCTTTCAAACGCAAGTGAAAGATTTACATTTCTCAATATTCGATCAGTCCAAAATCTCTTTAGGTATGGCATTATTCTGGACAACTCTTTCAATGACACATATAAAGTACAAATTACACATGATAAGAATACCAGACTTCAGAACAAAAATTATTTTCAAATCCCGAATTTTGTTAATAATTACGATAAAAATCTTAAAGAGTATAAAGTGCCTGAGATCTTTAACCAGTTACCAAGAGAAATCACATACCTAATTAATTTTTTTGAGATTAAGTTGAAGGTTAAAAACTATTAAAAGATGTCTGCTAATTTGTAATCCTGAGAAAATCCTGTATCTATGTGACTTTGTGTTCTTATTTGCTATGTTCACTTATGTGTGAAAACTAATGCTCATCAATATTTCCTGCAGATAACCTATTAGCTTTGCGGGTTAAATGTATAAAATCTATCTACATCTGTGTTTTGTGAGATGACGATGACGGGGAATAAATAAATTTACTTACTTACTTATATGTAGCTAACGCTTGCCATAATTCAATATAGAAACTACCTATTGTACTCACGTGCAGGCACGGATATACAAAAATAAAGGGATGGGGGAGAACAAGAGAATGTATTTTCCATTAAAGCCGTACATTTCCCCCTTCGTTTTGGGCATTTTAAAGAAAAATCGTGTAAAGTGTATTACAAAATACAGACGTATTTGGCCTCCATCATAATCCTACCTTATCCTAGGATTATTAGCATTCTCAAAGGGGTGGGGGGCATGTATCCCCTGCCACCCTCTTAGGTTCGGCCCTTTTCACGTGTAATGTGGCCCTTAAAATATTGTAGTGTTTCACAAATTTGAAGAATTGTCTGTATTTTTTTGTTTGCCAACACCGTCAACTATACTGAAATTTATACCAAAGTAATTCGAAAAACAAAATGATAATGTTTAATCGGTTTTAATGTAATAACATCAGATGCGATCATAATGATGGCACTTCAGAATGTACTTGAAGCGATGCCGAGATGATTCTGAAGAGCAGAGTGAGGATGGAGAGGGTTCCTCTGCTCAAGTTTCCGATACATCTCAGAACTATTCCACAGCAGGAAACAGTAGGAAAAAAGCATCCTTTTCTTTACTACTGGAAAACAATGCCAGATATAATACAGGGGACAGCATTATAAAAGCAAAGAAGCAGCACATCTCTCTTCGTTCCTATTATGAGAATTTTAGTAACAAGAAAAAAAGTTAGCGGCATTATTTTTTCTGCCCAAATATAATATCCTTTTTTTTAGATCCGAGTTTGCTGGTATGAATAGTGATACTCCAGAAATCAGCCCCAGTGTGAGAGGATCCAGATTATTAAGCATTATTCTTTTGTAAATTAAAAACATTATCATTTACGTCCTCGAAAAATACAGACAAACATACATATTCTGGACAGAAAAATCGAAACACCCCCATGTTAAGCTTATGGTGAGTCAAATTCGAAGATCCGTAATTTCTACAATTACCTTTTTATAGGAAAATAGGAATAGATGAATTTAAATCTAGGTTTTCAACAATATTTGGTGCGTATTTAAAGAGCTATGGAAACTCAAATACTTAACAGCATCAAAGTCAGGCCTAAGAAACTCGTGTAAAACTGACAATTATTGAAATGATTATTTGCCCAAAATTCTAAAACATACACTTGTTTATTAAATAGTTTGAAATAATAACTTTTAAGTTTAAATTAACTTCTAAGGTGAATTCTGATGATGACATCTCTGATATTCAATATTAAAACTTCCATAACCCTTCATACGTCAACATATAAAAAAATAAAAAAAAATAAATATTCCCCTCAAGCAGCGGTTTGCCACAGAGGTCTGACAGAAGCCTGTCAGTTTATATGCCATAGTAGAAGGTCTGTGAAGATGGCAGGACCTCAGCAGAAAAACAACACGAACATCCATGCCTTACCCGGCTCGAACCCAGGTCCCTTAGATCAGTAACCAAGTACGCTAACTACTCAACCACTGGATATCTTTGAGCTAGAATTCAAAAATGTATGCTCTCATATGTTGTTATTGATCTTCCAAGATAGAACCAATGTCATCTGAAAACATTAGTGGACACTCGGAACCGTTCCTACAGCCTGTTGATTTATAGAAGGGCATTCCACTAAAGAAGTTAATTGATTTTTTATTTAAATTACAAGGTTATAGAAGGGATCACACTGAGCAAAGGCCTGAAGTAGAGAAGAAAAGGAAATTCTTAATTCCGTATGTTTTCTAAGATGTAGAAATCGAAATATCCATAGTCACTAAGTTTGTGCTATTAGCATGTAGAGATAAAAGTTGTTTTTTATTCTGCCTTGAAAAGCATGTCAAATATCAAAATTCGGATTTTTTCAAATTTTATGACTTGAATTACTCCTAGATATAAATTGAAACAGCTGGACCACTTCTGCAACATAAGTAGAATTAGGGTGATCCTCTGTCAATCGCTCGATCACAATCGACTATATTAAAAAACCCGTGTCCCCCACTAATACGATAGATGCGTTTTTCAGAAAATTCCCATAATATGAAATCGTATTAGTCGGATACGTATTTATAATAAGAAATAATTTAAATAAGGGAAGAAAAACAAATAAATATACACAGATGAGTCTCATCCAATAGTGCAGGTGGTGCGACTGCAGTAGTAAGTAAAGGCCCTAAAAGTAAGGGCCCTTACTTTTAATTAAAAATTTACAACCACTGAGAGCAACTGTTTTTTAATGTCAGTATCTGGAGCAGGGGAAACAATCTTAAAAGGAAAAGTAGTAACTTCACATTTCCGCTGTTACAAAGAAATAGCAAAGATGGAGGTATCCAGATAACAGGATTTAAAAAAAAAATATCCCAACAGATATTTTCTAAGAGTTTTCTCCTAGACATACTGTCACACATTTTGCAATCAATAATCCTAACTCTCAATCAATCAGTATCTCTAAATTTCTGCAATATTCAGATGATAACTTTTGAAAACCCTCTCCATTGTTGCAACACTGTTATAAAGTTTGCACGAATCGAGGAATAAGTTTGATAAATTCAGTGAAGGTGAGCTATGTGAGAACCAGAGGCTTAAGAATGAACAAAATGGCTTCAAAATCGAGGTATTCAACTTTACTTACAACAGAGCCATTACGGAATAAAAAATGCGTTTTAAGGGTTTAAATGAGATTGCTGAGAACTTCATCGTCTTTCATCGAGAAACATAAGCAGTAACGATGGATTGTAAGCGAAGCTGCAGAGCTTCCCAACAGGGAATATAAATTCTTCTTAAGGTTTGCATTTGGCGCTATACTTCTATAACTTAGGACAAGTTGCAACCGGAAATAGCAAAAATTTCTGCCGTAAGGGAAATAGTTAATTTATTGATTATTCAAAACTATTCTCTTATTTCTGCTTTAACAGAGATTGTTTTGCTCTTTTTTAATGCTGCCGGCAACTGCATCAATATCGGAATGTTCATTTACAAAATGATCTCAGATATAAAATGACAGAAGAAAGGTCATCAAGACTTTCCTTTTTATCTGTAGGATATGAATGACCAATAAATTTAATGTTAAGAAGCCTGTTAAAGCATTTGCAGAAAAGAAAGTAAGGAAAGTCAGGATCTAGGCGGAGTAAATAAAATTTAAATTTGTTTGATTAAAATTATTTTAATTTGCAGACGTTTATTTAAATTTTATAAAACTTTGTTTAAAAATTCTGCAGGTTACTTCCTGTAAAATGGAAGACTGTAATATAAGAAATATGATAAATTGCGTGTGGAAAATGCCCTGTGTGAGGATGACAGATTTGTAAAGTGTACAAAATTGCTTTGGTTAGCACGGGTTTAGCATTTCCTTCTGTAGAGCTATCGTAGAATTAAAGAGTGACTTTTTAAAAGCTTCGATACAATTGATGGTATACATTATGTGTTATACATGCTATATTTGTCGTCAATATATTATTTTTACTTGCGCATAATGCTCTGGAATATTTTTTTCATCAGAAAAATAACAGATTTTTATTCCCCAGTACTCTTTGTTTAACCCTCGGGTTTCTGAAACTAAACTCACTGTGGTCGCAGGATTTATTTAAAAATTGCTTTTACAAAATAAAATAAACAGCTTTTAAACTTAATCCTGAAATAACTAATGAACGAAAATATGTCATGTTATATACAAAAAGAAAAAGCATTAAATGCGTTTAATAAAATGGCAAAAATACGAATAAAAATATGGTAGGAAATTTTTTAAAGCATTTTTTTAAAAACATTTCAAAATTTTACTATATTCTTTCCACTTTATCTTTAGTAAAATTTCAAAACTAAATATATATATTTTCCCGTTTATTCTATATTATTTTATTATTTTAATGTAAACCGTTCATAATATTATATTATTGATTGTATCGTTCATTTATTTTGTTTTTTCAAAATTAATGTTTTTGCGTATAAACGCATAATACATATTCGTAAACTTTTCACGATCGGCAAACTCCAAGCGTTAAGCAAAGCAGTGTGATAAAAAAATTTCCTTTAAAACAAAATAGTTTAAATAAAGATTTAAAACTACATGGTAAAAGTGTTAAATGTTTATGAAAATTTTTTGGAAAAAGTTTCAAACCATTTAAAGTTGTACTGAAACAATGAGTTAGAGAATGAATCGTTATATTATGAAGTTGCATAACAGCTATGCAAAGGTTTAATTTTAAATTTCCATCAGAAATGTTTGGTTCAAAATTCACAAATTCCTTACCTAAATTTGTTTATATGTTTTAAATACAATTAAAAGTATTGATAAATAAAGTCCTATCGTTTAAAAATCGCGTTTTGAGTAACCCTAATGATGTTCGGACTGTCGCCATTACAAATCATTTCGGATAAGTTTTCGATCGTTAAAAATTAATTATTTTCTGTAATCTCAGTATCCATTTGAGAAGCAATAAAAATAATTTTAGAAGCATTAAAGTAAATAAAAAAACGTCTTTTAAATCGCAAGTCTGCTAAAATATTGATCGAAAGCAAATGTGCGTAGATACCGGATGACGCAATTTCCTGTAGTAGAAAAAATCAATACCTTTACGTTAAAAGCTTAGAAAACTTTACTACTCTAGTAGAGTAGCTATAAGTATCCTAAAATATTCAGAAATGCAACCGATGGATAATGTAAGTACGATATAGTAGAATAAAAGCATAAACTAAATCGGTGCTACTTGATGCTGTTTAGGGTGCGTGACTCATACGTTCACTGCAGACTGAAATAGAATAACTTTTAAACTTTATCATAATTTTTTCAACCGAAATTAACAGATAAAATATGTATATTATAGATTTAGATGTTGTTTTTCGTATTCACAACCTTTTCTTATGCGATCGAAACTTCCAACTCTGATCCCTAGAATACGAAACACGAAAGTTTTTCTTCGGACTTTTAAGTGAAATAGGCTAATCAGTATTAATTTTAAGTGAAATAGCCTAAAATGTAGGGAAATCGTCCAATTATTCGTTACATATTTAAGTCACAAATCTTTAAAAATTTAACAGGAATTAAATCGTCAATGCATATTTTCCTAATTAACTTTATAAAGTGACTCTTGTGAGCCCATAAAGAAAAGCTGTATTCTATATTTCCTAAGCTGATTCTGGTACGCCTCTAAATATTCTTATATTAAACCTAAATAAATTTGAACACTATTTCCTCCGTAACGTGAAATATTGATTAGCAAGACAACCTTCTACCTGTGCCTACACAGCCGGGCTTCAAGACATCATTGCGAAAGTTTTTCTCGCTGAGACGACCCAATGAATGTGTCAGGAATTTCTTTTCTTTCCCACACTATCGGCATTACTCTCCAGGTAGTCCTTTTAATTTGGAAAACTATTTTTGCTGGTCATTCCTCTCTTTATGTTGCTGCAAGTTGGACATAAACACACATTCGTCTGAGAGAGAAAATCTTTTACTCACTTTTAACTGAAAAAAAAAATACAGCAGGTGATATGCCTGAATTTTTTATTTTATTTTTACTTGTTATTCCTTCCCGGGAACTAATGCCTGTTCATGTCATTTCACTTTTTTCTTTATTTTCATCACAGCGGGAGACATGCCTGTATTTTTTGTTCTATTTTTATTTGTTATTCATGCCGCGCTCTAACACCTGTTGGTATAATTTCATGTGATTGTTATTTTCATTACAGCCGGGCATTGCCCGTATTTTTTATTTTATTATTATTTGTTATTCTTCCCGGGCTCTAATGCCTTTTCATATCATTTCATTTTATTTTTATTTTCATCACAGCCGGGCAACATGCCCGTATATTTTATTTTACTTTCATTTTTTTATTACTGCCGACTCTAATGCCCCTTCGTGTCATTTCTTTTTCTTTTTATTTTCATCACAGCAGGGCGACTTCCCCATGTTTTTTTATTTTATAATTATTTGTTATTCTTGCCGGGCTCTAATGTCTGTACATATCATTTCATTTTATTTTTATTTTCATCACAGCTGGACAATATGCCTTTATTTCATTTTTACTTGTCATGTAAATGCCTGTTTATGTAAATTTTATTTTTATTTTCGTCACAGCCACGCTACATGGCTGTATTTTTATTATTATTATTATTACTTTCATTTGTTATTGTTGTCGATCTGTAATGCCTATTCATATCATTCCATTTTATTAATATTTTCATCATATTCGGGAGACTGCTGTAATTTTTATTTTATTTTTACTTGTTGTATCAGTCAGGCTCCAATGCCTGGTCATGTCAATTTATTTTATTAATTTTTTCATCAAAGCCGTGCGACATGTGTCTGTTATATATATATATATTTCTTGCTTTACTTGCCGGGCTCTAATAATTGTTCATATCATTTGATTTTATTTTAATTGCAAAACTACATAATTTTTACTACATAAAAAAATTCCCATCAATCAACCGGTTATCACCCAGGTCTGACAGAAGCCTGCCAGTTTAAGTCTGTGAAAAATGTAAATTTAGGAAATTCAATGATGGACCATTATTGAAATTTTTAATGTTGTGTATGAAAAAAAAATCGACAGCTGTAATTTTATTCTACAGTAATATATTGCATGTCATAGTATGCTAACAAAAATATATAGGAATTTGTGAGAAGTGTTCGAATAATACGATTATTCTGCATATATGTATCATATTAACTCTAAATCAACGTGGTGAGATCTTCATTTAATGCAAAGAAATGCACCTAAATAATATTACTTTAAAGAGGTACTCTTCTGTGTGCTTTCAGTTTTGCAGCATCTTTAGTTGTTTCCATAGTTAATGTGCTGTACTATTATGTGTACAGGGTAGGTTAGCTTGTATACAAACCCATGTATTCTAAAATTGTATTTACTTATATGACTACAAGAAATCTAAGATAGAATAATAGTAGTCGTTGTGTTTATAATAATTCTATTTATGTAGAGATGACAGTGAACAAATAATACATTGAATTTGTTGTAAATGTTATATTTAACAGCAACAGTGCAAGTCTTAGGAAAATTGAAAAGTTTGAAACATTACTTACATTAACTTTCCAAACATATATCTGTTGTTTTAAATGGTGTGGAATAATACTTTTCATTTAAATTATAATTAATTTCTGAGCTAAATTTTAACGTTAGGCATTGCTGTTGTTAAATATTTAAAGTTCCATAACTCTTTGAGTACTAAGGGAATATTACTAAAAATAGATTTTTAGATCTATTGGATTGAAATTTTTAATTTATCTTCAGTCCCATTCTATCACAAATATTTCTTAAACGTTATAGAGCTTCGAAATTATCTTCCAATGACATAACATGGAGGGAAGTGGTCATAATTCATTAAACACTGAGTGTATTTATTACTTTAATTTTACAGCATTTAGTAAGAAAATTGTTTCAAAATCTCTGCAATTACCTATTTTCAGTATGTGAGTGTAAAATGGAATTCTAGAGAATTCAAAGCACACCACATATAACTTGAGGTGTAAACCCAGGTTCCATAGGGAAACAAATGTTTACAATGCAAAAACACAATAATTGCAATTATAAAAGACAATCAAATTGTTTATAATTTAAAAAAAGTTTCTGTAAATAAAATTCGGGGGGGGGGATTTATTTTTTCCCCAATATCATATTTGTTGTCGAGCCTCCTCTGAAAATCATGTCACTCTGATCAGCAGAAAAGCACAGCAAACACTTCGCCACCAGGGCTTTTTTTTAAATCTATTCTAATGCGAATATCCGTATGCTATTTAATTTTAAGATGTTTAATTCAATACAAGTACATATTTCACAACCGTACAGTGACCAAGTAGTTAGCACGCTTGGCTACTGATCAAAGGAACCTGAGTACGAGCTCCGGGTAAGGTTTTTCTGCTGAGGTCCCAGCATTCTGACAGACCTACTATGGCGTATAAACTGTCAGACATTTGTGTCAAGCAGCTGCTTGAGGGTGGCATATATAATGCGAAAAAAACTGCGAATTTGGCAAAATAGTTTAATTTACACCGAAAAACAAGCCAGATTCTGAATATTGATAATTTATTTTATGAGCTGTAAGTTGGACTGTTCTTGTTTTGGCGTTTTTGACGTTTTAGAGTTACAAAATTCAACTACAACAAAGCATGGGAATCTGGTTTTCAAAGAGAATGAAATTTTTCTTTTACCTTTTTTTTACATTCTTTAAAAGCTTTAATTCTAATTAATGCATTACTGGCAAATTGCAAATTATTGTATTTTTTTATTCCGTAAATTTAAAAAGTTATCTTTCTCACATTCCTCGGACAAAAGGAGCAGACTCTTGCTGTCAGCGGAATCTCTCTTAATTTGAATTATCTCTAGACGCCCTACCACCATGATTTGAAATTTCTACTGTAAATAAATCACTTTCAACATTCGTTAAAAGTTTTGCCTTTTTCATATCTAGTTTCTCTAACAATGCAAATTAAAACTTCCTAACGAACTGAAAAATGGGAATATATTATTAGCACCAATGCAACAACAAAAAAAGAATTTTCCAATATCTCTTAAAACAAAACTTTGCATATCCCACACCCCTTAATGAAAGGGATCCCTTATTGTTGCAAATGGAAAACTACACGACCTTCATATTTCAATTCAAATTTCTATCATTAATGTATCGTTTACAATATCTGTTTAAAAGTTTGCAATTTTCAACTCTGATTTTGCATTCTGTTTTAATGCATTGTGAAATTATACTTTTGAGTGAACCATGTGAATCCAACATATCAAATAAAGCGAAACGACGGAAGCTTGCTTAAGGGGAAAAATCACGAGAAGTCGACCCTTTTCAGGGAATTTTGGTTTTATTTGCGCCCACTTAAGTTTTTTTTCGGCATTTTAAAATTAACTCTTAAAACGGGCTAAAAACGCAAAAAAAAATCAGTGTAAAAGTATAGTTCACAAAAAAAAAATTAAAAGCTGGTGCTTTATCTTTGTTCCGTACCTGATACATCAAAGGGTAAAATTCAGAACAGCCATACAGCAAGAAATATTTTTTTTGGCGGGGGGGGGGGGGAAGGATAAAATAAATGGCAATGGAAGTGAAAAATACAGGCGCATTTTTTTTTACTTAATTAAAACATGTTTAATATTACGTATAATAGAATAACAAACAATATGCAAATAAAATCATTATACAAAATAATTCTTTAAATCTTAAACTTAGTTTTTATGACATCCTACAATTTTGAAAAGTGGGAGACTTCGCTATCCATCAAAAAAGACGAAGTAAGACGAACTCAGAAGTGAACTCGGAAAGAGGAGTTTTCATCTGCTATATTTCAAAATTTATGGCCAATGGACATTTTTGGCTATTCTGAATTTTCTTCTTATAGTGCAAGAAAGGTTCTTTATAAAACAAAATGTGTATATGAATTAAAATTTAACTGCTAAACCTTATCATTGGAGCAAACAATGCTTTTCTTCCCAATGGTCGAATGGCTAGAGCTCTTCTCTAATGAAGAATGGAACCGGCTACTGGATTGTTTTCAAACCTTAAAAATGAAAAAAAAAATGCTAAATATATATCGGTGGGAAATGTAAAAAAATATTTTAGACACTAAGTTCCATAAAATGGGTTCAATTAAAATAACATATTATTTTTGCTTTGCTGTACTTGTTGAAACTATATATGGAGTCTGTTTTGCTTTGAATATTGTTATAAAAAACGACAGTGAGAACCGCAAATAAAAGGTGAAAAACAACTTCTTATATTAGCATAAATTAACATCAGAGTTTTGCAAAGAAATATTCACCGGTTTTTACAAAGACAACAAAGCACCAAAAAAATCTGTTGAAAGAAATTGTCTGAGTATTTACCTTTATGCTGCTTTCTAGCTTTAGTTGTCTGATTTGAGGATGATTTCTTTTGTATACTCTTGCTGTCTGAAAATTAAAATCTGAAAGTTTCCACTTGTTGCCGATTCTCGACATGGAGGTAAAAGACAACTATCGCAACTGAAAGATTTTTATCCTCTTTCACGTTTCTTAAGGGTTAATGGCTCACCTCCACGCCGTCTCTTGAGCCACTCCCAACTCACCCCACAGCCTTTCATGCTCCATAAATTAATCATTCACTGAAAATCGTCGTCATTGTCTGTCATGTGCTGCCTGATGAGCAAGCATCCCCCATCAAGGAAAGAATTTCTGATAATTTAAAGTCTACCACTTAGTGGAATAAAGGAAGCTGCTATTGATAACTAAGTGAGAAGGTCTGCCTTGCAACCTTCTGGAAACTATATGTGTTTTTCGGACAACATCATGGTTGGCTCCTGTCATTAAACAATCTACCAAGTCCATTCTCTATGTATCCAAACCTTCTCCGCATATTTAAATAATTCCCGAGGAGTTAAACATCTGGTATATTTAATCTCCGAAAGTTGCTCTTGTTTCCTGAGTTGATGGCTCTGTTGCCTCATTATAGTAAATAATAATCGCTAATTAATACTAAGTAGGTAATTTATGTTAATATAACAAGTTATTTTTCATCCTTTATTTGTGGTTCTCATTGTAGTTTTTTATAACAATTCATATTATAAAAAAAGACAGTGAGTCAGAAAAATTTAACCACTGAGGCACACCATAACCCACTAAGGTTACGATGTTATAATGGTTACGGTGATATAATAACGATGTTGCTTCAGGACCCCTTTCGATGTGGTCCCTAGCTAGAGCCTAGTGCCTTATTATAAATCCGGTCCAGCGGCAAGGGAAATATTTTGGCCTTAAATGGTCTGGAGATCTGAAAATTTCTGCTTTAGACTATGCGGATGATTCAACATTTCGGAAAATGATGTTGATAAGATGAACTCTTTCCTTCGAGCTGTTGATGAGACTGGTAGCAGAGTAGGTTTGGTTATAAACAGACAGAAAACTAAAGTGATGAAAATTAGTCGGGCAGATGGTGCTTCAGTTGATTTAAATGGCTTCCCTCTGGAGCAAGTGTCTCAGTTTAATTATCTTGGAAGCTATGTAACAGATCCTGTAATGTGCGGCATGAGATTAAGAGACGAATAGGGCTTGCTGCTGGGACTTTCAAGTATCTATGGAGAGTGTGCAGAAATAGACGTGTTATACCGAAAGACTAAAATTCGACTCTTTAATAGTCTGATTCTTTCTAGGTTTTGTTATGGTACTAAAATCTAGACGCTTTGTATACAAGATTGCAGGAAACTTTACGATTTTGATTCTAGATGCTTGCGCAGCATCTTGTGCATTAGGTGGTCCAACCTTTTAAGTAATGATGAGGTTAGGTGAGAGAATTGGCAACCTCCTTTGAGAAGCATATTATGCAGAGAGAGAATCCGTTGGTTTCGCTACCATATGGGTAACTATAGATTAACGAATAACGATATCAAGTGTTCCTAAAGGCCTCAGATAATGAGGAACACCTAGGATGCGCCGGGCAGACATTGTCAAGAGGACCTTGTTAGAATTGGTGTGCAGTGGCCAGACGCAACAAATGTAGCTCATGACAGATATACTTAGAGAACTAAATTACACTGTCAGTTGGACCTCCGTAGCCGATGGGCTGCTTGAGGATGGTGATGATAATGATGAGAGTCAGGGGTTATTACAATAGCAGCAATGATCTGCACACTTTTATAACGGTGGGGACGATTGGGAACGTAGCTTTTCATTTAAGAATATAAGTAAAGGACTGAGATAACCTTGTAAGCATTTGGCTGGTGTTTCTCGTAGACAATACAAATATTTACACCAGGAATACAACATAGGAACACTTAAGGAATGCCTGGAATAGTAGTTATGCACACTAACCATTAGCACAGGTATGGCTGTATTAAAAAAAGTATTTGAATGGATAAATGAGAATTTTTTATGAATAATACTCTCAAGAAACTGTTTTCCATAGAATCTAACAACAGTGTTTCACTTCAATACACCATAGTAAATGTAATGTGAGGAAAGTAAGACCTCAGCAGAAAGACAACAAAAACACTTTTGATCAAATTACCCCCATTGGAAGACTGTTTCATAAATACTAATAAATTATTACTCTGCATTTTTCCCAATTATCCATTAGTTCAATTTACTACCCCTTTTAAAAAGTGAAAAACTCGAAAAATGAAAAATTTCCCTTTTTTTAAAACGATCATCTCATATTTTCCCGAGACGTTATTTGTACCAGTTATGATTTAAACTGTAAGTGAAAAAACAGTCGTGTCTCTAGCGCTTATCCAGAGAATATATTCTTGGAGGGGATGGGGGAAGGGGGGATATAGAAACTAATTGTAATGTAAAGACAAGAAAAGAAATTGCACGTGGATAGTATTGTTCCTTACGAAATATATAGCGCTACGAAATCATTGGAGGATTTCCATAATATGGCAATAGGGAGCAAAATATGAAACTCGAAATACCGAAAAACAAACTTTTTATAATAATGAGGCTGAAAGTAAATTAATATTCTAAATTAGGTCAATCTAAACTTCGAATTATTAGAATGCTGATTTTATTATAAAGATATTTTCAAAATTTCGTCAAAATTGAAGAAATCGGAAATAAATTTAAATCAAATTTCAAGTGTACAACTATTTTAGCAAATGGTTTGATACAAAAATTATTTGTGCTTTCACATATTTTTGAATGAATTTGTAGAGTGGCAGCTTTGAAATATTTCAGGTTCATTAAAATTTCAAATACTGTATGAATGTTAGTGAAAATTGAGATTTGGATATGTATTTTAAGTTCATCAATACAATGAGTTTCGAATTCTCCTTTCCATTGACATAATATGGAAATTCACTAATCGATTGCTAAGGCTATCTATAGAATTATAAGTAAGGGAAAAAAAGAAACGTGTTGAAAACGTAAGATGACAATCTTTTCTTCTTGCTAACTATATATAGACTAATATACTTAACATAATTTAGAATTTAGGTTTTTTTAAAGAATTGGAAGAAAACCAAAAAAAAAATAAATCTACAGACGTCATCTTCCCCTCTTACACCACAATATTTCTAGACATAAATAGCAAAAAATTACTTTTTTCTATCAAAAGTGAGAAAAATTGGCATTTAAATTTGAAATGCTTGTATGCTTGGGATTGATCGTTTTATTTCCATTTTGGAAATTTGAGTTTAAATTTATTTGCTTCAATTATGAACATTTAGGGAATTAATGTAGAATATATCTACATATCGGAATTTTCTATTGTTTATGCTAGTTTTCAACACAAATACGAAATCCAAAAACAATATTATGAGCTATATTAAAAGCAAAACTTTCCCTTTCGTAAATGTCGCAAGCGAAACTCCCCTGAGTGGTCTTGACGGATTATTATTTATTTTTTGTGTGTACCGTATGCCTTTATTTTACATTCATAAGTTATTTTTATTATTATTTGCGAAATTTTCTGAAGCAGGGTAATATTTCGTTTTCTTAAGATAGCTGCGATAATCTGAGAATAACAAAGAAAGTTTTGTTAATCCTTCTAGGGTGAAAAAAAGATATCACACGTGCATTTTTCATGTCCAGAGATCGCTTTCAATAAACAGTTATGCGAAGAACATGTGTAGTTTTCCATTTATAATAAGGTACAAAAATAATATGAATTAAAATCATTCCTTGATTAAAAATTGAGGCTCACTGACTAAAAGTCGTGAAGTAGTGAAAAATAATCACTTTCTTTCTAGCAAAGAGTTAACGATTTTTAAACGAAATCATGTTATTATCACAACTTTTTATTATTCATAATGATAGTAGTAGTGCAGAAAAATACACGTCAGAAGTTCCAATGACAAAATCAGCTTTATTGAAGTTTAGGTTACACCGTTATTGTAGGTTACTTTTTAGTTTAGGTTGCATGGACAATCGGATTAATTGATGTTGAAACTGCAGATCATCCATTAAGGATTTCTTGACTCAGGGAATATTGTTCAAGCACTCCTGAAATCAGATTTAAAATTAATCTTTTGATCTCACAAATACAGCTTATTGGTTGTGTAAAATATATGCATATAAATGCTTTTCTTACATCTAAGTTAATCTGAATACAGAGTGGGTTAAAAATGACACCCTATTTTAAAACGTAATACAATTTCATAGAGTGAAATATTAGTGCAAGCTGAAACTAAATAGATGTGGAATAATTATTTTATTTTTGCATCAATACCGAGTTTAAAAATTCATTCTATCAATTTGAGTAAGAATATCCTACCAGGCCCGGATCTAGAAACAAATTAAGGTTTGGGAGGGGGGGGGAGAAGCTCAATCTAGTCGGAAAGAAGTGAAAAGAGAGAGGGGTGGCAAGAGACTGAATTTCATTATAGCGTAACATTTCCCCCTTTTGTTTCAGATACAGTATATACTAATATCAGTATATACTAATACACCACATACTAATATCTATATAATGAAAAATACGCAATAAAAACTAGATGAAAATGTCGGAAAACATAGGTAAACACTAATATATACACACAGAGACCACTGAATTAGAAACTTTTATGCAGATGTACGTAAACGTCATTTGCGCAGCGTAAAGGCAAAATACGTGGTCACGTGCATCACCACGTGATCGAGACAACTATTAAAGACTGCTGCTCGTCAGTAATCGTCCGTAGTGTTGATGACAATGGGATAAACAAAGGATCTTTCAGGGTTCGATAAAGGGCTTATTGGGGGTGCCCATCCGGCTGGAGCGACGATTTTAAAAGTAGTAGAGTTGACTGGTTTCTCAAAAGGTGAGATATGTCGGGTTTTTAATCAGTGGAAAAATAACCCATATTACTTGACTAAGAGTGTGTGTGTGTGTCTAAGAGGCGACGACAATCTGTCAAGATTGAGATCGCAGTCGTCTGAGAAGTATTGTACGGGAAAACAGGACTCCCTGTGTGCAGCAATTGATCGAAACATTCAACGAAGGCTGTTCCCACACTTATCTCAGCGAACTATCTGCAGGGAATTGAAAGGATCGGTGTTAGCAATTGTATGCCTATATGGAAACCACTGATTTCTGCGAAGAAACGGAAAGTTCGTCTAGAGTGTTGTCAGGAACACCGGGACTGGACACTGGAAGCCTGGAGAAAAGTCATGTGGTATGACGAGTCGCGGTACACCTTGTTCTGTATCGACGGTAGCAGATAGTTTGGCGGGAGCCCCATGAAGCAATGGACCCAACTTGCCTTGCAAACACAACTCAAGGTTCTGAAGGTGGTGTCATGGTGTGGGGCATGTTCTGTTGGTACGGAAATGGATCTCTGATATTGCTGGAAGGTTGGGCGTTCTACAAGGATTATCAGAACATTGTTGCAGATGAAGTCCATCCTGAAATGTTGACATTTTATCCAGCAAGTGACGGCTGTTTGATAGATGATAATGCCATCCTCTCAGATCTTTTACTTTTGGCATATAAACTGACAGGCTCCTGTCAGACCTCTGTGGCAAGCAGCTGCTGGAGGGGGTATTTTCTTTTAATGCTACTCTCAATCGCGCAAGATGTGTTCAGCAAGCATGACAGCGACGAAGCCTGGATCTGAACACCATTGAGAACGTATGGCACACGTTAGAAAAACAGATCCCGGGGCAACGTCATCTTCCGTCAAATCAGAGCTAGTCCTTTAGACTGTCAGGTAAACGCCTGATATGCTGTAGATGTAAAGACACTTCAACACCTGTACAAAAGTAATCCTTGTTTTCAAATATTAAATTAAAATCACGTCGTTCTTTCCCGGACTCTATCGGACACTGCAGTTTTGGAGCGAAATCTTTGCTCGAGGTCATCTAGAGGGACGATGGTCGAGAACACTGGAGCTGAAGATCAACTCGAGCAACTCATCGTAGTGGTTAAACTGTAAGAAGAGTTCTACGTCTGTTAAAAAACGTCTGATTCTCATGTGTCGGCGTTGCGTGTTTTCGAGGTATATCCTATTAGAAATGTTACATAGTTTCAAAAGTCATTTAGGTAAAAAATTCCCTATAAAGAATGAAAAATAAATTATGTAAATTAAATATTACCTCCATATTAGCTTTCGTTCCTTGAGTTCTCTGAAAAACACAATTCGACTATATGAAACAGTTATCAATTTGAAAGTAAACATTTTATTTATTACACTTCCTATTCTTAACAATTAAATCTTTTTAAGCGAAATATCCTAGAGATCGCAAAACAGATATATAAACGGCTCTAATGAAATACACGTTTATAAATAATGTTCCTAACCTCTTGCATTTCGTTGAATATCGATTATCTTGTATAAACAGGGAATATATAATTGAAGAACTAAAGTGCACAGTCTGGTTGTACCTCCGTAGCCATGGATTCTTGAGGATGATGATGATGATGAAATATGTAACACGGCGTTTTAAGTTATGCCATCTACAAGTGACGGTAAAATGATTTAAAGCGGTGTTGACCTATTTTCATAGCATAAAAGGAGATTTTCAAACTAGGAGTTCTGCGCAATTTTAGTTGTATATTCATTTTAAGTGACGGTAACGTCAGCGAAAAGTCCTTTCAATGCAGTTTCAGTCCACGCTTTGTATTTTATCATTTGTTAAATTTAACTTTCTTTAATATTTGCTACTTATTAGTATTATTTTTAGATAAGTTCATTAATTAGTTTAGTATCGTTATTAGCAGCCAAGTTATAGCATGTAGTCTTCTCCATTTCGTAAAGTCACCGAAAGATATTCCGTACTATGTGTTGGAGAGTTGCGAAGTTATAGCAAGGAGTCTTCTGCATTTCGTAATGACACGGAGATATATATTCCGCATTATGTGTTGGAGAGTTGCGAAATCATTTAAAATTTCAGGGAGAGACGTTGGAAAAGATAGTTAAAAAATTCCGTCTTCTTTAGGAAGTGAATTTTAATACACGGTAAATTCCTCTCATAATGATTATTTTGTAGTATGTAATTATCAAGCATATTTTTTATTGCAATTCAGTATAACGAAATTTCTGTATAAAGAACATAGTTTGGTCACCCGCTCGATTTCGTTATAGTATCATTTTCCTGCATAAGATTAAAGCTGAAGAATGAGTGTTAGAAACTCCCTTAAATGTACCAAGTTCCCTTGACCCAAAATAAAATGAGGAAAGAAATGTCTATTGACCAATTATTTTGCTGTTTATCCTTGCAGAACAAAATAGTGATTATTTGCAACTTCAGTTGTATGCAAGGATTTTTAAAATATTAATAAATACGCAGACCATGATCCTTGGATTTACTAATTTTCTCTTTAACTTCATCGACTCGTTTGGTGATCGGCAGATTGTGGCTTTGTAATACTAATTTGCGCTCTAAGCAATTTTAGAAATTATGCACATGTAGACTGAAATCTAGGAACGCATAGGCAACAATACATTTCAGGCGTAACGTCATTTTAAAAACAGGAATGCAGAGGATTAAAACAAGACTACCCCAAATTTAGTAAAGAATATATACATACAATACGAAACAAAGATTTTTGGGTCCCTATGGGCTGACGTTTGCTGTGATTTATTGTAGATTACTCCTCTGCCGGGGATACAAACGTATTTTGTAGTTTTTCTATACAAAATCCCGAAAAGAAAATAGAAATTAACGGCTCATTAAACTTAAAAGATCACTAACCCTATGGTATGCGTTTACTGAACTGAACATACAATCACTGCCTCGACACTCTAAGCTACTACAACCGCTTGATGTTATTTTACTAATAAGATTTTAATATTTCAGATTTTTTTTATTATATTTATGTTTCAGATGATGTATTTGCCGAAATGTTTTGCGTTCTATAAAATAAAATGAATATTCGTTTGAAGAGCAATTGTATGGATTTTCATCTCTTTCGTAAATCGCAATATGCGTATAATTTTTTTCCTGTTTAATTATTCTAAATTGCTTTATTATCAACAACATTAAAATTTACATTTTTTTTTTCGTTTTCACTTTCTCATTCTTTACTCAGCTCTGATAGTGGTGGGCCACTTTGACGTGGTGGGGGTGCTTCGGGCTCAACCACCGGTCGAAGGCTTTGCTGAACGGATTTGGTCCCCGGTTGGATAGAGCCAAGACCAACCGAGGTTGAAGACATCGCTGACTGGTTTGGTGGCCCGGTTCGACGGTGTCAAGACCCTCACATCAGGTGCTCCGTGGAGCAAGTTCAAGGGCACGGCTGAACGGAATTGGTCCCCTAGTAAGCACGAGCCCTTTCAAAGTCTGGGCCTCACTAAGAGTCTCCACCGCGGGTGCCGGGCGAACTTGGATCTACATATCCTTGTTCATGGCTAACCGGGGAATTATTAAACTTCAGGTTTCTTCCGGTGGTTAGCTTTCCTTTTATAGGACTGCTGCCATGTGAGGTCGGGGATGAGGTGCATCTATATGGTGTACTCTTGCCCCCGACTCTAGATAGTCAAGGCTTTCTGTTAACTTGGTAGTGTCGTGAGACGGAACCGGGGATTGCCGTGATTGCCGAACATCTGGCAACAAATAGTACATTTCAATCTAGTGAGATTTCCTATTCTCCCTTTTTTTCATAAGTGGGAGAGTGGAAAACTTTACTCGGCAACAGGAACGTCCGAAGCTACAGACCGCCTGTTGATACAACTTTTCATTTAGGCCATTAATTTCCTTAAACCTTGCTTGCAATATTTGACCCTAAGTTATTTTTCCATATATTTCGTCGCAATACATTCCCATTTCTTGAATGGTTATCATGCGGTGCAAACGGAACAGGTTTTAAACCCAAAATAAAAATCATGGACGTTTCGCACGTTTTCTTTCTGCTGAACAATTTTACCTTCCTCACCTATCTATATGCAGCGGTGAGGTCGAGCCTTGACGAAGATCCAGTATTTTAATTGCTCTTTTATTAGATATTATGATATTTTGGAGGAATATACGGACAGAGGGAACTGTGTTATTGATGAATTTAGCTCTAGGGATGCCTAAAACAAATATTTTCGCTGAAATTTGGAAAAATTCAAAAAAGAAAAGAAAAGGTACCAAAAACAATAGTTTTACTACATTACTCCGTTGGGAAAGTAAACAACGTCAAGCCACTATTTTACAGGATTACACCACTGATTCTATGTCGTATTAAACTGACAGGCTCTTGTGAGACATTTTTATATCAAACAGCTACTTGACAGGTATTATTTTAACACACAATACATTTATGTGAAAAGGAAATTGAACGTAAGAAATATGTGAAACATCTCAGGGTATGGGGATATCGTATAAGGAAAGCATTCGGTTTAAGAAATTAGTCGAAAAAAAGGCAACGGGAAAACAAACAATCAGCACACCACAATCAGCAATAAGCATATTACTGAATAAACCTGAAATTTTAGAAGGTTCAAATAAAATGTACGCACACAATATCAAAGGATATTTGAATATATTTTATTAGTTATCCGAGGAAAGTATGTGGGACAATTTCTGTATTTTTTTCCATTGTAAAGCAAGGGAATTGGTTACCAGAGCGCCCTTTGTTAAATTGGAGATGTAATAGATATTTCGGATATATTCTTCCTTTGTCACGAAACGATAGAAACTAAAACACCAAATTGTATCGATGTTGAGCAATGACTGAATTCTTCAGAAAGACCAAAAAACAACCTCTCTTGTATTATTATAAACCACTGCTATCGCCCAGATGCAAATCAAAAGAATGGATTTTGGAAAAAAAAGTTAAACACAAAACGGCGAAGTTCTGGTCTGTAAACGGTATCATAAGTCAGTGTGTTTCAAATATTCCGTTGTGAACACCTTGGAATATCGCAGGATGGAAAAAGCATTAACTTTTTGAAGCAGGAAATATGATAATACTCTGAAGGTTAAGGCTTCAAATCCTCATACTAAGTCCACAATAGCAAACTCCGATAATTTCCGACTGCTAAAATTGTTGAATTAGCAATCACTATCATAGTCTGACAGGCATTGTCATTTCGTAACTGGTGACTGGAAGAGGCAACATGTTTTACGGTTTTTCAGCATTTGGCTTCTGTATGTTCTATAAGCTTTTCCGCTAATAATCGTTTCGTAAATTATATCACCACTGAACGGTGTTTCGGTGTAAGCAATAGTGCTCGAATCCAGTTTCGGATATTTATTTGTCTTGTATTGGATTTCTCTCTCTCGGCATAAGAAATCCAAGAGAGGTTGTTTTTTGGTCTTTCTGAAGAATTCAGTCATTGCTCAACATCGATACAATTTGTGTTTTAGTTTCTATCGTTTCGTGACAACGGAACAATATATCCATAATATCTATTACATCTCCAGTTTAACAAACGGCGCTCTGGTAACCAATTCCCTTGTTTTACAATGGAAAAAAATACAGAAATTGTCCCACATACTTTCCTCGGATAACTAATAAAATATATTCAAACATCCTTTGATATTGTGTGCGTACATTTTATTTGAACCTTCTAAAATTTCAGGTTTATTCAGTAATATGCTTATTGCTGATTGTGGTGTGCATTGCTTTCTGGCTTGGTGAAATAAAAACCAGAAAGTTCCCAAATGATATATTAGTGTTTGATTCCGACGTACTAATGTACAATTACAGCGCTGCTATTATCGTTATGAATGTCGCCAACCAGTTTGGAAACATCATGAAATATTGTCATTCTTGTGGAATGTGTATTGTCATGCTTTTGGAAGCGATGTTCACCAACATTAACAGAGAGCTGTAAATACTGTAGCTACTTTGAAAAAAATAGTACTAAGAGACATTCAGTCCATTGGAAGAAGATTTGACATATTTATCGCAGACATTGGGAAATGCAAAAGATGCATTTTGTTTTCCAGCATGAGAACTGTTTCCAGCATCAGTATTGAGTTAACAGAACTAATAAATGCTATACGTAGAAAATATCGAATAAATGATAAATTATAAAATGCAGCGACGTGATGTTTATCAGAGTTTGCGCGCGATATTCACATATCTCTATATCTCTATACTGAGTGGATAATCATTGATATCTCACTGAAAATATGTATGAAGAAAGGTGCTGGCTGGTGTATCGTGTTTCTCCTCAATGGTTTCAGATGCAGCCAAAAAGTTGGATCCACTGTGTTGCATGTCAGCCAAGAAGTTTCACCTTCTGATTTGCTGCTGCATGTTCAGTGTCAGACGGTTGTGAATTCAATAGCAACATCAAATGTTCCAATGACAGCGCGGAAAATGTTTATCCTAACTACTGGATATTTTCTTTCTGCCGTCGGGGTCATTCTGTGTTATGACGTTGTTATCGTCCAGATGCTACAAACAGCAGAATATAGAATGAAAAATTGTATGATGGCATGTGACTGTTGTATAAATATCAAAAATGGGCTATAAAGATTACAGGGCATTAATTATTTTAATTAATAGAATGCATTTCTTCATAACTTGAATGACTTAATAATATAATATATCTGGAAGTATTAAAGACAGCTTTGAATATTAAATCTCCTATGTTATTACATATTATTGAAACCAAAAGGCAAAATAAACTCTTCTATGGTGTCAGGTTTCGAATATCTTTCAAATCTGTTTTAACCATGATCAAAATGTGAAATATCACTAAATGTTTCTATTATTATTATAAATGAATGTGGCATTATATTTTAATATGTAGGATTTGTCAATTTTCCTTTCTGTTTCACGCTAACTCAAAAGAGATTTCACGGATCCTTCTTGATCTATATAGACTAAATAGAATTTTCCAATCGGCTTACCCCATGACACTCTTCGCCTCTGACTTTGTGTTATCTTCAGTCACGCCCCAAAAAAGACTGAAAATCAGTCATTATGATTTTTGCCGAATTTTTCAATTTTCATACATGTGCATGCTTTTCAACACTATCGATGCTGATCCTAACTATTCCAGCTTTCATTATTCTTTACATGTAAAGAAACAATTTCAAATAATTTAATTTAATAACTTTTATTTGGATATATATTTTTTTTCATTTCTATATGTATATATTTTCATAGTGTGTTCTTGTGTTGTATGAAAAACCAGGGCAAACAAGTAAAAGCTTCCATGTTATCTCCGCACTTTTTTTTCCAAAAAATATAGAAGTTACAGAGCCACGAATTTTGGTTTTTCTATACTAACATCGAAAGTATAGCATACAGGAATCCGTATCGCGAATAACATGATAAATGAAGGGCTCACTATCTTAAGAATTTGTTGTATAAAATGTTTCGAAATTACGTTTTATTTATGCTTTTATGCCAAATAGAATTTAAGAAATCCAAAATAAATATTATTACGAAAAATTTATATTTGTTTACTAAGTGTTGCTTAGCTGTCTTCCCAAATTGTTCATTAAATGATAACAAATCTTTAAGCACAATGTTTAGTTTTTGAGTTAACAGAACTAAATAAATGCTACACGTAGAAAATATCGAATAAGTGATAAATTTATAAATCATAAAGGGAAAGCTGAAATCAAAGCTACTTTGAGAGTCAGAGTATATTTGAAATCGATAACCAGTCAATTTCCTTGGATTCCATAATATTTAAGAGCATCATTTTATTTGGTTGCATTAAATGCTTTTTAATAAAGATATAAATTTTATTTGTTTCATTCACACTATGGCCTCTCTCTCTCTCTCTGCAAGTGAATGTCTTCTGCTAATTTCCATTTTTTAATAACGAAGATAAGACACAAAAGATACTTTCAGTTCATGCGCAGTAGCCAATGGCAACTAACCAACTTCGAATCGCCCAGTTTTTTCACAGGGAGAACGAATAGTCCCGAAGATGACTACTTTCACAATGCAAAGAAATACTAAAACGACAACTGTTTGGTTAATGCGCTAATGCAGCAAAACCGTTTCCGTTTCGTTTTCCCCATTCTCCTTCATTCTAGAAAATTTCTTTTGGGTACAAGGCTTCGTTATTGCTACAACAATATGGTACAGGAAGTCAATGATTCGCATTAAAGGAATGAGAGGAGTTTCAGAGAGTTAAAAAATAGTGTCACTAAAGAAGAATCCATGAGCTCAATAGGTAAAAATATAATTGCTCATCACAGCCAATATATAGTTCGTCTTAAGCGATTGTTCACGACATACGTAGGTGAAGGCGAATCTTTACTTAAACAGAGCGACATTTTTTTTTAATTTTGCAGTTAATGCAAAAAAGAACTTCTCATGCCACATTGATGGAAAACTGCACATGTAAGGATTTCAAGCTTAAAGATAATGAAGGAAATAAAAATAAACTACTTCTCAGACAGGAGACGTGTTACGAATATCCGACAGAATACATTCTTATAATACGTCGTAAATCCTGCGAGATATTCAAATTCATACCTTAGCAGAAAAGGTTCATGCGTCAAAAAGCGAAAAAAATCCATGTGTTATATTATGTCATAAAACAATCCCTGTCGGCATTCAAACTCAGATCCTTTATACTTCATAGCCAAACACACTTCCATTCGGTTGGGTTGACCTACACGTTTATGCACACAATGTGCTAAAGGGCAGCTCAAAACGACACATGAGGGTTCACAGAAGGGTATCACTGGAGAGTTGTTAGATGGAAGCTGCAGTCAAGGACATTCAGGGTGTTTTTAACATGCACAAGTATGGCACTTCCGTACACGAAGCCACGCCCTAATATCATATCCGAAGGAAAGCAACTTTTTCAAGCATGTTGGTGTCCCCATTTCTCATCAAATGCAGACTAAATGTTAGCAGAAACAAACCTCAGCGTAAGCACAATTAGAACTCGAACCTAGGAAGTTCTGATAATGAACTTGAAACTACCAACTGATCCAGCCTTCGCCCTTCCTACACTGCTATCTATATAATAAGCTATATAATCCAGCCTTCGCCCTTCCTACACTGCTATCTAATAATAATATCTATATACTAAGCTATCTATATAAGTGTTTCTTAGAGTTAGTAATCACTCTCCTAACATATGAGCCGCAAATATTTGTGTACCCCCCCCCCCACATTTTCTTTATTACTACATTGGGGGTAATTGAAAAGAACACCCAGAAAAAATTCCTTTAGGAACGTCATATTATAATATGTTAATAATTAAGGGCAGCAGAAAACGTGATCCAAGATTGAAAGTCATTGAATGAAATAATGACGTCACTGAGGACGACAACATGCAAATATTCCTAACACGTATTTGAGGACTAGGGCATGAAGAAGAAGAAGTTATTCGTCTTGTGTCATATTGTTGAGTGCTCTTTGAAGAAGCTACCATGCGTAGATGATGCAGGCGCACAACATTTGTTCAGTTTAGCAGAGTTCGAGCGAGGTCATATACTGGCGCTTCGGAAAGCAGATTGGTCTTTTCGTCAAATTGCACACCGCGTTGGATGAGTGGTATCGGCAGTGGTACAACAGTGGCTTCAATGATCAGAAGAGCATTCACACACTTGCAGACGTGGTTCCGGGCAACACAGAGTAACAGACGCACAATAGGATCGGCGTATCAGGAGGGCGGTGGTGACAGA
Source organism: Ryuthela nishihirai (assembly GCA_038380435.1). Classification (NCBI taxonomy): domain Eukaryota; kingdom Metazoa; phylum Arthropoda; class Arachnida; order Araneae; family Heptathelidae; genus Ryuthela; species Ryuthela nishihirai. The sequence goes on along the minus strand of JAWZYU010000013.1, from coordinate 62,499,902 downwards.
GCAGAAGGTTACGGCGTCACAAATTCGATATCTGGCGTCCAAGGTATCTACCAGAACGATACGCAATCGTCTGTTGGAAGGAAGACTAGAGGCACATGTGCCACTGGTACGATAACCACTGTTAGCTCGTCCCTGTAGAGCACGTTTGCAGTGGCATCAAGAACGAAGTTATTGAGGAAAGAATGGCAGTCTCTGGTCTTTAGTGATGAAAGCCGATTCTTCTTAGGAGCGTCTGATGGCCGTTTATGTGTCAGAAGGCGACAAGGTGAGCGGCATCTTCCATTGTATATCCCCAGAGACACACAGGGCCCACGCCGGGCATCATGGTGAGGGGAGAGATTGGCTATTACTCTAGTACGTATCTGGTGTTTCTAAGGGGTACACTGAATAGCAATACGTATTTCAGCGACATTTTATAGCCGGTCATCCTGCCATATTTGAGTGTAATCCCAAATGCGATATTCAAGCAAGATAACGCCCGCCCACAGTCCGCCAGGGCAACTCAACATGCTCTTCAGGCAGTGCACCAACTCCCGTGACTTTACAAACTTGTCTCCAACATAGTATGTTTGGGACTGGATCGGACAAAGACTCTTCTGCGGACCTCGCTGAATTACGCGCCTACAATCGTTGAATCATGCGTCGAAGTTGAAAGCGCATGGAATGGAATCCGTCAGCATGATATCCAGCATTTGTACGACCAATTCCATGCCAGATTGGAGGCTTGTATTGCTGCTCGAAGAGATTGAACCCTTATTAATAATGCCTTCTGTACAATGTAACACTCATTAAAAGGTACAATAAACACTGAATCAATTCACATGTGTGATCACTGTCCATTCTCAAGAAATTCTATCTACTAAATAAATCTCGAAGATTTCGCTTCAATTGTTAATGGTATTCTTTTTTCTATTTCCGTCAGTGTATATGTGTTTCAGTAAATAGATGTGAAGTAGATAAAAACAGTTCTGAATTATATAAAAATTATGTGACAAAGATAAAAAAATATCTGAAATAGATAAAAAAAATAAAGACTCTGAGGTAGATAAAAAAATCCTCTGACGTTGTTTAAGTATCTCCGAAGTAGAAAAAACAATTCTGAAGTAGTTATCGCCTCCAGGTCAGTGTCATGTCGCAGCCCGGCCATTAGTAAATACTGATCTGTATTTCACTGGCAAAGAACGAAGTGTGACACTTAAAATTACTTCGCGTGTTACCATCGCTGAACTAGAGTCTACTCTAATAGCAAATTGACTACTTTTGTGTTGAACAAAGGAAGGCAATTTTGTTTTTCCTCTGAGCTGGGCATCCTGAGAGGTACTTATGCCATCGTATTCCTATGCATTTCAGTGTCCTTTATAGTTCCCGATTTTGTAGAAATGAAAAGATGAAAGAAATAAAAAGCTACTTACCTTGAAATACTTTCTGTTAAGAAATTCCTCCTGAAAAAACAAAACGAAATTTATTTCAAAAAACAATCCTGATGAAACATTTAAAAAAATACAATGAAATACATTTAGTGTATTTTTTGTTTAAAATTGAATAATTATAAATTACACAGTTGCCTCAAGGAAAAGGGGGAGACCTGGGATAGATGGGCAGACAATGCAAACAGGACCTGGTTAGAATTACTTTATAGTGGCCAAATGCAACAATTCAGGACAGACGTGACCTCAGTGACTACATGAGGATTTTGCATGTAATATTTATATACCTCATTTGTTGTAAGAGAAGAGAAACCATATGAAGTTCGTCGTTTCGTGGACTTAGTGCAGTTAGTATTATTTTAAACAAATCTTTTCAAAATTTTTAACTGGTTTGTATATCCCTTTTTTAAATATTTGATATTGTAGGCATTCTCTCTTTCAATAAATATTTAGCTTTAAATATCCAACTAACCATTTTCTCTCCAGAGCTAATTGGAATGTGAGGACTCTGCTCTGAGATTATTCTCTTGATGTCCTCACAGATGAATTCCACCGTTATAATTTAGATATTCTCGTCTTGCAGGAAACTAGATGGACAGATAAAGGTTAGATTCTTAAAATTAATTTTAAATTTCTCTTTTCGAGTAGGGAAGATAAAAACCATCGCCGAAAGGATGGTTTGCTTCTCAGCAGATATGCTAGTGATGCTCTTTCAGGATATGAGTGCATTAATGAAAAGTTTCTTACAGCTAAATTTCAGACAAGTATTAGAGACTTGAATGCTATCTGCTATTCTGCCCACACTGAGGATGCCGATTACGATGAGTAAGATAGATTTTACGGACAACAACAGGATATTTTGAATTCGGTCAACAAAGGAGATTTTATTCTTGTTCTAGGTGACTTCAATGCCAAATTTGGTACTGACCTTTAGGGAAGAGTAGTAGGTCTTTTTGTTATTAGTAGCTACAGTGGCAATGGGCAACGTCTCCTATAGGCAAGTAGATTTAATGGTTTGAGAAAACCTAACACTTATTGCAAATATCGCGACATATATGTGGGTTTCGCCAGATGAGTTGTATAACAATATAATTTATTAGAGTGGGCAAGACATTTTCTAGAAGTCATTTTTCTGAGATGAAAGTAGCCATTTTTTAAAGATTTCAAGGTGCTGAACACGAATATGACAATGAAAATGCAAAATTGGCTACGATTTTTGAGAAATCCGCAACAGTTTTTTTATATAATTGTGTAATACGTACATATGACATATATCGGTAAAACTCCGCTTTTACTTGCGATTTCGCTTTGCCCGTCGCTTGTACATTTGCTGAGGATAATCTCTGGCGAGAGTCCAACAGTATTCAACCAACACTGATGTGGTGCAGTTTCCCTGGTAACCTTTCTCCGTCGTTGCAATGTCCTGGTGAAAACATTCACCCCACTCATCACTAACCATGCTGCAGTTGTAGGGGAAGAAATCTAAGTGGGAATGGAGAAAGTGGATCTTTAAGCACATATTGCAGCCAAGTTTGTGATAAGAGACAACATGTCCTTAACCAGTTTCTTGTAGTTGTCTGCCCTGACATTCCTGAGGAATTTAGTTCACACCAGACCAAACGAGTCCCAAGACTTTTTCTCGTCACCCTGAAGCAGCTTGTCGAACATTTGGTCTCTTAACAGTTTGCGGATCTGAAGACCTACAAAAATTCCCTCTTTATTTTCTCTTCGCTAAGTCGAGGTAATTTGTCAACCAAGTACTTGAAAGTTGATGCAGTCCGGTCCATGGCTTTTACAAAGATTTTTATCACACCAAGTCTGATGTGTAGAGACGGGAGCACGAGTTTGTGCGTTTCTGCCAATGCTGGGTGTTCCACATTCTTCTTTCCGACCATCATAGATTTCCTTTGAGGCCAGTTTCCCTTCACATAATGCAGTCTTTGCTCGACTGTCCCATTCACAAAAGAAGCAGCAGTACTTCTTATATCCCAGCTGCAGGCCCATCAACAGAGCCACTACCTTCAAGTCACAACAGAGATAGTAGCCATACTTGCTGTATTGAAGACAGTTCAACAGCTGTTTTAGGTTGTCGTAGGTTTCTTTCATGTAGACAGCGTGTGCGATCGGAATGGATGGAAGTCGATTTCCATCATGCAGCAACACCGCCTTGAGACTCAATTTCGAGAAGTCTATGAATAGTCGCCATTCTTGATAGTCAGGTTTGATTCCGAGGGCATTTATCAGGCCATCTACATCAGAACAGAACACAAAGTCATCTTCCTTTCTGAAGTAAGGCGCAAACTGCTCATGACGAGTTCGAAACGAAGTCATTCGAATATTTTCCTTGAGAAGATTCCATTAAGTCTTGATCCAAGTAACTCTACATTGGCCTTGGACAGCTCCAGATCGCGAACAAGATCGTTCATTTTTTCTTCGGTGAGAATGTGTGGTGCAGATTACGCACCGTGCCAGACGTATGGATCATCATTATACACCACAGGCTGCGGAGAACCCGACGCCGGTTTGCCTCCCTCCTCATCGTCTCAATCGATGGAAAATTGTTTTGGTGGTTCGAGAATGGGAAGGGCTTCGCCGTGCGGAACTGGTTGGAGAGCAGATTGTATATTCGGGTAGGCTATTGTGCACTTCTTTTTTCTTGAGATGCCTCCAGAAGCAGGTGGAACCATGAAGTAGCAGTCATTTGCGTGATTGCTTGGCTCTCTCCAAACCATAGGAACAGCAAACGGCATCGCCACTTTTTCGCCTTTCTGCCACTTAGGAAGATTTCTTGCACACATATTACAGCATATGCCTGGGGCCCAGGTCTTGTCCTGATCCCCAATTTTGCATCTAAAATAAAACTCATACGTCGCTTTCACTATTTCCTTTTCTCGCTTGCAAACGTCACTTCCTTTCAAATGTAACAAAATGTATCTGCACAATTACCACAGTTACGATCCATCACTACTGATGGATTAAAACTGCAAAGATCACTTGTGTTGCACTTTTGACTCAGGGGTAAATGGGAGTCGCTCAAAAGACTTGTTCACCCTACGAGACGTCGCTTACAACTAACGATTGCATCATCTTTTGTTCGCAATCATAAAGCTGCGATGTCATGACTCAACTCTATTGCATCAGACAATGATGCAATACCTCGGGGGTTGTGTGTATGGAAGGATGATGCAATACAACCCAATATTTTGTAATCAGGAGTGTAAAATATAGCACTGCAGAATAGTTACCTATGTACTCAATGCAGACTGAGTCGTTTATACATGACCATCTCTGTCTCTCCTAAACAAGAGCCAATCGACAAATGTTATTGTCATTTTCGTGTTCAGCACCTCGAAATAGTAAAGATTGGCTATTTTTCAATTTCAAAGCCACTTTGTGTGTTGTCCCGTGTTATATGTTGATTAACAGAAAATGGGCTGGTTCTGTTAGAAATACCAAGTCTATGCTAGGAATATAAAGCAGACTGATGAGTTTGAAATAATTACAAGCACTGTGATTTTTTTTTGAAACAGTTAATACTTAAAAGTCTATTAAAATATATAGGAATAACTTTTTCAAGATTATATATTCAATATTTAAAACCATCGATTTGACAATAGAATTAAACTCCAGCTTGCAACACTTCAGCGGTAATTTTATCTACCCTGGCAATTTCTGTAATTTCAATTTTGTAAATAGTCAAAGCAACTTCCTGTTGTAATTTGAGTCCAAATTTAATCCAATGTTCCATGTACTTTTATCGAAAGTAATGGAATTACAACTAACTAACAATATTGTTCCAAATACTCAGTAAACACAACCTAGAAGCTATTCCTAGCTTTTGCAAACCTTATCTAAGAGGAACATACTGTATTACAGAACGTAGTCAATGCTGACCACTGTCTCAGTTAGAGCTAACACAGCACATGAAGATCCGATAGAAGCCCATTCTTATAATATGCCATAACTACTATGAGGAATTCAAATTCAATATTCAGCAGAAACGTATTATGCAACAAAAAAATGCATGTTATATCCGGGATTAATATCCGAATTCTTTATGCCGCATAGTCAAACACTCTTCCATTGGGTTGGGTGGTTTTACCTCTGAGCTTCACTTTTATATACACAATGGTCTAAATGGCAGATGACAAGGACCCATAAGAGTTTAAAGAATGCCGGAGAATAGAATCCACTGGACAGCTGTTAGATGGAAGCCACTCAACTCCATCCAGTGGGTTCTTTAAGGGGTAGAAGTTATGACCCTTCGGCACACGAAGCCACGGCCTAACATCGCCTCAGAAGGACGGCAGTTATTCGAAGCTCATCAGTTTCTCCTTTCTCGACGAGTGCAGATGAATGTTAACAGAGATAAACCTCAGCGTAGGCACAATTAAGACTCGAACCTAGGAACATCTGATTTGCACTGGGAGATATCAACTGAGCCAACCTCCGTCCCACTTGAACTGACCCAGCTGTCTATATCAGTGTTTCTTAGGGTTAGTTGTCACTCTCCTTGGCAAGTTAGTCGAAAATATTTCTCTACCCTCATCCCATGTACTCTCTAATACTATACGAGTTTATCACTAATTGACTGTGAAGTAGATAAAAATATCTCATGAAGACAAAAATATTTGAAATCTATAAAAAAAAACTCAGAAATAAATTTAAAAACATCTGAAGCAGATTAAATATCTTCGAAAAAGATATTGTTGGTTCGTTAATTGGTAGCTAGGTAGTCACTGGAAGGAGAGCTATGCACCAGTCCCCTGTGATGAAGCATAAACCTGCCACACCTGGTACCAAAAAGTTCGACCCCGGCTTTTCGTGGTGCAGACCGGTCTTTCTCTTATGGAAGGGGATGAAAGATAACGTCTGCCAGATATGTGGTCTACTGAACTGGACAACTAAGGCTACTTTTCTCTACTCCTCTGAGGAGTGGTCAACCACACAGATACTGGTGCTGACCATATACACTAACCAGAATGAAATAAGTATCTGAACTTGATTATAAATCTTGAATTTGCCGCACTGGATGACTTCTGTGGAGAGAAAATCTTCCGCTGTGTTTTCTGCTTGGTTGTGGGTTCACAGCCAGAAGTGAATAGATTCACAGGATATGTTTTATCAACTGGTGGATAATCCTGAGCAGATGTCATCGCAGACACTTGTACTCTTGCTTCTATGGGCAGCGTCAAATCCTACATTGGGGAAAAATCTTCCAGTGTAGATGTCATAAGCCTTTAGTAGTGGGGAATGGATCTCTGCCCTATGCCTGCGATTAGGGGGGCTGTTTTTTATTGTCGTCGTTCCTTCTCTCAATCAACATAGTTTCTTTAAACAGTTATACTATTTTCTCTCCATAGATAGCTGGAATGTGAGGACTGTGCACAGAGATTATTCTCTTCATGTCCTCACACAAGAATTCAGCTTTGTGATTTATAAATTCTCAGTTTGCAACAAACCAGATGGACAGATAAAGATCAGATCCTTAAAAATTATTTTAAATTTACCTTTTGACGGTGAGAAGATAAAAAATCATCCCCAAGCATAGATTTGCTTCTCACCAGACACGCTAGTGATGCTCTTCTAGGATACGAGTGCATTAATGGAAGGTTTCACACACCTAAATTTCAGATTAATATTAATGACTTGAATGTTATATTCTGTTATGCCCCTATTGAGAATGCTGATAAGGATGAGAGAGATATATTTTACTGACAACTTTAGTATATTTTGAATTCGATCAAGAAAGGAGATATTACCTTGTTCTCGGTGAGTTTAATGCAAAAGTTGCAACTGACTCTGAACTTTGGGGAAGGCTGATAGGCCCTTTTGGTATTGGTAGCTGCAAAGGCAATGGGCAAAGTTTCCTAGACATAAGTAAACTTAATTGTTTCAGAATAGCTAACACTTATTACAGACACCGAGATATATAAAAGTACACTTGGATTTTGCCAGACGGGTTACATAAAATAGGATTGATTATATGTTGATTAACAAGAAATAGGTAGTTTTGATAGGGACATCAGGTCGTATAGGAAAGTTGAATTTGATCTCACCATTACTTTGTTAAAAGTGTTTTGCAACTTACACTTAAGAAGTGTTGTTCTAATGTTAAAGAATTTTCGTTTTATTCTGAAGCTCTGAAAGACCCTGTTATAGCTAAAGGTTAAACCATGCTAAAGTTATACCATGATAAATTACTTCGAACCGTTTTAAACACGGTTTTCTTGAAATTAACAATACTCTTTTACAAAAAAAGGATCAGAGGGGGCAAAATTATATGAGTGATAAGGCGCTTGAGCTTATTTCAGAAGGAAAAAACTGCAGAAATGTCCTGAATCAATGCTCTACTAGTCCAAATATGAACTATTACAGAGAGCATAGCACACTTGTAATGGAGCAGTTAGCAGTTATTAAGAATCTTTGGTTTGATGACTTGGTTGACAAAGCCGAGGAAGCAGTTAAACAGCAAAAGAGCAGAGAGCTGTACCAGATAGTTAATGTTTTGTGTGGTAGAAAACGGACAGGTATACAGGGATTGAAAGATAAACAAGGTACGATTTCAGGAAAGTGAAGATTCTGTCATGGTTAGGTGAACTGAACAATTCAGTGATGATTTAAACAATGTGGTTAGGTCTACTCCCATTGTTTGTAATGATGATAGATGCATCCCTGGCTTTAATATTGGCCATATAATACAGTCTCGAATAATTTCGACTATTTATAAACTTAAACTACATACATCCCCAAGGGGAAATGAAATTAATACTGAATTGCATAGAGCTCTAAAACATTTAAGATTACGTATAAAGGCATGGTTCCTAAGGATTTTACCAGAGTTATTATTATCACTACTTTTAAAAAATGTGATCGCTGTTCTTCTGATAATATATGGGTATTAACCTACTTTCTGTTGCAGGTAAAGTTCTTTGTATGATTGCGTTTAATAGAATTAAGAACCTGATTGACGGGCAATTGCGTGTTGAGAAGTGTGGATTCAAAAGTGGTAATAGATGTGTAGATCAAAAGTTTTTAGTTAGGCAGATTCTTGAGAAATATTTAGTTTCAGGAACATTTGGTTACTAGCTTTTTTGATTTGAAAAAATGCTTTTGACTCTGTTGGTCGCCATAATTGATGGTTGATTGTGAGATCGTATGGCATATCAGAGAAATTAGTTAAAAGAATGAAAGTTCTGTGTATTAATACTGCGTCATGTAAAAGTTGATAAGTCTTGTAGCGGTTAGCTTAGCATTGGTTCTGGTGTTCGACAAGGGTGTATTTTGTCTCCTTTTCTCTTTAGTTTGACTATTGATTATGTTATGCAAAAGTCAATTTAAGGGAACGATTTTGGCCTTAAATTGTCTGAAGATCTGAAAATACTGGGGTTTATCAAATTAATGGAACGAGTACTGTTTGAGGAAACATTTTATTAATAAGCTGTAGGCCGACCTCGAGCGTTAGGAACAGACGCAATTTGATGTGGATTAGACTTATTAATGTCATCACATACGACAATGGAATGTGGGACCATTTTTCTGGTAAAATATTGTCCAACTGTGCCAGTGATGCTGGACCTGGAGAGTCTATTACCTTACGCTCTAGTTTTTCCACAAATGTTCTGTAATATAGATGTCTGGAGATTGAGGTGGCCAGTATAGTTTACGTATCTCATCTTCATGCTCTCTAAACACAACTTGACACGTTTCGCACAATGTATGGGTGCATTATCCGCTTGAAACCAGGGATGGTCATTTCAATGTCTGCAGCATTAGGTGCAGATGGTCACCGAGATGGATTCGTACGTTGCGGATGTGATACGACCCTGCAGAATAAATAATGACCCTAAGGAATGCCATAATGTGGCACCCCCAGCAACAGGGATCCTCCTCCAGTGCATCACAGTCGTAACCAAACTGTCTGGGTGGTAAGCTTATGCAGTTTTCGACAGATTGGAGGTTACGGCACCATAGACGTACACTCTACCAGTGGAGGGAAACTATGTGTAGCACGATTCATCAGACCAGAAGACACGTTGCCCTTTTTAGCAACCCAGTTTTTATGTGCTTTGCACCAACTTACACGTTTTGTTGTATTGACGTTGGTAATAAGAGGTTTGTGGATTTCAGCACAGCAATGAATACCGGCACGATGAAGTTCCCTATTAACTGTTATTCCAACTGATGTTCAACTCTGCAGCTATTTACTGTGCCGTGGTCTTGTGCTTCCGTTGTGCAATCCGTGTCAAAGTTCGTCTATCCCTATCTAAGAACTTTGTACAGCATTCACAATTTGCATGTTTGAAGGCAACTCCCTGTCGTTTTTGATAGGTAGCCATAATCTTCGATACAGTTCCTCGTGTTACACCTACTATTTCAGCCGTTCTGGTTACTGAAACTCCTTCAAGGTGCGCACCAATGATCATGCCCTTTTGGAGGTCACTGAGATCTGACATTGTCGGCAATTACACCAGAACAGCTGCTTTATCTACGCCTGTGGCACTGCTACGTGTTAGTCTACATCGTACTTCTCCCATTTATATACCTCACATCGCGGGTGACATCGCGGTATGCATATAGCGCACTGCGTGTACTCTAGTAGCGTCGGTGTTTACATTATTTTTTAAGCCCCTGTGTTTGATTTATAATCTGCTGATAATTTGCCCTTTTCACAAATGATGCTGATGAGATGAACATTTACATTCGAGTTGTTGATATGACCGGTAGTAGAGTAGGTACAGATACTGGTGATGTGTGGCATGAGATTAAAAAAAGCAGAAAAATAGGGATTGCTGCTGGGACTTTTAAGAATCTAGGAGGGTGTGGAGAAATAGGCGTACACACCTAAAGATTAAAATTAGACTGCATATTTTTTGGTACTTTCTAGGGTTAGATATGATAGTGAAACGTGGAATCTATGCAAACAAGATAGCACGGAATTGAAAGCTTTTTTTATTCTAGTTTCTTGCGCAGTATCTTGGGAATTAGGTGGTTTAACTTTGTAAGTAATGATGTGGTTAGGCAAAGGAGTCGGCAACTGTCTTTCATTAACATATTGTGCAGAGAGAGATTACGTTCCTTTGTCCGTGTTGCCCCTATGCATAATATTACATTAGCGAGTAGGGTTATGAACACTATTCCTAAAGGCCTCAGAAAGAGGGGGGGATCTAGAATGCGGTGGGCAGACATTATCAAACTGGATCTTGTTAGAATTGGAGTGCAGTGGCCAGATGCAGCAAATGTAGCTGAGGACAGATATGTTTGGAGAACTAAATTACACGGTGTGGTGGGGCCTCCATAGCCCAATTGCTGCTTGAGGATTATGATGATGATATAAAAATAATTCTGAAGTAGTTATCTCCTCCAGGTCAGTGTTGTCTCACAGCCCGGCCGTTAGGAAACGTTGATCTGTATTTCAGTGGAAGAGAAATCCGTGTGCCTCTTAAAATGCCTTCGCGTGTTACCTTCGCTGAACTGCAGCCTACTTTAATACAAATGCGACAAATTTTGTGTTGTGGCAGAGGACTATCTTTTGGGTCGAACCAGAGCATATCCTGAGAGGAAGTTACGCCACCATATTCTTGTTTTACTTCAGTGTTCTTTTTTGTTCCTGTTTTTTGTAAAACTGAATATAGTTATACTCATGAAGAGAAAAAAGCTACTTACGTTCAAACCCTCTCTGGCATGAAATTGTATCTGCAAAATAAAGTGGAATTTATTACAAAGCAAATAATCCTGACGAAACATTATACAAAAAAAGTCAATAAAATGTAAATACTGTATTTTTGTTTCAAATTGAATAATATATGTATATACTGCACACTTTGAAATGGAAAACATTGCTATGAATCAATCCGAATGAACCGTTTTGTGGATGATTTTTTTTTAATATTTTTTTTTCGTTTTCTTCCACGATTATATTTTCCATCACGATGAAAAGAGATTTTATAATTACAGAGTGAGTGTTCATTATTTTCTTCCGGATTATTCCATGTTGCCCGTATGCATAACTACAGATTCCCGAATAGGGTTATGAACTGTGTGCCTAATGAAAAGTGGATAACTTAGGATGATGTGGTCAGACAACACCATATCGGAAATGGTTACAATTGGTCTACAGCGCCAAATATAGCAGCTCAGAACACACGAGTTAAACTAGACGGGGCTCTGTGAGTAGATGATGATTTTGCATGTAATATTTATACACCTCATGTTTTGTAAGAGACAATGAACAATAATATTGGACATTTCGAGGGCAACATTTCTCAAAGTAAAAGAAAAAATATTCTTCAATAAATGTGTCTTAACTCTTTGAGTTCTGAGATAATCTGTTTAATCGAATAACGTTCGTAACACAATAATATATTTATGGTTATTTCAACTGAAATAAAGATCTTTCGCCAAAAATAGATAAATAGATAGAAATGAAGAAAATAGAAAATAAATAAAAATTTGTTCTTATTAATTGTAAATTGATTAAATTGTTTTCATAAGGGAAAAATGTTGGAAAGATGTATTACACTGGTTTCCGTAAATTAAGGAAAAAGGAGAAAAGTTGTCCGATCTGCACCAAACCTGTTCATGTAGCCAGTAATGCCGAGTGAGAATATCGTATGCAAATTAGTCTAGGTTGCATCAATTTGCGTAATCGGATAGCGGCATAAAAACAGGTATTTTGGAGTGGATCGTTATTTTGTGTTGTAAATGGTGAGTAAAGAAATTCGAAATAACCATTTTGTAGGAATGACCTCGAGACATCATTTGCCAAATGAATTGCGGTGGAGAGCTATTGGTCGGTTCGAAGCTGAATGTGAGTCCTTCTGTGGACCGATAGCTGAATATGAGTCCTTCTGTGGTCCATTGACTGTGGAATCAATTTCTTAGCACGGAATTCGGGTCTCGGAGGTTTAGCCAAGGAAGGGCTAGCGTTACGATCCCTGTACAAGACCGATATCTGCATTTGACAGCACGAATGGGTAGAACGTCTACTCCTTCTCAGCTACAATCCTCTCTTGCAGCAGCCACTGGAGGGTTATTTCATATTCTACTGTGCGTAGAAGGCTTCATGAAGTAGGTCTGTACTAGAAGGCCAGTAATTTGTATACCCCTAAAGTCACATCACAGGAGAGAGCGGTTGAATTGGACACGCATGCATGTTAGCTGGACAGAAGAGCAATGGAAGTACGTACTCTTTACACATGAGTCCAGATATTCCTTGCAGAGTGATTCCGGACATTGTTTGATATGGAGAGAACGAGGTACACGCTATCATCCCAGTAACATCCGTCAAAGAGACAGTTACGGCTGAGGGAGCGTGTAGAGACAGTTACGGCGGAAGTAGTGCATTTCCTTAGCTAGACGCATAAACCTCTATATGTTGAAGAGTGGGAACCTCAAAGCTCAATGGTATAGAGATGACATCCTGGAACCTTATTTACGTCCTTACGTTGGTGCAATTGGTGAAACATATATATTACAAGACGATAACGCTCATCCACAGAGAGCTTGACTAGTGGAACAATATCTTCAAGTGGAGGCCATTATGCGCATGGAATTCTATGGAGACGTATTGCTGCCCTCAACACGCCACATTAAACAAAGGGGAAACTTATTACTGCTTTACAGGAACAATGGTCGTTACTCCCTACTGAACTGATTCAGAACGTCATAAATAACATGGAACATCGCTGCTGTGCCTGCATTGTTGTAAGGGGTGAACAAATTAAAGAACTTTGCCTATTACATTCTGACACTCCAGTTTTGGACAGGTTCCTCTAAGGGTTATTTTTTGACGAAAAATGTATCTAGTGTAAAATATTTTACGCCATTCTGAAAATTTATTGGAACCAGTCGCCAAAAACAAAAAAAATAGATAGAAATTAGGAAAATAAAAAGAATAAATAAAGAAATAATGTTCTTATTAATTGTAAATTGATTAAATTGTTTTCATAAGGAAATAATTTTGGAAAAATGTATTACTTAAGAATTGTATAACCAAAATTACACTGCTCACAAAAATTAGGGGATCTTTCAAAATGAATATGAAGCGAAAAAAAAAAGAAGAATTTGAATTTTTTTTATTAAATAAGAACATTAGGAAAGCAAACGAGTAGTCAAAGAAAGTTGTTCGATTATGCAAATGAGATGCAAACACAATTGTCGTGACAAGTAAGTGACATATTGGTGGGGGTGAACAGAAGCATGTCGAACTGGACGAGAAAGCCACACATTGACTGTTAAGTAGGGTATATGGTAACCCAAGGCTGCGAAAATACACTGACAGCGATGGGGCATGGACAGGATCAGAATGTCCAGCAGTTCTTGTGGGATCCTCTGCCACTCTTGCTCCAGGGTAACGTCCAGCTCAAGAAGTGTTGTGGGAGGTATTGGATGGTTGGTCAGACGTCTTCCCAGTGCATCCCAAGAATGTTCAATGGTATTTAGGTCTGGAGAACGTGAAGGCCAGGCCATGCGTTCCATTCCGGCCTCCTGAAGCATGTAGTTGACGAGATGCGCTCGGTGGGGCCTTGCATTACCGTCCATGAAAAGAATGTTGTTTCCAACTGCTCCAGCATAGGATACCACTATAGGATGCAGGACCTCATCTCGATATCTGACAGCAGTCAGCGATCCGTTTCTGATGACGTGGAGGTCGGTACGACCACCAATGCTGATGCCAGCCCACACCATGATTCCACCAACACCGAAGGAGTCCCTTTCTCGCATGAAACGTGGATTCTCCCGTGTTTTTCGTTCACGCCAGATCAGGACACGATGATTGTCAGGCTGCAGACTGAACCGTGACTCATCACGGGTCCAGTGACGATGCTCATCAGCGGGTTCTACGGGTTCTACTGTGTTCAGCAGATAACGGAATGCATACCATTGGTCGCCGGGCATGTAGACCAACACGATGGAGCCGATTTCTTATGGTCTGGGTGCATATCCGTCGTCTAATGGCAGCACGAAACTGTCCCCGCAGCTCTGTTGCATTGCTGCGCCTGTTCCTTCTTGCCAATAAGGTCAAGTAGCGGTCAACTCTTGCTGTTATGGCAGCTGGGCGACCCTGCGCTCGTCTTCTTCGTACTGTGCCAGTCTCTTGAAAGCAATTCCACAGTCTGCTAATCACGCTTTGGGATTCCAAGTGCTGTTGCCAGTGTCGTCTGCGTCTGACCAGCTTCAAGACGTCGTATGGCTCTCCAGAATTCGCATTCGGGCAAATCGTGTTGCAGGGGCATTGCAACGGCTGGGAAAATGCAGGATGTACACTTTCAAGATCAGAGAACGTGCAGATACTCCAGTACTTTCAGCCTTTTGTATAGTGCATTTTCACCAATGAAATAAAAGTTGGTTTTTGCATCTCATTCGCATTAATCGAAAAACTTTCTTTGACTTGTCGTTTGCTTTTCTGATGTTCTAGTTTAATAAAAAAAATAAAATGCTTCTTTTTTTTTATCCCTTCATATTCATTTTGAAATATCCCCTAATTTTTGTGAGCAGTGTAGTTTTGTAATTAGTTCTCCCATATATACAGATGTGGTTTGAAATAAGTAAAAAGAGGCGCTATTTTGCGCTACCTGCCTGAGGTGCCAAAATGCCTCTAACTGTCATGTGCGGCCAAACGACACCTGATATAGCAGTGGTGAGCCACTAAATGCATCAAAGTGTGTTAGGTTTATAAATAAAAAAATCGGGAATGAGACAAGAACCCGTTACTAAATCACGATCTAAAGATAACATGATATTTGGTTTTAACTTGCTTATTCACCGTGTGTCCAGACTCCAAGATTTCACAGAAGGAACATTTCTTTACCGTTCTTTATTCAGAGGTTTTCCTTTTAAATCAGGTTATTTACTTATTCGTCACTAATCGCTTTATTGTCCACCGATAAGAAAAATCGCGAGAACTATCAATAACTATGTATATTCTAATAGCCAAAGCTTGAACTGCTATTCTCCATTATCTAGTAAAGGGATAAATGAACAACATTGGTAAATGATATCTTCAGTTTTTTTAGAAGAAGAGGCATGTGTAAGGGAATTATTTACTTCCGGAGTTAATAATGGAAGCTGCAAAAAAATTTAAACACTCTTAAATATCATCTTCTGATCTTGAAAACATTTTGAATGTGATTGGCCTTAAGTAATTACAATCGATTTGAATTTCAAGGGACCATGCCTTCGAAGTAGATAATATTTGTAACAGACAGTTTTTATAAACTTCAAATTCATTTTGTAACATGAGTTAATTATTCAAAATGACAGAACCAATTATTACAACATAACGTAGCTGGTGATAATGTAGCGGTTATCACGTTTAGCATGCTAATGGGAAAGGTGGGTTCGATTCCCACTCACGTCAAAACCAATATTTTTCAGCTAACTATTCAAGGCAATTCAACTTGTTCTTTTCCCAACACAGGATACGACTCTGCCGAGCAGCGCTTTACATCCCACCGATGGACGGTGGCTTTTATCAAGCTCATTGGTGTCTCCTATTGACCAGGGTGGGGTTTGCGGAATTGCTGGCCCTGTTAGGATTCGAACTTGGGAACTACAGTTACTAGTGTACCGAGTGAGACACTCTCGCTCGTCACATTCATGTACTAACTAGCGCTATCTTTTCAAAACCTCAAAACAGAAGATTGCAACAAAAGTATCTGGTGATGATATAATGTTTATCACGTCTGGCTTATTACTGGGAGACGTGGGTTCGACTCTCATTCACGTAACAAACAATACTCTTCGGCCATTTCGAGTGTCCCACGTCTACAGGGCATCTCCTGTGGTACTCCACTCTGAACATAATAAGCTGAAGAGAGAAATCAGTAAACACTCGATTCATATTTCAAGGAATTTATTCGTCGAACGCACAAATTGTTCAAAATCAGAAGAAATTTAGGAACACAATAATTTGTAAAATGCGGACGACACCTGCAGGTTTTCAACATTTTACTTTCGCTCTAGGTGGTGAATAATCTTACCATATTATCAATCAGATTCACAACTCTAATGCAAGAAATCATCAGATGAACGTAATTCTCAAAGTGAGCTATATCATGAACAACTTCTAAATCATATATTTTCTATCCCTAGATTATCTAACATCCCCCAATTCCTAAGCCTATTTATAGCTTAACCAATGAGCAAAGTAAAGTAAAATCAGAACAGTCACAAAAAATGTAACCTTTTTTATACCAAATGTCGCTCAACCAAATTGCTCCAAACTTTACGAAATCTCATTCACGATTGAATTTTATTGTAAGAAGATATCTTTATGTTGGGTAAACCTTTAGGTGCAATAACATAAAATAATTAATTAAACTTACTATCAACATATCAATTTACTATCAACACAACAACATAACAAATAAACATAATACTTTTATCTTGTTTTATCAACTGAAAGACCGTTTTTCTAATTCGTATTTGAGTATGTGAGTAATCAACACACACATTAGCACACAGAAATCTGGGAACAAGTGTTCACCCCAAAGCATCGAGATTGATTAGGTTTACCGAAAAAAAATTAAACGTTTTTTCTAGTGGAGTTTATTTCTGTAAACCTTTCTTCAGGTGCATTGATTGATATTTCTGAGGAAAAGTTATCGCAGTATCTCTGATCATTACAAAGGTATTAAAAGTGAATATTAGTTCGCATTGCATGTAGGAATGGATTTTTTCCTCGATTAGCTCATAAAGAAATCCATTATATGGCTCGTGAACAGCTTCGTGAGAAAAAAAAATTAAAATTTAGGAATAAGATTTACAGGGCTGAGTATATGTTTACGTTTTTCTAGAAAGCAGTAAATCTTATTTTCGAATTTTTCTAGAAATGCTAAATACACTTTAAAATGCTAGAATACAAGAATTCTGAATATATTAATGCGAGATAAAATATATAATATTTTTTGAGAAAGTTTAATACGAGATTTTTTCGAGATCTTGTATACGAAATAAGAGAACTTTGTTTTCAATATAAAGCGTAAACAACTAATTTACGTTTCATGGATTATATGGAAAAAAGCGCAAAAAATATTCCTTTCTTCTGTTTGAAATAAATACTTAGCACACTTTACTTATTGAAAGGGAGACGCATAGCATAAGATATACAATTCTCCTTGAAAGGATACAGTAATTTTATTTTAATAATTACAAGATTTATAAAAAAAAAGTGTTTTTTTATGTACACTGGTGGAAATTGAAAAACGAACACGCGGAAGAAATTCCTTTAGGAAGGTCATATTATAATATGTTAATAATTAAGGGCAGCAGTAATCGTAATCCAAGATTGAAAGTCATTGAACGAAATAATGACGTCACTGAGGACGACCAGATGCAAATGTACGCAGAGCGTATTTAAGGACTAAGGCATGAAGAAAGAAGTTTTCGTCTTGTGTCATATTGTTCAGTGTTCTCAAAAGTAGCTCCCATGCCTAGACGACGCAGGCGCACAACATGTGTTCAGTTTAGCGAAGTTTGAGCGAGGTCGTGTTCTGGGTCTTCGGAAAGCAGGTTGGTCCTTTCGTCAACAGCGCTTTGGACGAGAGGTATCGGCAGTGGTACAATGGTGGCCTTGATGGTCAGAAGAACATTCACACACTCTCAGACGTAGTTCCGGCAACACAGAGTTACCGACGCACGGGAGGATCGGCGTACCAGGAGGCCAGAGGTGGTAGAACGGGCGGTTACGTCACAAATTCGATTCTCAGTCGTACCAAGAGTGTCTACAAGAATGATTCATAATCTTTTGGAAGCAGGACTGCGGGCACGTGTACCGCTGACATGGTTACCACTGTCCCCTCGTCACTCTCGAGCACGTTTGCAGTGGCATCAAGAACGGGTTCATTGGAGATAGGAATGGAAGTCTGTGGTCTTCAGTGAAGAAAACCAAATCTGCTTAGGAGCGTCTGATGGTCCGAAGCGTCCAATATGCGTCCGAAGGTGACACGGTGAGCGGCTTCTTCCACCGTGCGTCCGAAGGCAACAAGGTGAGCGGCTTCTTCCATCGTGCATCCGCCAGCGACACATGGGTCCCACACCGGGCATCATCTTGTAGGTAGCGTTTAGGTATCACTCTTGTACGTGTCTGGTGTGCTGAATAACAATATGTATGTCAGCGACATCGTACTACTGTTCATCCTCCCATATTTGAGTGCAATCCCAAATGCGGTATTCCATTAGTTAACATACGCCTACACTCCGCCTGCGTCACTCAACGTGCTCTTAAGGCAGTGCACCAGCTCCCTTGGCCAACACGCTCTCCGGAATTGTCTCCAATAGAGTATGTCTGGGACTGGATCGGACAAAAACTCTTTCTCGGCGGACCATGGCAGGCAACGACAATCGCTGAATTACATGTCCAAGTTGAAGGCGAATGGAATGTATCTCCCAGCGTGATAGCCAGCATTTGTACGACCTATTACATGCCAGATTGGAAGCTTGTATTGCTGCTCGAAGAGGTTCAACACCTTATTAATATGTGTCTTCTGTAAAATATAATACTCATTAAAACTTAAAAAAGAAACATTCAATCATTTCACATGTGTAATCATTGTCCTTAACGTAGTGAGAAAGGATTGTGTGAAGTGAGAAAATTGTTCGTAGTGTGCGTCGTAGATTGTGCGTAGTGAGAAAGGATTGTGTGAGTACAAGTTATTATAAATGATTAAATGTTTCTACTAAATAAATCTCACAGATTACGCTTCAATTGTTAATGGTGGTCTTTTTTCAATTTCCGCCAGTGCATATATATCTTTTGAATATATAAAACATTGTTAGAAATGTTACAAAATAAACAAATTTAAGCTTATTTCCAACGGATTGATAAGTGAACAAAAAATGGTTAGTCTTCGTACGAAAAAATGCGAAATAAAACTTACCACTTCTGATTTTTCGGGATAGTTGCACCAGAATTCGACCACGTCATCACGGGTACAGTTAAATTTAATGGCCAGTTGCGTAATCTGAATTGAAAATTCCTTATTAAAAATAATTATTTTCAAATGTAGGTTTTGTTAGGCAGTCATCTAGACATAATTAAGAATCTACAGCAAAAAGACATTAATTCTCGAAATCTTATCACAATGATTTTTTATCTCCTTTGCAAGACTCCGCTAATTTTTTTTTCATCTTTAGATTTTCAACTTCTTTTTCTTATGGAGATAAATTAGAAATGAATGAGCAATTATTTTTTTCAGTATAATCAGGGGCATGACTAGCATAGGAAAAAGGGGCGCAGATGGCACGGAACACTGAACCTCTAGCAGTAAAATTTGCTTTCTGTAATACATATATATATATCATTACATATGTACTGATTTGGTGATAGAATTATATATTAACATATTTTATGATATTTAAATATTTTTTATGGAATAGAAATTATTCCTGCATGGGGGATAGGAGATTATACTAATCTGCGCCCATGCGATTACAAATGTTGGTACTCCCTAACATAGATAATGCTGAAATATTACGATTAACATTTCCCGAACATTTGAATAGTTTAGTTAATCGCGAAAAGTCTCGTTAGCTCATGATAGTGAAAATTCTGTAGATTACAGTTTAAGAGTCCCAACGTCGGCAGAAGTGAGCCTTGAGCGGCTGGTTGTTGTATATAAATGTGTATGATTAAATTGTTTATGTTTCATCTTAGAAAATTGTCTGTCTGTTCTCTAGACGTTTTTGATTTATGTTTTCCAGGTGTGAGTTAAGCCATTATAGGAAGGGGAGAGAAGGTTTCTAAATCATTCTTTCGCTATAGATCATATGTGTCAAATCGAAATATTTCAAAAAAATTAAAACACAATGGAAATTTTCCTGGATGCATTATTCCCCATATTGTTCACCCTTCTCGGCCAATCTCAGAGCGCAGTGTAGAACATTGTCATAAATGATCCGCTTTTCATCCCCTGTAATCATTCTGTCAAGAAAACCATTGGCCTTTTGCCGAGCAAGTAATGAAGAAAATGCAGTATAGCGAACTCCGGTATCAAATGATGTTCTGAAACTACATTTATAAGTGTTGCCACTGTATAAGTGGCAACAGGCATTTCACAATTCAGTGCGGAATCAACCAAAGATATATATTTACAAATATTTGTCCCCTAATTAGGTACGAAATTGGAAGCGAAAGGGTTTACTTTAAGGATTTCATTTCATCATCCTGTGCCATTGGATAGATTTGGCAATGAAAAACCTAAATGGCGTCTGAGTGAGAGTCTACACTGCACTTCTGCCTAAATTTTATTTAACTATATAACATAAAACTATATTATAAAACAAGCATTCATATTCTTCAGAAGTGCTTTTTTTATTTTTTTTTCCTTTAAATATTTTATTTTATCATAAGATATATTTATAGAATTCTGTGAATTTTTGTGTCTTCAAATATTTAAAAAATCCTCAAGCAGCTGCTTGCCACAGAGACAGGTGCCGGTCAGTTTAATAAGCCATAGGACAAGATCTGTGAGGAAGCCGCAACCTCAGGAGAAACACAACACGAATATCCATGCCTTACTTGGACTCAAACCCAAGTTCCTTTTAAATATATATAATATACTAAATATATTTCAATACAATTATTTCGTGATAAAATATATGCATTTTCTTAGACGATGAAATGCATTATTGGCTTAATGAAGCCCAACTGGAAGTGGTAGAGCTCTGCAAATTAGCAACTTGAGTAATCCGGGTGGTATATCTTGGGATAAAAAGCTAAACTCTACCTATATCTATCCTTCAAGGTTAAGTAAAGATCAGGTAAAGGTCAAATCCTTGATCTACATATGCTAAAAACTGAAAATTATTGTTTATGAGTTCTTCGAGTAGTAGATCTGAGAAATATTTCGAAATGTTTAATCCGCTTTGTCCTCCGAGGTTAAAGGTCAAATTCAATGTACTGGTGTTAGAGAGCTCAACATTCTTGCATTAGAAATATTTTTGGTTAAAGGCAGTGCTTTTTTTCTGGAAAAAAATTTGCCGGTACTCACCATGAAGATGTTATTACAGTAACTTCCACACTTTTAACATATCATCCGATATACTCTCGTCTTCTCTAGGTCGCTTATTACTTTTGGTATCAACTGAAGAATCAGACCTCGGAGCAGCCATGAGTCCACATATTTGGTAGGGTTGAACTGAGTGAGAGTAGGTCCTACTATCCTAATGAACATCAGTGCAGAAGTTGTCCGTAGAAGCAGAGATGACCAGATGAAGTTACTATAAGATTCATCTGAGAGAAAACCCTTTCACATTCACTGGAAGATATTGCAATTGTGCCCAAAGTTTTCTTTAGAGGAAGTATTATGTCCGCGACTTTATTTTCTTGAAGATATTCACGGAAATCACGAACAGCTTCTCTTTCATTTAAATGAAATTTGCGTGCTAACTTTTTAATTTCAGCTTCACCAAATGTCAGATGTTTTCCAGGATTTTCGGCCAATACTTGGAATCTAAAATCTTAGCACATTCAGGCAAATCAGCATCATCTCCTTCAAACAGACGCTTTCCAACAGCTTCTTTCAGACTTTTATAGAAAGAGGATGAACTTATTACAGGACTGTGTCTATCATTTTTGTGGAGCTCAATCCTTTTGAACTTCATGTTCTTCTGACTTTGAAGAGATATACTGTAGTACGGATCAGGATTTTCAATTCTTTCTTCAAAAAGTTGAACTGTATTCTTTTTCTTCTTGTGTGCTTTGTACAAGTCAATATTTCTCTCTTGTAAATCTAGACTTAGTTCACTAAGTTTTTGGAGAGCATCACACATAAGGCCCAAATCAAGAACAAACTCGTATGGCGTTATTTTTCTTAAAGGCCCTCATAAAGACAACGATCTGTTTTGCTTCTTCTGCCGTCTTCTTTTGCCTCATGAAAGTGATAGACCAGGGCTACAAAGTCTTGCCACAATGCAGAAACAGTGCGAAAGCTAGATGCAAGCAACCCAGCGAGTGCTTAAAATTCTGCCAATTTTAAGAATTTGAAGTTCTAGAGTCGCTGCACATTCCAAGTATTGGCCGTATCCTGCCACATTGTTCACTGTGTCATTAACAGACAATTCAAGGCGATGGCTATCACAATGCCAAAAAATAATACTAGGAAACTTCTCTTGCATTAGCTCCCTTGCACCATTACGCACGCCAAACAACACGGCTGCACCATCACAAGTTACAGACAATAAATACACCTTTAAGTAATCTTCAGATAATCCTAAACATTCAAGATGACTTGTAAAAGAGTTTAGAATTCCTCTAGCAGTTACATCTGATAATTCGATCAAATCTAGGAAAAGACACAAAAGCCGAAAGTAGATTCAACAATTTCTGCTTCATCGGCCTTCCCTTTTTAACTCATTGACATAAAGTAACTTCTTATTTTACCCATTTTGAACAATGATTGAACTGATTTAACCTAGATTAATTCAAAACTCACGTGAACACCTGCGAACACCTGCCTGTTGCATAGTGGATATAGAACTGATAAACTGATATTGGAAGCAATCGGAAATGAACACAACTTCCTGTTTCTGATTGCGTACCAATCTATGAAACAGGAAAGCAGGGTACCAACTTATGAGTAATCAAAACGGAAAATTCAATTCGTGAACATAGTACCCATCTACCGGAATATTTATAATACATTTTGCTGTCAATAAATCGGAAATTTTTAAAAACTAAAGACAAAAGGTGTCAGTACTGCGTACCGTTGCGTACCGCCAGAAAAAAAGCACTGGTTAAAGGTAAAAAAAAAGTTAAGAGTTTTTAAATCAGGTTTCGCATTCGACTTCAGATTCTAATCGTAGTAATGGTCGAGAAATCAAGAGAAATCGAATGCTAAACGCTGAATGAATAACGTTAAAGAATTACTCATCTTTTGGAATCGTTCTTCTTAACTAAAACCGAGAAATTTAAGGAAAAACAAAGAAGACAACTGGTGTCGAATACCGATCTGAACTGTGTTTTGATATTTCCTTTTTTCTTGAGAGTGTGAAAAGTATCTAATTTACTGAGAAGGACCTGTATGTATGTGAAATGACGGATAATTTTTGAAGTCATTTCCTCTGTTTCTTTTGAACCTGTTAGTGTTTGAGCACACTTAATTTATATCAAAAATGCTTAAAAAGATAAATTACAAAGTGTTTTTTTATTTTAATACTAAAAAGTAACTGCGAATCGCTGGATAATATAATCCATTTACCTTTATCGAATAAAAATATTTTCTATTGTAATCATAGGCGTTTGTATGCTAATAATATTTCTATTCAAGATTTAAAGTCCGTTACTTTGCAAGCAGTAGCCATAAAAATATCGATCCATCATTTCACATATACACAGGTCATTTCAAATAAATTCGAGTTCTTTCACACTCTCAAGAAGAAAGGAAATGTCAAAACAAATTGCAGATCGATATTCAACACCACTTGTCTTGTTTCTTTTTCCTTAAATGAATAGAGTAGAATGACTCAAAATTTTACTCCATGTCACTTTTCGGTTTCTATTTTCTTGATTGTTATCACTTTGTGGTGGAGGGTGCAGATATAAACATATCCGGAGGTCATATCCAAATATTGCAAATTTGCAACTTAGTTCAATAAGTCTAATTTTTTCCATTAACTCTTTATTTCCTTTTCGTTTACATATACAGAATTGATCATAGCAAGCTTTAAAAGCGTGTGTGTAAAACCAAATGCTACAACTATACTCCGTACAAATAGCACATACAGTTAATTGAGAAAATAGAAGAAATATTAGATTTTATTTTCGTTGGTTCGGCGGGTACTTGAGTGATTGATACCATATTTCGTACGATGGTCCAATTTAGGACTAGCCCAGTTGGATTAACCAATTAACCGATTAACCTTGCTGCCATGGGGCGGGAGTACATCTTATAAAATTATCCGAAATTTCTGGGGCAGCTGCCGTCGCGTAATTTGTGAGAGGAGCAATACGTTGTGAGTAGTACGATAACGGTGGAAAGTTGTGAACGAAGTAAGGGAGCAGTTATCAAATGACATCCAACGCCAAACGTTTGGATGGTTTTAAATAGTTCGTTTATAATTCGTGAATAATCTTTATGTTGTGCTCGAAGATTTTGAAATATATGAAGCTGCAGTTGGAGCGATCGGTAAAATGATGTCAATTTCGAATTACCCCACGAAAACATATAAGATTAAAGATCGAATATCTATTACTATTATCGAATTAACACTAAGTGAACGAAAACAAAGGAACGTTCCAGAATTCAGGGTATGATGCATTCAAATAGTTGAATGCTAGATTTAAAATTAAAAAAAATATATAGGTAGCGAAAATATTTCAACTGTTAAAAATTTGATAGAGAAGCTCAAATATATGAAATTGAAAAAAAAAAAATTAAAAACAACAACGCCTCTTTAAACAGCAGCAAGTTATATTTGAAAATTTCCCAATTTGTAATCTATCTTACCACACCAGTAAACAAAGATTTTAATTAGATCCTAATCACGGCTGGAAATTGGAAGGAGCGGCGGGTTTACGCCTTTCCTCAGTTACTCTATTTTTTAATTCCGTCTACTTAATGACAATAAATAGATTCACTGTCTGTATCACCACTCCTTTGTAACATTTGCACTCATAATTTCTGGTATTTTGAACAGGTGTTTTATATATTGCTCAACGTTGCCATGTCAACTAGGGAGTCTCTTTCAACTGAGCTTCTGCTTAGTTCTGAAATCCCTTTCCACCTCTGATCTTAATGTTCATGCATTTGATTTTGACAAGGAAATAGACCTGATGTATAAATGCAATGAATATAATTGTGTATCGTAACATCATATATGAATTTAATCGTCTAATGGAATGCGCGTTTTCAAAAGCGTTTAATATTGCCTCTTTTCAAATTAAGAACTTTGTAAGGAGGGAATTTTAACTAATGGATGATTTGGAAACTGGGAAGGACAAAGTTTATTATTATCCATAGAGCCTGTAAAATAGAAGAAACACATTTTTTTTCTTTTATCTCTTAGAGCAAAAAACATTTGAATATCTATAGAAGAAGGAGACAACAAAAATATTAAAATAACCAGTTTTTTAAAAAGTCATGCAGAAATGTTAAATTCTTTGTTTATAAAGTATTAATATAAGGTGTATTGATTTCTTCGAGTAATTCAGTTGCATGTACAGCTGGAATTTTTTCCCTACATAATTATTATTATATATTTTATTATTCAGTGGCGGAAATTGAAAAAAGATCTCCCAGGAGGAATTCCTTTGTGAACGTCATATTATAATACGTTAATAGTTAAGGGCAGCAGAAACCGCAATCCAAGAATTCAATCGAAATTTGAAAGTCTTTGGATGAAATGATGAGGTCAATGAGGACGACAACGTGCAAATGTATGCAGCGCGTATTTAAGGACTAGAGCTTGAAGAAAGAAGTTATTCGTCTTGTGTCTTGTTGTGCAGTGCTCTTTGAAGAAACTACCATGCCTGGACGATGCAGGAGCGCAACATTTCTTCAGTTAGTGGAGTTTCAGCGAGGTCGTATAGTGAGTCTTTAGAAAGCAGATTAGTCTCTCCGTCAAATTGCACACTGTGTTGGAAGAGATGTATCGGCAGTGGTACAGTCGATTGTACGATGGTGGCGTCGATGGTCAGAGGAGCATTCGCACACTCGCAGACATGGTTCTGGGCAACACAGAGTTACGGATGCATGAGAGGATCGGCATATCAGCAGGGCAGCGGTGGCAGAGCGGACGGCTACGGCGTCTCAAATTCGATCCTTGGTCGTACCAAGGGGTGTCTACAAGAATGATACACAATCGTCTTTTAAAAGCAGCACTGCGGGTACGAGTACCGCTGGTATGGTTACCACTGTCCCCTCGTCACTGTCGAACACGTTTGCAGTGGCCTCAAGGACGAGTTCCTTGGAGATAGGAATGGAAGTCTGTGGGGTTCAGTGAAGAAATCCGATTCTGCTTAGGAGCGTCTGATGGTCGTATATGCGTCCGAAGGCGACAAGGTGAGAGGCTTCTTCCATCGTGCATCCTCCAGCGACACATGGGGCTCACACCGGGCATCATCTTGTGGGGAGCGTTTATATATCACTCTCGTACGTGTCTTGGTGTATCGAATAGCAATACGTATGTCAGCGACAACGTACAACCGGTCATCCTGCCATATTTGAGTGCAATACAAAATACGGAATTCCATTAGTTAACATCCGCCTACACTCCGCCTGGGCCACTCAACATTGATTTACTTCACACGTGTGATCATTGTCCTTTTTGAACAAGTTCTTTCTACTAAATAAATCTCAGATTATGCTTCAATGATTAATGGTGTTCTGTTTTCAATTTCCGCCAGTGTACAAGATGAATGGTACTACATGCAAGCCGGTGTGGCCACATTTTCGGTTAAATAAACAGGAGCAAACCTGTAGTGAAATGCTTTACTATAAGAATGTCTTTGAGAGTGTTTAGAATATGAAAAGACAGCAGATTTACATATTATTATGATTTGTGTTCAGACTTAGGAAGCAGTAAAATTAATATTGAATAGTAATATTAATTAAAATATACTTAGGATAATAAAACATACTTAGAAGGCAACAATGGCTTTGAGAGTGGTTTCCCCTAGATATAGCAAGGTATTTATGTTTGCTTCTAGCAAGCTTCCTTTAGGAATTTTGACTTGAAATTTAGCAGTGAAACTCGGATCAAAACCAGAGACAATTTGCGAAAATATGTAAAATTTACCACGATTTTCCGATGAACTATGGCTCCTAGAGACAGATATAATATTCCTTTTTTAATATAGATGCCGTTGAGCAAATGGAATTTTATCACACAATGATCAATTTGACAATTTAAAAAGGTCTTACGTCACGTTGCACGTTTTGAGGCAGGCAATCAATTGCTTTTTCTCTTGCTTCAGGACCCTTGTCTGTGGAAAAAAATAAGAATTTTGTTTTATTCAATCAAATTCGTAATCATTCAAATACCAAATGAATGAAACAATTAAATAATGACATAATGTGCCACTTTGGTCAAAGTTACTCAATTTGATTTTCAAGTGAGACAAATTTTCTGCTGTTCCGGATTTCGAATTCCTCTTTAAATGAGAAGTGAGCTTACGAAATTATCACTATCCAGAGATAAGTGTAAGCAAAAGAAATCACACAACCGAACGAAAGTCGGATGGGACGTAAATTCCTTACTCTGTGTGCCAGAGAGTCATACTTTGTGCACGCCGAAGATCATGCAGAATGCCTTTGACGGGAGGCTACCATCTGTTTTCTGACAGCTGTTCAGTGGGCCCCTTCATCCAATCCCCTGTGCTCGTTGTAATCTGGACATTTTGGCCATTGTGTGGAAAAAAAAGTGACGCTCAGAGCTAAAAAACCCAACTGTTCTCATACATTTTGAAAACACATACACAAGAACTTGCTTGCAAATTTGATAGTCAGGTACGCTGACCTCCACATCAAGTAAGGCTTAATTTTGCTTAAATTTTGATTCTATTTTAAGTAAATTTCTATTATTTTAAAATTTAACAGCCTCTGATAGACGAAACTCATACTTTATATGGCGTACGACTAAAGAACTATGGAAACTGAAAAGTACGCTAATTGAAAAATTAGATTTTAATCCTACACTGCTTTGGATTTTTTAGTGTTCTTATTCTAATCAGCTAGTGGAAAAATATAAAGCAATTATTGAAAGAAGGCATTGTGTAATGATTCGTGCTACAATGTTACGTTTTTTCCCTAAAACTGAAACATCATTTGAACAAGAAAGACGTTTAGAAGTAAAAAAAGAAACGAGATTAAAAAATTGCCTTTTAGAAAAACTGCGTTATAATAACATGACAAGTTTACCTCAGGCACTGTGAAATTAGAAGTTGATAAATGGAATAATTTTCAATGAATTTGCTTTTTTGGTAGTGACATAACCAACACACCATGATGTCAGCAACATTTCGAAAGAATATTAAGATATCAACAAAAAAAATGCAGAACACGCTTAAAATAAGAGCTCTCACATTTTTACCACAATTTTTCGTAAAGTGTGCTAGGTATGCCGAAATTTCTCAAGAAACGACATTATTTATTGTGTAGAGATAATATGAATTTAAAATAACTTTCTGTAGCGGTTCGACAAAACTACTTTTGTAATGCTAGGAGCTGGGAAGTTTCCACATGGATGATTGAAATTTTGAATATCTCTTACGATAAAGGCAGTGTTCCTAAGGATTTTACCAGAGCTATTATTATGCCTATTTTTAAAAAAGGTGATCGCAGTTCTTGTGATAACTCTAGGGATATCAGTCTGCATTCTGTTCCATGTAGAGTTCTTCGTATGATTATGCTTAATACAATTAAGAATCTGGTTGATGTACAATTGCATGGTGAGAAGTGTGGATTCATAAGAGGTAGGGGATATATAGATCAATTTTTTTTCACTTAGACAAATTCTCGAGAAAAGTTTAGAGTTGCAGAAACCAAAGGTTTCTGCAACTCTAAACATTTCAAACTTCTAAACATTTCATTTCAAATTTCAAAACATTTCCCTGGAAGACAAAGATTTTGGGTATTAATTGTCTAGAGAACGAAAAATTATGTTTTAAATCAGTGCTATCCATCTTCTCTAAGACCGCGGGCCATTTATAACTTTGCCAATATTTCGCCAATTTTTTTATTTTTTTTTGCCAAAAAAAATAGGATAGATCAGGTAACTGGAAAACTCAGTTTATGTCACCTCAAAAAATTATTTTATTTATACGAAAAATAATAAGTAATAATAAACCAATATAAATTTTTAAACCTTATCAAAAATTTTATAAATTTAATGGCGGCATTGTGGCCGTAGTTGTTGGGCAATCATTTCTTTTACGTCCATATCGACACTTCTTGTTGCGAGCCGAAATATATGTTCAAGTGTAGAGTCTTTCAAACAGTTTCTGTACCTTGATTTTATATATTTCATATAAAAAAATGCGCACTGGCAGATATATGTACTTCCGAACATAAAAATTATTTCGAGTCCAAAATATTTCATTTTTGGATATTTTTCTTTAGACCAAAGTTTGAACAATTCTATTGTAGTTTCTCTATTAGATGCAATAATTGGGTCGGCCAGAAGATCACATAATTCCATTCGATATTTAGGATCTACGGTGCTAATATCAATATTTAACGGATTAGTAAATAAATTTAAACTTTACTTAAGGTCATCTAATTGAGAAAATCTTGTATTAAAATCTTCAGTTAAGATATCCTAATATAGTAAAAAAATTTCAAAATTAACTGTTTTGCTAAGTTGCTTCATTGTTTCGTAGAACTCTTTCATCATCATCATCATCATCAAGCAGCCATGGGCTACGGAGGTCCACCCAGACCGCGCAGTTTACTTCTCCAAGCATATCTGTCCTGCGCTACATCTGCTGCATCCGGCCACTGCACACCAATTCTAACAAGGTCCTGTTTGACATTGTCTGCCCACCACATCCTAGGTCTCTCGCTCCTTCTGAGGCCTCTAGGCACACTGTTCATAATCCTATTCGCCAATCTATAATTATCCATACGGGCAACATGGCCAAAAAAGCGGAGTCTCTCTCTGCACAATATGCTGCTTAAAGAAGGTTGCAAACTCCTTTGCCTAACCACACCATTAGTTGCAAAGTTGAACCACCTAATACACAAGATACTGCGTAAGCATCTAGAATCAAAAGCATCTAGTTTCCTGTTACCTTGTTTACACAGCGTCCAAATTTCACTACCATAACTAACCCTAGAAAGAACCAAACTATTATACAGTCTAATTTTAATCTTTAGGTGTATACCCCTATTTCTCCACACTCTCCATAGATTCTTAAAAGTCCCGGCAGCAACCCCTATTCGTCTGTTAATCTCATGCCGCACATCACCAGTGTCTGTTACATAGCTCGCAAGGTAATTAAACTGTGACACCTGCTCAAGGCTGCAACCATTCAGATTAACTGAATCACAGCCTGCCTGACCAATTTTCATCACTTTAGTTTTCTCTCTGTTTATAACCAAACCTACTCTACTACCAGTATCATCAACAGCTTGAATGAAAGAGTTCATCTCATCAACATCGTTTGCCAAAACGGCTAAATCATCAGCATAATCTAAATCAGAAATATTCATATCTCCAGTCCATTTAAGGCCAAAATCTTTCCCTTGAAGTGAATTTCGCATAACATAATCAATAACCAAACTAAAGAGAAAAGGAGACAAAATGCACCCTTGTCGAACACCGAAGTAATGCTAAACCAATTGCTACAAGACTTACCAACTCTCACACATGACTCAGTGTTATTATAGAGAGCTTTCATTATGTTAACTAACTTGTGTGGTATACCATATGATTTTACAATCAACCAAAAATTATGACGATCAACAGAGTCGAAAGCCTTTTTGAAATCAACAAAGCCAGCAAACAAAGATTTCTGAAACTCTAAACATTTCTCAAGAATCTGCCTAAGCGAAAATAACTGATCTACACACCCCTACCACTTCTGAATCCACATTGCTCATCCCGCAATTGCCTCTGAACCAGATTCTTAATTCTATTAAGCACAATCATGGAAAGTACTTTACCTGGAACAGAGAGTAGGCTGAGACCCCTATAGTTATCACAAGAACTGCGATCACCTTTTTTGAAAATCGGGATAATAATAGCTCTGGTAAAATCTTTAGGAACCATGCCTTTATCATAAACGTTATTCAAAATTTCAGTCATCCAAGTGGTAACCAAAACATTCGCAGCTCTGAGCATTTATGTAGTAATTTCATCTACCCCTGGGGATTTATGAAGTCTAAGTTTAGAAATAGCCAAAATAACTTCGGATTGTGTTATAGGGCCAACATTAAAGCCACCAATGCATCTATCATCATTACAAACAATGGGATAGAACTAACCACATTGTTTAGAACATCACTGAAATGCTCAGCCCACCTAGCCATGACAGAATCCTCCCCTTCTATAACTTTACCTTGTTTACCCTTCAATCCTTGTATGCCTGTCTGTTTTCTACCACATAAAACATTAACTATCTGGTACTGCTCTCTGCTGTTGTGCTGCCTAACTGCTTCCTCAGCTTTGTCAGCAAGGCCATCAAGCCAAAGATTCTTATCAGTAGGTAACTGATCCTTTACACGTTTATTAAGTTCTCTGTAAGGCTTTCTATTAGGACTAGTAGGGTACTGATTAAGAACATACCTGCAGTTCCTTCTTTCTGAAATAAGCTCAAGTGCGTTATCACTTAAATAATTCTGTCTCCTCTGCTCCTTTTTTCCTAAAAGAGCACTGTTAATTTCCAAAAATATCCTGTTTAAAATGGCCCCATTCTTCCTCAACTTCAGTATTAAGCAAACCGTGACTGTCATAATGACTAAGTAACCTATCATGGTAAGCTTTAGCTATAACTGGATCTTTCAGAGCTTCAGTATTAAAGGTAAATTTTTTAACCCTAGCACAACACTTTTTAAGTTTAAGTTGCAAGACTCTTTTAATAAGGTAACCCTCAGATCCAATTTCAGCTCCCCTATGTGCCCTGGTATTTCTAACAGAACTAGCCCATTTGCTGTTAATTAATATATAATCAATCATATTCCTATGCAGCCCATCTGGTGAAACCCATGTGTATTTATGTATGTCGCGGTGTTTGTAATATGTGTTAGTTATTCTGAAACCATTGAGTTTACTTACCTGTAGGAGACGTTGTCCATTGCCATTGCAGCTACCAATTCCAAAAGGGCCTATCACCCCTTCCCAAAGGTCAGAGTCAGTATCAACTTTGGCATTGAAGTCACCTAGAACAAGGGTAATATCTCCTTTCTTGACAGAATTCAAAATATCCTGAAGTTGTCCGTAAAACCTATCCTTCTCATCCTCATCAGTATCCTCAGTGGGGGCATAACAACAGATAACATTCAAGTCTTTCATGCTTGTCTGAAATTTTGCTGTAAGTAACCTTTCATTAATGCACTCCTATCCTAGAAGAGCATCACTAGCATGTCTGCTGAGCAACAGACCCACGCCTTGGTGATGCTTTCTATCCTCCCTCCCTGTAAAGAGAAATTTATAGCTATTTTTAAGTATCTCACCTTTACCTGTCCATCTGGTCTCTTGCAAGCTTAGAAAATCTAGGTTATAGCGCTGTAATTCCTGCATGAGGACATCAAGAGAATAATCGCTATGTAATGTCCTCACGTTCCACGTTCTTGCAGAGAGAAAATGATTAGTAGGATTTTTAAAAAAAATTAGGTTTTTGAGATTGGTAGGGCCAACAATATCAAACAGCCCCCTGATCGCAGGCATGGGGCAAAGACATGTTCCTCCTCCGCTAAATGCTGAAGTCACCGATGCTGGTAGGAACTTCAGGCAACACCTTTTCAAGTGGACTTTTTCAAGAGCCACATGGCCTGCCTGAGACAGATTACCCCAGTGTAGGCTTGACGATGCCCAACTAGCTAAGTAAGGTTCAGGTACCTGCAATGGCCTCTGATTAAGATTATTCACCAGCTGATATATGGTATCCCATTCCTCTGTTCATTCAGGCCTGGCAACCCAGAAGCAAACAGAAAACACAGCAGCAGATTCTCCCTCAACAGAGGCTCACCAGTGCAGCAAGTCCAGGATCCATAATCAAACTCAAATCCATAAACAAATCCAGTCTAGTAGGTATAAATGGTCAGCACCAGGACCCTGTAAAGTTGACCACTCCTCAGCAGGTTTGAAAAAAAAAGAAAAAATTGACCATCGATGACCAGATCAGTAGGCCATACTGAACTGGCAGCCCTCCCCTTCCGTTCCCTTCCAAAAGAGAATATCTCTTTTCAAAGGTACTAACGGCCTGCACCACGAGAAGGCGGGGTCGGACATTAGGTGCTAGACCTGGCCGGTTCTGTGCATCATCAGTAGGGATTGGTCAAAATGAATTAAATTGTTTTCCTGCAAATTTGACTTGAAAAATTGTAGTTTGTTTCTCAACCCAGTAACATGATCATAAAGACAGCACACGTTTTTATCTTTTCCTTGTAAGGATTTATTCAAAACATTTAAATTATATGTAATGCCTGTTAGGAAAGCAAGTGAACATAGAAAAGTTTCTTCAACAAAACTTGCTATTAAATCTTCATCGGTGTCCACTTTTCTGAGAAAAAGATAAATTTATTTTCCAAGTGTAAAAAATCCGTTGAGGCATTTTCCGGCACTTAACCAACGAATATTACTAGGTAAAAGCAGATCTCGCCATACTCAGCATGCAGGTCGTCCAAAAAAGCTTTAAATTTTCTGTGTGTAAGAGTACGATTTCCGCCACGAATTAAATTAGCAAATTTCACAACCTTTCCCATTACGTCGTTTAGTCTCAGCGAAATCCCACACAATGTCTCCTGGTGCACAATACAGTGCAGCATTCGACAATGCATGCCATATGCATGCGCAGTGACAGCGATTCGTGCTGTCCTTAGATGCTTCTTATTTGTGCAGCTTCATAAAAACATTTGTTGGATGACACCGCACCGCTCTTAAAAGGTTTCAGAAGTTTGCGGACCGGCTTAAAAATGTTTTGTAAACTTTATAGAATGAGGAAGTTGAAGATTGCATATCAAGCTAAGTAATATAAGTTGACAAAAATTATAAGTTGGATTAGAGATATATATTTAAAATTTCAAGTCAAAACTTGATTTTGTTCGCGGGCCACAAAAATCCTTGTGCGGGCCAGCACTACTTCAACAATTTACTAAAATATTTGTATATTTTTGAAGTTTGTATAAATAATTATTCCAATTTTAATCAATTTTATGTTTCTCTCAAAATCAGCATTGTTGGCTGCTAAATATTCCAGGTTCCATGACTCTTTAGCTACTGAACAAATATTATTGATAGTCAAAATTTAGACAAAAAATAATTACAGGTCACAGTCACACCTACAGGGGTTTATCAAAATAATGGGAAAATGCTGACATGGTGAACATTGTATTGGAAAACTTTTTTAGACTCATGTAGTAAAAAAATGCATCTGGCTTATGGAAAACATTTTAATAAGCTGTAGGTCCACCTCGAGAATTCAGGACAGTCGAAATTCGACTTGTATAATTTCATGTCCAAAAATGTATATATTGCATAATTCCAAAATCCAAAATATGGCCCAACTGTGCCAGTGATGCTGGAGGTGGAAAGTGTGATCTGACCTTGCGCTTCAGATATTCCCACAAAACACTCCAAATATTCAACAAATGTGCAATAATATTGAGGTCTGGAGATAGAGGTGGCCAGGGTAGCTACTGTACTTAATCCTCATGCTCTGCAAGCCACAACGTGACAGGTTTCACACAACGCATGGGTGCATTATCCACTCGACACCAGGGACAGTTATTAGGGAACAATGCCCGCAACACTGGGTGCAGGTGGTCTCCGAGAATGGGTTCATACATTGTAGATGTGAAAAAACCCTACAAAATAACTAATGGCCCTAAGGAATGCCATAATATGCTGCCCCCAGCATTAGGGATCCATGCTTCACAGTCGGAACCAAACACAGGGTGGTATGTTTCTGCAGGTTTTGCGCAAGACAAACACTCTACCATTGGTGGGAAACAATGTGTAGCATGTTTCATCAGACCAGATGACATGTTGCTATCCTTGAGCATCCCAGTTTTTATGTGCTTTGCACCACTTACACGTTTTGTCTCATTGATGTTGGTAATCAGAGGTTTGTGGATTCCAACACAGCCAACAATACAAACACGACGAAGTTCCCGACGAACAGTTATGATGGAAACGGGATCACTTCCACTGGTGTTCAACTCTGCTGCTATTTGTGGTGCATCGACTTGTTCCATGTACAATCTGCGCCAACTTTCGCTTATCCCTATCTGACAACTTCATATGGTGTCCACAATTTGCACATTTGGAGACAACGTACTGACCGTTTTGATAGGTAGTCATAATGTTCGATACAGTTTCTCATTTATGCTGTTATGGCTACTGAAGCTCCTACAGGATGTGCACCAATGATCATTCTTTTTTGGAGGTCACAGAGACCTGACATTGTTAACAATTACACCACAACAACTGTTTCACCTGTACCTGTGGCACTGCTACGTGATAACTGACATCGTACTTCTCCTCTTTATGTACCTCACATCGCTGATTTAAATTATGCTGAGAATTTAGCCCCTTTGGCAAATGATATTGATGACATAAACTCTTCCATTGGAGCTGTTGATGAGACTATTAGTAGAGTAGGTTTGGTGATAAACAGAGAGAAATATAAAGTGATTGAAATTTGTCAGGCAGGCTGTGGTTCAGTTAATCTGAATAGTTCCACTCTTGAGCAGGTGTATCAGCTTAATTATCTTGGGAGCTATGTAACAGATACTGGTGATTTGCGGCATGAGATTAACATACGAATAATGTTTGCTGCCGGGACATTTAAGAATCTATGGAGAGTGTGGAAAAATAGGCGTATACACCGAAAAACTAAAATTGGTCTATAATAGTTTGGTTCTTACTACGGTTAGTTGTGGTACTGAAACTTGGATCCTTTGTAAAATAAGATATAAACGAAACCAAATAATTTTTATTCTAGAAGCTTACGCACTATCTTCGGCATTAGGCCGTTCAACTTTGTAAGTAATGATGAGTTTAGGCAATGGAGTCGGCAACCTCCTCTGAGCAGCATATTGTGCATAGAGAGACTCCGCTGATTTGACCATGTTGCCCAATGCATAATTATAGACTTGCGAATATGAAGAGTGTACCTAAAGGCCTCAGAAAGAGGGGAGATCTAGGATGCTGTAGGCAGACAATGTCAAACAGGACCATGTTAAAATTAGTGTCCGGAGGACAGATATAACAGATACAGCTCAGAATATATACGTAAGAGAACTAAACTGCACAATCTGGTTGGATCTCCATAACCCATGGCTGCTTAAGAATAATGATGATGATATTCGAAAAATTGGGAAAAAATTGTAGATCTCAATATCTGAATGTTATAAACATAAATCCCACTTACTCTTACTTTTTTATTTCAATTAAAATCTGAAAGAATGGTGCGTACAATTTTGCGATCAGGGTTGGATCTTCGGGGGGAGGGGAGCTTCCCACCCTTTGAGGATGCCAGTAAGGGTAATGGAACTCAGTATTTAATAAAGTTGTGCATCTTCCACGAATTTTTCAAGAATTTGTGTTTTTTAACTCAAGGTTACCTCTAATATTTAATTTTATTAATAACATTTTATTTACCTTTTATATATAATATATTATATTTTAAATATAATCATATACGTATTTAATACCTTTTTATACATAATTATAATTAACCTTTAATTTGGGGCCTGTATGTCAGTATTTGTGTGTAAATATATATCTTTTCATCTTAGAAAAACGACCACTGTGCCTGTTTGACTATTACGTAAACGAACACTTGAAGAGTATAGAATCTTTGCACAGAGTTCACTCTTCACCCTTAGACGAATGCAAA
The DNA here is from genome assembly GCA_038380435.1 of Ryuthela nishihirai. Lineage (NCBI taxonomy): Eukaryota > Metazoa > Arthropoda > Arachnida > Araneae > Heptathelidae > Ryuthela > Ryuthela nishihirai. Next base: position 62,462,972 of record JAWZYU010000013.1, on the reverse strand, counting down.
TATTGAGTTGAACAAACTGTTAGTTATTTCCAGATCTATCTCAACAATTATTATCATGTGAATTTATTTCAGCCATTCCAAGAAAGGCGCTGAAAAGTCTAAAAATTTGGGGAAACACGGAAATGATTCATCAGAAACGCTTTCCGTATGAGGATACACCTTCGAACCCACGGGTCCGGAGAATTCAATTTAAAGGTACCTGTTATGTTGAATTGCAGTTAAATCAGGAAATTGGCGAACTCGGTGGTCGAGGATCATTTCTCCAGACTGTACAGGTTAAGTACAACACATTGTTACATACAAGAATTTGTAAATATATTTACAATAAATCGAAACTCCATCAGGGTCTCGCAATCTAATGCGAATGTGACCATAGAATGGCCCCGGTTGGAAACATTTTTGCGCCGCCAACTTTGCCGCGATAGGGCCTGACTCTGTCTCCTCTCGATGCCGAAGATCAACGAGGAAGACCTCAAAAAAAATATTCGTTCTTCACTGTTGAAATGTGTTACGTGGGGGCTTTGTCAACACAGGGGGAAATAGTGTTGGTGACCCTCAGTCCCAACTATACATTAAGGGGGCAGGAAGAGGTTCAATCAGTTCAGTGGCTGGATTCCGACTGTAACCGTCGGTCTCTAAAGGCTGAAAGGCCAGTGTCTCCTAGATTTTGTTGTTTAGAATAGTGAATATTGAGAGCTTTATGTACATTATGCTATTTTTAGTGCTTCAATCTTAAGTTAGAGTGTCTAATCGTCTGTCTTTATTTCATCGTTGTGATTAAAAAGATTGGATATGCCTCGGAAATCTAGCAAAACTCAGCGACGTTCACCACAGGTAAGGTTAATTCAACAACCACAAGGAAATGAACTTGACAAAAATGACCCAAATTTCTTAACTGAAATTCGTTCTCATCTATTGTAATCTTCTGCAGTATTATCACGAACTAAATCTTTATGTGATTTAAGAAATGCATTTGAGAGCCCTAATATTTTTGACAAAGATTCGTATAGGAATGCAAATAATGATAGTTTATCTAGTAACAGTATTGAGAGTCATAATGTGGAATCTGAAATTCATCATGATACTTCTAATATCTCTCATGAAGATGTTCCTGATACAGTAGTTGAGATGGATTCAAATATTTATACTCCTGGTGTCAATTTTACTGATTCCCATGTTCTACATAGTGGCGCTAATGCTAGCCATTTTCGTGGAAATGATCCCGTTGAATCTACTTTTGATTCTCGACAATTCACAAGGCTTAGCATTATCCTCTACAAAAACTCTATCAAACTCTCAACTTTAGAATGTGAACAAGTTACCGATTTTTATCTAAAGTCTGATATTGATGGAAATTATACGGTTAATGGAAATATCATCTTTTTTCCTAAATCTCTTAAAGATCTTGACAAACCCAAGGAATTGAAATAGCTTCTAATGTAGATGTATGTTATCGTATTCCAGATAATAACTTTAAGTCAAGTATAATTACTGGAGTGAACATTAATTTATCTGATGATTACATATTGAACAATTTAAGATCTGCAAATAACTTTAAAATCCGCAGAATGTTCAAGTTTTTTTACCTAATCAAGATGGTAATGCAGTAAATAAGATTCCTTTAGACAGAGTTGTGTTATATAGTTCTGATCACAAGTTGCCTAGTCATGTAAAGATTGGCTTTTTGAGATTTCCAGTAAAACCTTATAATCAACCTCCTATACTTTGCATTCATTGTTCGAGATTCGGACACAGTTCCAATGTTTGTACAGATAGGCTAAGGTGCAAAAGATGTGGCGGCAATCATGTTTATCAAAAATGCACTGCCAATTTCTTAAAATGCCCCAATTGCAAGGGTCCACATCTTTCCACGTATTCAGGCTGTCCTAACAAAACCCCCTCGAAGGGAACCATCTGGTCGTAGTGAGGGGGCTTGCGTACCTTAGAGATGTCGAGGGTTATGCCGACCAGAGTTACTCATGTCGGACAGGCTGAGATGGAAAGGCCAGACGAAGAGTTTCCAAGGACTGAGGATAAGCGGAAGTGAGGAGAAGGTGAGATAGAGAGGGTGAAGAAATGACTCCACAGGGGAGCACCAAGGTGCGTGGAGGTCAGTTGGATGACCAACAAAGGAGGTCACTTGAGTACACCTGGAGGTGGGCTGAGAGAAAGGAAAGTGGAAAGTAGTTGATTGAGAGTAGAAATGAGAAGAGAAAGATAGTTGAAAGTAGAAGTGTAAAGGAGGAAGGAGTGCAAGATTCAGCACAGAGAAAAGGTAGAAATAACGATGGTTGAAGTGGAATGGTGGAGTTGGAAGTTGATGTGTTTCGATGCTAAATTGCAAGGAAATTAGCAGTACTGGCAGTAGTAGATAGATGTGAGCTGCAGTACATTAAGAGGATAATAAAAGTGTGAGGTGGACACACTATAATGGAGTAAAGGCGTACATACGCCTGCGGCTAAAGTGAGAGCCAAATATTTCAGGTCTGTAGCTAAAGGGGAGAGGTAGTCTGTGTCAAAGGATACAGGCTCCTCTCCAACCCGTTTTTATTCTATTTCAGGTTCACTGGTCGCTTAATCATTCGGAGAGATTAGGTTGAGATCGTTACACTTAACACGGGTGAGGATGGGATTCCTGGTCCTTTGAACAGGGGACTCCTGTCCTCCCCCATTTTTACTCCTCCGATTTCCCGTTTCTGTGTTTCCGAGTTGTAGGTTGGCTGGACTTGCACCGGAGCACGCGCCCCAAAACGTCCTTGGGTGCGGGCCTACCTCCACAAGTTGGACTCAAGGGAGGAGACTGGACGAGATTGCTCAAATTGAGTAATATATCTAATAGGGAAAAGGGTGGCCAGTGTTTAGGTTTGGATTGTGCCCAAATGGGCAAGGAGGGGAGATTATATCATGGTCGCCATGCTCATGAGTGGCCCACCAGTTTACCGTGGGTGGAGACCCGTAATGTGGAAAAGGGGATCCTGGCGGTTGAGGGACAGGCAAGCTGGTATCCAAATACACCGTCCTTGGCCTCTGCTTCAATAAAACGGGAGGTCCGAGATGGCTCACTCGGATCAATCGGTTCGTGAGGCATCCCCTGTCCCACCCCTTGACCGGGATGGGTCGGGGGTGGTTGCGGAGCCAACCGGGTGGAGGTGATTCTTGATGATAGGGGTTGGGTCCGGACCGGGGCCCGGATCATGCTCTGGTCCGAGGGGAGACCCAAAGTCTGGGTATAACTTGGGCGCATCTCTGAGGTACCTCGAGCGATGAATTTAACTCTGAGGCCTCCCCTTGTAGGGCTCCGTTGTGGGTGGAGACCGCCTGGGTCGAATAATTAGTAACCCACCATGAAGCCTAAGAAGATGACGATGGCATCAGGAGAAGTAGATGCACGGACAGGGAGAAAAGACAGCAAGCACAAAGAGGCTGCTGATCTTGAAGTGGTTGTGGAGGAGGTCCCAGAGACCCCTCCTCCCACCACAAGTGGTAATGATGATATGGATGGGCCTCCAAAGGAAGGGATGGACCCGGGTAAAGGCAGTGATGAAGGGTGCTTGGCAAAGGCAAAAGCCCCGGATGTGGAAGAGGAGCCCAGCGGTAACGAGACGGGCTCGGGAAGGTTGGCGCAAGCGACTGGCCTTGTGGAGGAACTCGCGGTGGCGATGTTCCGCCATAGGATGGAAAAAGACGTGAGGACGTGGTAATGGGTGTAGCAGGTAAGCTGCACACCATTGTATGTAAACAAGAGCTGCAAATTGCGGCCATGAGTGGGCAGCTCAAGGAGAGAGCTGCAAAACCCCTAGAAACAAAGGAAAGGTCACCAACCTATGCTAAGGCTGTTGGTGGTCAGGGAAAAGGTAAGGGTGGTTTGGTGGTGGCAAAGAAGCCCACTCACCCTGTTAGGAAGCAGAGACATACCCTGCTGATCTTTTCAAAAAACAAGGAAAAGACGGCATTAGAGGTAAGGGATAGTCTCAAAAGCAGCATCAACCCCATAGAGTTGAACCTTGGGGTTATGACTGTTAAGCCGATGAGGGCAAACGGAGTAATTGTAGAGTGTAGCTCCGAGAGTGACATGGCAAGTCTGAAAAAGGCAGTAGACAGCCATGAGTCACTAAAGGACACTCTTGATGCGAAATTGACCGTAAGGCTTAAACCTAAACTCATGGTCTGCAGCGTTGATAAGGACGTCCCCCGCGAGGAACTCCAGAAGATCATCCGCAGCCAGAACCGTTTAGTGAAGAGGAAGCAGACCTAACTCCGCTGTACTCAATTAAAGCCCGAGTGGAAAACACGGTCCACTATGTTATGGAGGCAAGCAGTGCCTCCCATAGGAAGATATTACACGTATGATAAACGTAGGCTGGTCGCGTTGCTACGTTAAAGATTATGTAAGAGTCCTGCGGTGCTACAAATGGTATGCATTTGAGCACAAGCAGAGCGAGTGCGAGCAGAAGACGCAACGGTGCTCACAGTGTGTGGGCAAGCATTCTTACAAGGAGTGCAAGAAGACCAAGCCGAAGTGCATTGTATGTAAAATTGCCAACAGGGAGCATGGTGCCAAATATGATATTGTCCACAGTGCGATGGACACAAAGTGACCGTCGTACTATAGAGAGTTGAAGTTGTTGCGAAGGCGTACTGACTATGGGCAGTAGGCTTCCAGGTGGTTGCAGGGTGAGTCTTAAATTTGTACAGATAAATCTAAATGGGGCAAGGGCCGCAATGGCCCAGTTCAGCCAGGTGATAAAAGAGGAAGGAGTCGATGTTGCTCTTGTGCAGGAACCATACTGCACAGAGAACATTATTAGGGGACTCCCTCTGACCAGCAGGCTTTATTGTGAAAAAGGCACCAATCTAAAGCTGGAATTGTTGCTAAGAACTTTAGGTTGTTTTGAACCCCAAGGTGAATGCCATCCTGGTATATCACTCAGATAAAATTGTAGTAGTGGAGATTGCCTACGGACGATTATTAGTACACGCCATCTCCATTTACTGTCCTCCATTACTGTCCTCCGAACAATAACATTGAGGACTTGTTAACCGAGTTGCAAATCGTCCTGGCTCGGGTTAACTCTAAGACCATGATTATCGGCGGAGTCTTCAATGCGAAGCATCCTCTGTGGGGTTCAAACCGACAAGATGTCAGAGGAAATATGACTCTTGATTTTATCAACTCTGCTGACTTATATTTATTAAATGATTGGGACACTCCAGCTAGTTTTAATGGCCCAAGAGGGCAGAGCTGGATATACTTGACCCTGGTAACACCTCGGTTGTTTCCTCTGATTCAGGGCTGGTGCGTCAGCGACATGGTCTCTAACAGCGACCATAATTACATCATGTTCCAGGTGGGTGGAACAACATCTCCCCCACAATATGCACGACGGTTTGCGGTGGGCAGAGCTCCTGATTGGTGCAGGCTCATGCGCTGTGTGTCACCGGAACTGGCGAAGATCGGCCAACGCGTCGGAGATATTGGAGATTGCGGTTCTCTAGATAACATCTTGGGAGAACTAACTGGATGTTTAAGTACTGGATGCGAGATGACTTTCGGGTTCAGGAGGCAACCCAGAGTAGGCAGTAAATCAGTGCCCTGGTGGACACCTGAGCTCGCAGTTAAAAGGAAAAGAGTAAGAGCTCTTAGAAGGAGATACCAAAGGTGCCACAATGGGGAGAGAAGCGCCAGAGAGGAACTGTACAGGAAGGAACAGGCAAAGTATAAGCTCGCCATACGAGAGGCGCAGCAGACTTCCTGGCAGAAATTCTGCAGCGAGGTCTCTGTACAGAACCCTTTTACGTTACAGTACAAGCTAGCTACGGATAAGGATTTGAAACCCCTGTAAATAGCTTATGTTCACAAGGAAGATGGATCCAAGACCTCTTCCTTTGGCGAGACCATCCAGGTACTTTTTGATTATTTATTTCCTAAAGATGACAGGAGCTCTGATGATGCAGAACATCAACTCCTAAGGGAAAACTGCAGGACTCCGCCGGATACGCCGAATAATGTCCCGTTTACGAAAGAGGAGGTAGGAGACGTTATAAGTGATATGGCCCGGGGCAAAGCCCCGGGTAACGATGGTCTGATTGTGGAAATCGTTTCTCAGGTGTTTAACGAACACAAAGACCTGTTCACCCAGCTCTTCAACAAGTGTTTGAATCTGGGAGCCTTCCCAACTGCCTGGAAACAGGCAGACCTGGTCCTGTTAAACAAGGCAGGCAGGGATCCGGCAGATGCAAGATCTTACAGACCGATATTGTCTGCTGCCGGTGCTGGGAAAGGTGCTGGATAAACTCCTGACAAACAGGTTGTACTACCATTGCCACACGAATGGATTCCTGAATCCCAAGCAATTTGGGTTCAGGACAGACCAGTCCACCACCGCTGCTATCAAACAGGTGGTGGACATTGTTCAGGTAAAATAAAGTGCACAAGTTGCACACCTCTCTTATTGCCTTGGACGTGACTGGCGCATTCGACAATGTCTGGTGGCCTGCAATTCTAACTAAATTGAAGGATTGTTCCTACCCTAGGAACATCTTTGTTCTTGTGGCCAATTACCTCAGTGAGAGGATGGTCAAATATTCCCATGCTAGCGGGACAACCTCAAGAAACTTGGAAAGAGGCTGTGCACAAGGGTCGTGCAGCGGACCGTTCCTCTGGAATTTAGTCGCTGATACTGCTCTGGAGTTGACCCTGCCCGTGGGGGTCTGGCTCCAGGCCTATGCGGATGACTTGCTGCTTGCCATAACAGCATCCTCCAGAGCTAAGCTGGAAGTTGCTGGCAACGCACCGATTAAAATACCAGAAGGATGGTGTCTTCGCAATAAGCTTAGGTTCAGCGTTGCGAAGACAACATCAATGACTATTGCAAAAGAGGGTGTCCTCAAGAAGAGGTACCCTATTTTTAAACTAAAAGGCGAAAACATCCGCCATATGACAACTTTGAAGTACTTGGGGATCACTCTGGATGAGAGGATGAGCTGGATCCCACACCTGCAGGACTTGAAAGCTAAATGCACCAATGTTATGTGTAAGCTAGGGCGTATGGCTCGCGTCTCATGGGGACTCAAAAGCGAGGTCCTCAAGGAAATTTATCTAAGGGGAACGGAGCGGATCCTAACCTATGGTGCGGGCGCCTGGTGGCGCCCGACGGACCACTCCATAATGTGTAGAAAGCTGCTCGCAGCCCAACGACCGGCTTTACTTCGAATCCCCAGGGCCTACAGGACAACATCTACGGATGCCTTCCTGGTGCTCGCAGGGATCCCTCCACTATTTTTGACGGTCGGTAAAGAAGCGACCATATTTAGAGTCCTGCAGGCTAAGGAAAAAGCAACATTCTTCGGAGTCCAGTACGACCCTGAGGATTACGAGGTAAATACCGCTAAGTGGGATCTACATCCCACAAGGAGACTATGTGTGCCCTGGTCCACAGAGTTACCATCAGGTACAGATATTGAAATATACACTGACGGTTCCAAGAGCGAGGAGGGTGTGGGCTTTGCCTTCATTGTCTTCAATCAAGGGGCCAAAGTGTATGATTTTCAGAGGAAGGTTTCTAATAATGGCTCAGCCTTTCAAGCAGAGCTGCTCGCTATCAGAGAGGCCCTTAACTGGGCCCTCAATGACGGCGGTCTGGACAACGACATACGGCTGTACACGGACAGCCAGGCGGCTCTGCATGCACTTGAAGATGCAAACAACAGGCATCAGATTGTGAAGGATATCAAGTGCATCCTGGGCAATCAGAGCATGCCCAGGGTTTCCTTCTCCTGGATCAAGGCGCACATAGGGCATGAAGGGAATGAGCGGGCCGACCAACTGGCCCGTTCCGCAGGTAATAACACTCAACCTGTGATAGCGGTAAAGACTTCAAAAACTACCCTGAAGTCTATAATTAGCCAAGGAACCATTAAGGAGTGGCAGAGGCTCTAGGATACGACTGAGAATGGTCTTCAAACAAAGACATTCTTGAAAAGGGTCAGTCTATCCCTGATGTCCTCTGACCACTATTTGACGCAGGTCCTAACAGGACATGGGAGTTTCCCCAAATACCTGGGGCAGTTTAAAATCTCTGCCCACAGTTACTGCGGCTGTGGGGCTCCAAACGCAGATGTCGGGCACTATATCCTCAGGTGTCCGATCACAGAAGGGTTCGCTAACGAACTCAGGGACTCCCAGGCGATCAATGAGGTAGCAGGCGAACTGGTCTCAGTGTCCATTGAGAATGCCCGTGTCAGGGCACACTTGAGGGACATAGGCTGGCTCGTCTGCCGGCTTCGGGACTCTCTCCTTTGAGGTCCGTGGCTGCTGTCTCTCTTTGACTTATCTTCCTACTTTCTTCCCGGGCTGCACTCAGCACCCCCTTTAACACCACCCATACTCCATGTCCCTACTGGTCTCCCCTGAGACAAACTTCATCTTCTACTTCCAGGCCTCTAGTTGCTATGCACGTGTAGTGTCGTGAGACGGAGCACATGCTTTCCCCATGGGGAGTGGGTCCTTCGGGACCCACTCCTCACCCCGTATTAACCAGAGGTATCCTACCAAGAAAATATCTTGTCGTACTAAGCTAATGCAGTCCGTCAAAATATCAGTTGGTCTGATGCCTTCAGATTAGCAAATAATCCTAACTTCAGACTGTTTCCTGAACATGAAAATCGAAAGCAAAACACATGTTCTTTTCAGTCAGAAAATAATTAAGCATATCCAGCTAATCCAAGTTCGGTAATTACAACTAAAGTTTGTGCTTTTTCGAAATATGCGTCACTCTCGACAACACAAAAGAAAATATCGACATATTCTACAGGTGACTCTGTTAACATCTCAAAGGATAAAACGAGTGACATATCATATGCAAGTGTACCACAAGCAAATGTTTTACAATCTTTTACAATTATTTCCTTTTATAATCCTGGTGCAGTTATTGATCATATGATTTTACAAAATATTTATAATCAAGTTAAACATCCTGTTATATTTTTAGGTGATTTTAACTCTCATAACCCTGTATGGGGATCTTATAAGCTCAAAAAAATTGTTACTGAACTTCTTAAGTTTATCAATAATAATCATTTAATATTTATGAATAATAAGAGCTACTTTTCATATTTTTATTTATAATATTAATTCTGTAATTGATTTATCTTCATTTACTTCTAGTTTGGCTCCTACTATAAATTTGGAAAATTGATTCTTCCCTATATGGAAGTGATCACTGTCCTATACATTTACAGGTGGAAGGTTTTCAAAATGATAAAATAACTATTCACCTAAACAACTGGTATAAATTTTCTCATAAACTGCAAAATACTTATCCACCTATGAATATGTTGGACTATAATTATTTCCTGGATTTCTTACAAAATATTACACAAGATTGTTTTAAAACTATAAAAAATAAAATTCCGAAATTAAATTCTAATTTTTGGTATCTGAATAGACTGGTGGCTATTCGTCGCAGAGCAGAGCGCAAGGCCAAGAAATCAGGAAATTTCCAAAACATTCTTCGTTATAAAAGAATTGTAGCTCTTGTAAGGAAAAAATTAAAATAACATTACAGAATCTCATGGTATGAGATTTCCAGTTGGATAGATTCGCATTGTTGTCTTTCTAACATAGGACAAGTTTCTAATTCAATTTCTAAACCACAGAGTCAAATTTCCACATCGAAAGAAATTGTCATAGAAAAGCACATCACTATTCATGAAACAGATGAACTATTTGCTAAAAATATTTTCTTTTTCTCTCCAGTGAAAATTACGATATATGATATGCCTGTATTAAATGAGGTAAATTCCTTTATAACTAATATTCCACCAGAAGAAATTATATTAGGTATGGAATTTACCCCTACTGAATTAAATACTGCTATTTCAGAAACTAAACCAAAATCAGCCAGCGGAGTGGATGGGTAGAGCAAACATATTCTTAAAAGCCCTACCAACTATCTGGAGAACGAAACGTTTAGATGTGTTTAATCACATATGGATATCGCATAATTATCCTCAGTCTTGGACGTTATCTAATATTATATCCTTATTGAAACCTACAAAAATTCCTACAGAAATTAAATCATACCGGCCAGTTTCACTTACTTCAAATGTACTTAAAGTATTTGAAAGAATATTTCTTAAACGAATACAATGGTTTATAGGGAAAAAAATATTTTATCTGAAAATTTACACGGCTTCCGTAAAGGTAGATCCACCAAAGACTGTATACTGCACCTGACTAGTAATATCTACTCTTCATTTCATAATACAAAAGTCTCAGAAGCAATATTTATAGATTTAAAATCTGCTTTTGACACTGTTTGGCATGAAGGATTATTCTACAAACTAAAACAAATTGGTCTTTCTGGAAACAACATTCATTTTTTGAAATTTTATTTAACTGAGAAATCCTCTTCTATTTAACCTATATCTTTATGATTTACCAGACTCTATACCACAAAATATAAATTATTCTATTTATGCAGATGATATTTCTATTTGGAATTCAGACAAAGACTTTTATAAAATTGAGAAAAAATTACAAACCGCCACCAATAATATTCGTATATATTGTCTTAAATGACATTTAAAAATAAAAATTAAGAAAACTGATGTGATGCCCTTTATAAGGCCCAGATCAGCTATTCCTAAATTAGATATTAAAATAAGTAACCCCATGGCCGAGTGGTTAGCGCGATTGGCTAGTGATCTAAGGGACCTGGGTTCGAGTCCCGGGTAAGGCATGGATGTACGTGTGGTTTTTCTGCCGAGGTTCCGCCATCCTCACAGACCTTCTACTATGGCGTATAAACTGACAGGCTCCTGTCAGTCCTCTGTGGCAAGCAGCTGCTTGAGGGGGTATTTATTTTTTCATTTAATAATATACTGCAAGCACTGATATTTATAAATTTCTAGGTCTCAAAAAGACTCGAAATTAAATTGGAACAAACTAATAGATCATGGTAATAAGTTATTAAACTTTATCAAATGTCTTGCTTACACAAATTTGGGATCCTCCTCTGCTTATCTTATTCATCTATACTGCAATTTAATTAGACCAAAAATGGAATTTGGGATTGAACTTATTGCCGGCGATGCTGAAAATAAATTAAAAAAACGCAATATAATTCAGAAGAAATTCATCAGATTCGCTATGGGCCTGATGAAAAGCTCTCCTAATCTAGCTTTAATTGCTGAAACCTCTATTTCACCTTTACAGAGCAGGGCAACATATTTACTACTTAATATTATTTCAGACTTCATCTCAAACACCATGATCATTTTCTAATCAATCTATTTAAAACTGAAAAATGTTTTCATCCTGCAGTTAATTTGTGAAGGAAAAGGCTGCTTTTAATTATCTTCTTGATAAAAAAACGAAAAGGAGATATCATTAGTAATGAACCCACTTGGATGTATCATTTGTAATGTATCATCTTCAAGGATATTCCTCACATATCCACAAAACAATACACTGATATTTCTATTTTGAAAACTTTAAGTGATTCACAATTCCTATCAAGATTTTACTGCTATATATACCGATGGAGCTTTGTTTCCTGACTCATATACTGCCAGAGCAGCTTTCTGCATACCTAAATTAAACATTTATAAAGCATTTAAATTTATTAAAGGATGTACTATTATACAAGCAGAACTCTTTGCAATTTAGTATTCTTTACTTTGGATACAAGAAAATATATTTTTAAATAGATTTGTTATTTTGACTGTTGCAGATCTGTTTTATATTCGATAGAAAAAATATTTTCGAAAATAAATATCCTAGTTCACTCTGTGATATATTACATTTATGTAATGATTTATATAAAAAAGAAAAAAAATATAATAATTCAGTGGTTACCTAGTCACTATGGAATTGAAGGAAATTTTTTAGCTGACTCATACGCCAAAGATGCAATCAATTTAAATGATACTACTGATATTCCTATATGTAATATACAAATTAAAAATTATCTTAAGTCATCAGAAAAAATAGAGTTCAACAATTATTTTAAAGTTCAGAGATTTGTTATACATCATTTTAGATATCAACTTGAACAAAATATATCTTCATTGCTAACAATTAAAACGTCTAGAAAGAATTTTTCCAAAATATTAAGATTGAGAACTGGTGCTGCAAATTTAAACAGCTACTTGTACAAGATAAAGAAATCAAATAGTGCAAATTGTATTTACTGTAACTGTGAAGAAACTATTTCACATATTTTATTGAACTGTTCACATTATGACAAAGAACGTAAAATTTATTATCAACAATTATCTCAACTAGGAATGAATCTGTTTACATGATATGTTGAATTTTCCAGTAGATGACGCCAGTAATACAAGCTACAACTTTCTTATTAAATTCCTGCTCGCGACTTCTTTGTTTAACAGGATATAACCGGACTTCCCCTCAACAATGGGAAAGCTCGACCAAACAGATTTCAGTTTCTATGGTTACAGTAGTTAAATTCAATCTTTCTACTCTAACGTTCTGTAACGGAAATTTGTTCCTTCACAGCCTGATTTTGGTAGTGAATACGTGTAATATGTATACACATATTAAATATAACATTATTAATCAGATCTTTATTTTCAAACTTTAAAATTATTATTTATTTATTTTACTATTAAGCATAAAACTATTAAATTAATTAATTATGACACTTCATTGAATAATGACAACTAATATGTTTGATATGTATAATATTAAAAATATTGTCTCGTTTTCCTTCATACTTTTTGTATTGATTTTAACTGAACCTGGTGTAGAAGGGACTGGCCCTAACATCACCATCGTTGTTAGGTGTATAAACAAATAAATAAATAATTAAGGGGACAGATTTATGAGCCTATGGATCTCCCCCACAACCTCCAGCAACAAGCCACTTCGATTTTCTTGGCGCCGGAAGACTAATGGTCGTCTATCTCTTACATCGTTGAAGCTATTTTATTTCACGCCGAAACAAATAACTCCTTTAAAAACAGGATAATAAAAGTAGATAATAACTGATGAAAAGTATAGAAATACAGTAGTACATGCTCTATTCCGCCACCTAAGCCAAAGTAATTTTTCAAATATTAGTAATATTCAAAACAATGTTGGTGACCCACTGATCAACTGGGAGATTTTCCGAATACTTGGTACAAGGATTCAGCTCAGACTGAAATTCTTCCTCATATCACTCTCTGATGTAAGCATTTAAAGGAAATTAGGAGATTTCCTCATTGCAAACTCAGTGATAAGGGATTAGGAAGAGATGGAAGACTTCCTCATCTACTCTCTGGAATAAGGATTGAGGGATATCTGGGCGGTTCCTTTATTGCACTCTCCGGGAAAAGGTTTCAAGGGGACCTGGGACACTTGCGCATTCCACTCTCTGGGAGATTTCCTGTTCCACTTTTTAAAACGTTTCTAATCACAACCCTCATTTACCATTGACTGATTTTGTCCCACATATTACGTTATCTTTCAAGGAATTTGTCCCACATTTTCTGTTATCATTAAAAAATAATTTGAATTGAAGGAAGAACATTCTCACAACAGAATGTTCCAGAGAGAATAATACGGTGCAGCATCAGAATGTTCTGGTAAACTAATTAAAGGATGAGAAGGCTGGCGACAGTGCAGATATAAACGGTTGGTAATCTATAGTGCTCGAGAGATTCAGCACACACAAGCGCTAACCATCATGTGGATGGTTATTTCATTAATTTGATAATAATTGATTGACTTAATAGTAGTTCTTAAGTTTTGCGACCCCCTTTCAAGTTTCTTGCTACTCTCTTGAGAGTATATAGAGAGCACTTTTCACATTTTGAGATCCTAAATTTTAAATAATCTGGATTATATTTCAATGTTGTATTTCTACGTTATATTTCATTTTGATATGGCTTTTCTTAGATCCATTTGATAATGTTGGTAACTCTTCTGTTGATTCTGTGATCTCTCGCCTGACTGAGTTAATATTCACTCTCTCTGGAAGCTGAAATTCCATAGATTCTGAAGCACTAATTTAAAAGATGATTACAAAGTTAGCGGAAATGATTCAGATCAAAACTTAATGATTAATTTATTAAATCGTGAAACACTTCTTCCCTATTTTGATTAAACATAATTGCACCTTTCAAACCGGTCTTTATTTAACATAATAACAACATTACGAACGATGTCCATAGACACTCGTAAACCTCTTTTTATATATATTATATTTTGGATTAAAATTCCAGATAACGCTTTGCACTAGAAACGCAAATGAAAATTAACAGATGTTTAAATTATATGAAATAATTTCGATAATGCATTGACGAAGTTATATTTAAGAAATATTCCATCCTTTCAACTTTCACAAATTAAAATCTTCAAAATTTCATTCAAAATTTATAGAATTGTTTGAGTGAATCCTAAATGGATGGAAATATATGAACTAATAATGAATAAAAAAAAATCTTACCACAAAAATTCTTTTCCAGAATTTCTCCCACGTCGCCTAGAACCACTGCCACCAAACAGCACAACAGACTGAAGATTAGGAACTTCATGTTGTTGAACTCAAGTTGTCGGTTAAGATTCAGTAGAGAAATTAAGCGCTTTGCTGCTACTGGTAAGGCATTTTATAGAGACATAACCATGAGGTTGCGTGCTTGATTGACCCATTTCTTCAGCACACCATTGTAATCTCGAACTCGGTACTAAAGGTGAATCAACAGTCTTTTTCTTTAATCTGTTTGGAATGTAATCTCTGCAACAATACATTTTGTAAGAACAGTCTGCGAAACAGATGGTCTCACGTGTGTAGGAGAGTGATTGAACTGAACGCATATCCAGTGAGAAAAGGGAAAATGAAATGTCAATGTAGGTCTTGGTTTCGTCAGGAAGTTAGCAAAATCTTCTTTTGTTTACCATGACATGTATGCATGATAATGTTTGTCTAATTTATGATTGATTCGTTTTCTGGAAGAGAAAAGTGACTTAAATGACATTTCTCCGAGTAGGACGCAAACAAGAGAAAGTATTGCCCTAGAAACATTCAATCAGTAAAAATGAACTGAGTCGCGAAAGTAGAATTCAGTAGAAACGCCTCCTCTGTTCTAAATAATTTCATTCATTATAACCATAGACTGCTATTCCTTTGGAGTTTCCTTTTTTCCTCTCTTTGCGGCATATTTGTGCACACAATGGCAAAGTGATAATGACCACAAGTTCCAAAAGCAGGTTGGAGAAGGTGATTTACTGTTAGCACGTAGGTGAAAGCCTTAGGTCCAGTCTATCCAACGTGTTCTTTAAAGTTAGCAAGGTTCGTGGCTTAACATTCCATCCGATAAACGATGGCTTCACCAAGCACATCTGCAAGCTCTTCAAACAGAATCATTTGATGATAAAGCTATTCATCTTATTTCTCAAATCAAGACTTGTAGGGCTAAACGTAATCAATACCTACAGGTGTTAACAGAGTTTAACAAAGGTGTAAAAGAACAGCTGAAAGATGATGTGGTTGCTTTTCATCTCAGCGGCACTTTTATGCACACAATGGGGCTAAATGGTCAGGCCACTAGGATCCCGATAGCTCAGAGAAGGCTGGGAGAGGGGACACGTTGGACAGCTGCTAGGAGATAAATGGTAGCCTTCTGCCATCCAGCGTGTTCTTTAATATTCACAGGGGAAGTTGAAGATTGCATATCAAGGAAAGTAATATAAGTTGACAAAAATTATAAGGTGTATTACAAATATTTATTTAAAATTTCAAGTAAAAACTTGATTTTGTTCACGGGCCACATAAATCCTTATGCGGGCCAGCATTACTTCAACCATTTAATAAAATAATTGTATATGTTTGAAGTTTGTATAAATAATTATTCCATTTTTAATCAATTTTATGTTTCTCTCAGGATCAGCATTGTTGCTGCTAAATATTCCAGGTTCCATGACTCTTTAGCTACTGAATAAATATCATTGATAATCAAAATTCAGACAGAAAATAATTACAGGTCACAGTCACACCTACAGGGGTTTATCAAGTCCATCGGTGTTCCCTACTAGCCGTGGGCAGGGTGATGACTTTTGCAGAGAAAAATCTCAACGCTGACATAGCTACGACTCGAACCAGGGAACTGCAGATTACGAGTGTTGCAAGCTACCGACTGAGCATGTCCCAGTTAAAAGAGTAAAGGTAATGCAAGCTTCGAATACATACCGAAGACGCTGCTGTTACAATTTAATTTCCTAACTGTAATACTTCAGCGTACGGGGATAGAATATATAGAAAATTGATTTTTATTCATAAGAGTAAATAATACATATGCATTTACCATTAGACCCGCAAAACTAAATTGCTTATCTACAGGAAAATGTAGAAATTAAATTAAACATATTTCATTCAGCCACATAAATGGTTTACATCAAATAAATTCACAAAACAGAACACTTAATATTCCACTAATTATGAATTATCAAATAAATTCCAATTCGACTTTCTGTCTACTAAAATAATCTATATTTAGTATTTCTTTTGGGATATCCTTAAATATAAATGGAATTATATATATATATTAATTAATATAGTGGAAAAAATTACGTTTTCCGTAATTTTTTCGAAAAATAGGCATTTTGTAATTTTTCCTTGGTTTTGAATTCTTTTATTTTAAAAAGAACCGGCCAAGCCTAACATCTAATGTCCGACTCTGCCTTCTCGTGGTGCAGACCGTTAGTACCTTTCAAAAGAGATACCCTCTTTTGGAAGGGAACGGAAATGGATGGCTGCCAGATTAGTGTGGCCTACTGATCTGGACAACTATGGATACCTTTCCTTTTTTTCTACTCTGCTGAGGAGTGCTCAACCACACAGGGTCCTGGGCTGACCATATAAACCTACTGGACTGGACTGATAAGGCTCCGAACTTGATTATGGATCCTGAATTTGCTAAACTGCTGATCTTCTGTGGAGGGAAAATCTTCTGATGTGTTTTCTGTTTGTTTGTGGGATGACAGCCCCAACTGAATAGATTCACAGGATATGTTTATCAGCTGGTGGATAATCCTGAGCAGAGGTCATCGCAGGCACCCGAACACTTTTCTTCTATTGGCATCGTCAAATTCTACATTGGACGAAGTCTTCCAGTGTAGATGGCTTCAGCCTTTAGTAGTGGGGGAACGGGTTTTTGCCCCATGTCTGCGATTAGGAGGCTGTTTGATATTGTCGGCATTCCCTCTCTCAATAAACATAGTTTCTTTAAACATCCCACTAACCATTTTCTCTCCATAGGTAGTTGGAATGTGAGGACTCTGCACAGAGCTTTTTCTCTTGATGTCCTCACACAAGAATTCCACCATTATCATTTAGATATTCTCGGCTTGCAAGAGACCAGATGGACAGATAAAGGTCAGATTCTTAAAAATAATCTTAAATTTCTCTTCTCAGGGAGGGAGGATGAAAAGCATCACCAAGGCGTGGGTCTGCTTCTCAGCAGACATGCTAGTGATGCACTTCTAGGATATGAGTGCATAATGAAAAGATTCTTACAGCAAAATTTCAGAAGCGCTAAACACTTGAATGTTATCTACTGTTATGCCCCCACTGAGGATGCCGATGAAGATGAGAAGGACAGGTTTTACGGACAACTTCAGAATATTTTTAATTCAGTCAAGAAAGGAGATATTACCCTTGTTCTAGGTGATTTCAATGTCAAAGTTGGTACTGACTCTGACGTTTGGGGAGGAGTAATAGGCACTTTTGATATTGGTAGCTGCAATGGAAATGTGCAACGTCTCCTACAGGTAGGTAAACTCAATGGATTCAGAATAACTAACACATATTACAAACACCGTGACATACATAAGTACACATGGGTTTCATATGATGGGCTGCATAAGAATATGATTGATTATATATTAATTAACAGCATTAGGGTTAGTTCTGTTAGGAATACCAGGTCGTATAGGGGAGCTGAAATTGGATCTGATCATTACCTTGTTAAAAGTGTCTTGCAACTTAAACTTAAAAAGTGTTGGGCTAGGGTTAAAAATTTACTTTTAATACTGAAGCTCTGAAAGATCCAGTTATAGCCAAAGCTTACCATGATAGGTTACTTAGTCATTACGACAGTCATGGTATGCTTACAACTGAAGTTGAGGAAGAATGGGACCGTTTTAAACAGGCTTTTTTGAACACTAACAGTACTCTTTCAGGAAAAAAGGAGCAGAGGAGACAGAATTATCTGAGTGATAGGGCACTTGAGCTTATTTTGGAAAGAAAGAACTGCAGGAATGTCCTTAATCAGTACCCTACTAGTCCTAATAGAAAGCATTACAGAGAATTTAATAAATGTGTAAAAGATAAGTTAGCTGCTGAAAAGAATCTTTGGCTTGATGGTTTGGCTGACAAAGCCGTGGAAGCAGTTAGACAGCACAACAGCAGAGAGCTGTCCTAGATAGTTAATGTTTTTGTATGGTAGAAAACGGACAGTCAAACAAGGATTGAAGGATAAACAAGGTAAGGTTATAGAAAGTGAGGATTCTGCCATGGCTAGTTGGGCTGAGCATTTCAGTGATGTTCTAAACAATGTGGTTAGTTCTACTCCCATTGTTTGCAATGATGATGGATGCATTGGTGGCTTTAATGTTGGCCCTACAACACAATCTGTAGTTATTTTGGCTATTTCTAAACTGAAACTTCATAAATACCAAGTGGTAGATGAGATTACTACGGAAATGCTTAGAGCTGGGAATGTTTCGGTTACCACTTGGATGACTGAAATTCTGAATATCTTTTATGATAAGGCATGGTTCCTAAGGATTTTACCAGAGCTATTGTTATCCCTATTTTCAAAAAAAGGTGATCGCAGTTCTTGTGGTAACTATAGGAGTATCAGCCTACTCTCTGTTCCAGGTAAAGTTCTTTCCATGATTGTTCTTAATAGAATTAAGAATCTGGTTGACAGTCAATTGCGTGATGAGCAATGTGGATTCAGAAGTGGTAGGGGATGTGTGGATCAGATATTTTCACTTAGGCAGATTCTTGAGAAATGTTTAGAGTTTCAGAAAATTTGGTTGCTAGCTTTGTTGCTTTCAAAAAGGATTTCGACTCTGTTGATCGTCATAATTTTTTTTTGATTGTGAAATCATATGGTATACCAGACAAGTTAGTTAACATAATGAAAGCTCTCTATATTAACACTGAGTCGTGTGTGAGAGTTGGTAAGGCTTGTAGCAATTGGTTTAGCATTACTTCTGGTGTTCGACAAGGGTGCATTTTGTCTCCTTTTCTCTTTAGCTTGGTTATTGATTATGTTATGCGAAATTCACTTCAAGGGAAAGATTTTGGCCTTAAATGGACTGGAGATATGAATATTTCTGATTTAGATTATGCTGAAGATTTAGCCCTTTTTGCAAATGATGCTGATGAGATGAACTCTTTCATTCAAGCTGTTGATGAGACTGGTAGTAGAGTAGGTTTGGTTATAAACAGAGAGAAAACTAAAGTGATGAAAATTGGTCAAGTAGGTTGTGATTCAGTTAACCTGAATGGTTTGCAGTCTTGAGCAGGTGTCACAATTTAATTACTTTGGGAGCTATGTAACATATACTGGTGATGTGCTGCATGAGATTAACAAACGAATAGGTATTGCTGCCGGGACTTTTAAGAGTCTATGGAGATTGTGGAGAAATAGGCGTATACATCTAAAAACTAAAATTAGACTGTATAATAGTTTGGTTCTTTCTAGGGTTAGTTTTGGTAGTGAAACTTGGACACTTTGTAAACAAGGTAACAGGGAACTAGATGCTTTTGATTCCAGATGCTTACGCAGCATCTTGGGCATTAAGTGATTCAACCTTGTAACTAATGATGAGGTTAGGCAAAGTAGTTTGCAACCTCATTTAAGCAGCATATTTTGCAGAGAGAGACTCCTTTGATTTTGCCATGTTGGCCGTATGAATAAATATAGATTGGCGAATAGGTTTATGAACAGTGTGCCTAAAGACCACAGAAAGAGAAGGAGACCTAGGATGCGATGGACAGACAAAGTCAAACAGGACCTTATTTGAATTGGTGTACAGTGGACAGTTGCAGCGGATGTAGCTGAGGACACATATGTTTGGAGAACTAAACTTCATGGTCTGGTTGGACCTCCGTAGCCCATGAATGCTTGATGTTGATGATGATGATGGTGATGGTGATGATGAATGGTTAACAAGAATTCAGTGTTCGAAATATCTGTAGTTAATTAGCCATTTTGTGATACTTTCTTTGTAGATTAAATATGTTAAATTTAATCTTGTAACGGTCAAAATTTTATTCTGTAAATAAATTATAATTAAATTTCATTTGTCTGAATCAGTAATTCTCGGGGTTTGCAGACTGATATTCCCAAGTTCCACTCTCAAGTGTGACTGTGTTGAAACTTTTCTCGCTAACCTCCATTCTGATATCAGCAAAAGTCTAACAAACAACAGTTCCCATCAGCTTTCTGGGGCAAGCGTTGGCTCCGTGGTTAGCGGACCAGGCTCGTAATCTGCAGTTCCCAGTTCGAATCTCAACTGTACGAGCATTGATATTTAACTTCCTCACCGTGCTCTTGGTCAATAGAAAGCATCAGTGGGCTTGGAAAGGCCACCATCCGCCGTATGGGAAGTCCCAGCTCTGGTTTTGTGTCCGTTAGAATCATATCCTGTGAACATTAAATTACACGCTGGATGGCAGAAGGCTACCATTTATCTCCTAGCAGCTGTCCAACGTGTCCCCTCTCCCAGCCTTCTCTGAGCTATCGGGATCCTAGTGGCCTGACCATTTAGCCCCATTGTGTGCATAAAAGTGCCGCTGAGATGAAAAGCAACCCCATCATCTTTCAGCTGTTCTTTTACACCTTTGTTAAACTCTGTTAACACCTGTAGGTATTGATTACGTTTAGCCCTACAAGTCTTGCTTTGAGAAATAAGATGAATAGCTTTATCATCAAATGATTCTGTTTGAAGAGCTTGCAGATGTGCTTGGTGAAGCCATCGTTTATCGGATGGAATGTTAAGCCACGAACCTTGCTAACTTTAAAGAACACGTTGGATAGACTGGACCTAAGGCTTTCACCTACGTGCTAACAGTAAATCACCTTCTCCAACCTGCTTTTGGAACTTGTGGTCATTATCACTTTGCCATTGTGTGCACAAATATGCCGCAAAGAGGGGAAAAAAGGAAACTCCAAAGGAATAGCAGTCTATGGTTATAATGAATGAAATTATTTAGAACAGAGGAGGCGTTTCTACTGAATTCTATTTTCGTGACTCAGTTCATTTTTACTGATTGAATGTTTCTAGGGCAATACTTTCTCTTGTTTGCGTCCTACTCGGAGAAATGTCATTTAAGTCACTTTTCTCTTCCAGAAAACGAATCAATCATAAATTAGACAAACATTATCATGCATACATGTCATGGTAAATAAAAGAAGATTTTGCTAACTTCCTGACGAAACCAAGACCTACACTGACATTTCATTTTCCCTTTTCTCACTGGATATGCGTTCAGTTCAACCACTCTCCTACACACGTGAGACCATCTGTTTCGCAGACTGTTCTTACAAAATGTATTGTTGCAGAGATTACATTCCAAACAGATTAAAGAAAAAGACTGTTGATTCACCTTTAGTACCGAGTTCGAGATTACAATGGTGTGCTGAAGAAATGGGTCAATCAAGCACGCAACCTCATGGTTATGTCTCTATAAATTGCCTTACCAGTAGCAGCAAAGCGCTTAATTTCTCTACTGAATCTTAACCGACAACTTGAGTTCAACAACATGAAGTTCCTAATCTTCAGTATGTTGTGCTGTTTGGTGGCAGTGGTTCTAGGCGACGTGGGAGAAATTCTGGAAAAGAATTTTTGTGGTAAGATTTTTTTTTATTCATTATTAGTTCATATATTTCCGTCCATTTAGGATTCACTCAAACAATTCTATAAATTTTGAATGAAATTTTGAAGATTTTAATTTGTGAAAGTTGAAAGGATGGAATATTTCTTAAATATAACTTCGTCAATGCATTATCGAAATTATTTCATATAATTTAAACATCTGTTAATTTTCATTTGCGTTTCTAGTGCAAAGCGTTATCTGGAATTTTAATCCAAAATATAATATATATAAAAAGAGGTTTACGAGTGTCTATGGACATCGTTCGTAATGTTGTTATTATGTTAAATAAAGACCGGTTTGAAAGGTGCAATTATGTTTAATCAAAATAGGGAAGAAGTGTTTCACGATTTAATAAATTAATCATTAAGTTTTGATCTGAATCATTTCCGCTAACTTTGTAATCATCTTTTAAATTAGTGCTTCAGAATCTATGGAATTTCAGCTTCCAGAGAGAGTGAATATTAACTCAGTCAGGCGAGAGATCACAGAATCAACAGAAGAGTTACCAACATTATCAAATGGATCTAAGAAAAGCCATATCAAAATGAAATATAACGTAGAAATACAACATTGAAATATAATCCAGATTATTTAAAACTTAGGATCTCAAAATGTGAAAAGTGCTCTCTATATACTCTCAAGAGAGTAGCAAGAAACTTGAAAGGGGGTCGCAAAACTTAAGAACTACTATTAAGTCAATCAATTATTATCAAATTAATGAAATAACCATCCACATGATGGTTAGCGCTTGTGTGTGCTGAATCTCTCGAGCACTATAGATTACCAACCGTTTATATCTGCACTGTCGCCAGCCTTCTCATCCTTTAATTAGTTTACCAGAACATTCTGATGCTGCACCGTATTATTCTCTCTGGAACATTCTGTTGTGAGAATGTTCTTCCTTCAATTCAAATTATTTTTTAATGATAACAGAAAATGTGGGACAAATTCCTTGAAAGATAACGTAATATGTGGGACAAAATCAGTCAATGGTAAATGAGGGTTGTGATTAGAAACGTTTTAAAAAGTGGAACAGGAAATCTCCCAGAGAGTGGAATGCGGAAGTGTCCCAGGTCCCCTTGAAACCTTTTCCCGGAGAGTGCAATAAAGGAACCGCCCAGATATCCCTCAATCCTTATTCCAGAGAGTAGATGAGGAAGTCTTCCATCTCTTCCTAATCCCTTTTCACTGAGTTTGCAATGAGGAAATCTCCTAATTTCCTTTAAATGCTTACATCAGAGAGTGATATGAGGAAGAATTTCAGTCTGAGCTGAATCCTTGTACCAAGCATTCGGAAAATCACCCAGTTGATCAGTGGGTCACCAACATTGTTTTGAATATTACTAATATTTGAAAAATTACGTTGGCTTAGGTGGCGAAATAGAGCATGTACTACTGTATTTCTATTCTTTTCATCAGTTATTATCTACTTTTATTAACCTGTTTTTAAAGGAGTTATTTGTTTCGACGTGAAATAAAATAGCTTCAACGATGTAACGGATAGACGACCATTAGTCTTCCGGCGCCAAGAAAATCGAGGTGTCTTGTTGCAGGAGGTTGTGGGGGAGATCCATAGGCTCATAAATCTGTCCCCTTAATTATTTATTTATTTGTTTATACACCTAACAACGATGGTGATGTTAGGACCAGTCCCTTCTACACCAGGTTCAGTTAAAATCAATACAAAAAGTATGAAGGAAAACGAGACAATATTTTTAATATTATACATATCAAACATATTAGTTGTCATTATTCAATGAAGTGTCATAATTAATTAATTTAATAGTTTCATGCTTAATAGTAAAATAAATAAATAATAATTTTAAAGTTTGAAAATAAAGATCTGAGTAATAATGATATATTTAATATGTGCATACATATTACACGTATTCACTACCAAAGTCTGGCTGTGAAGGAACAAATTTCCGTTACAGAACTTCAGAGTAGAAAGATTGAATTTAACTACTGTAACCATAGAAACTGAAATCTGATTGGCGGGCTTTCCCATTGTTGAGGGGAAATCCGGTTATAACCTGTGAAACAAAGAAGTCGCAAGCAGGAAGTTAATAAGAAAGTTGTAGCTTGTATTACTGGCGTCATCTACTGGAAAATTCAACGTATCATGTAAACAGATTCATTCCTACTTGAGATAATTGTTGATAATAAATTTTACGTTCTTTGTCATAATGTGAACAGTTCAATAAAATATGTGAAATAGTTTCTTCACAGTTACAGTAAATACAATTTGCACTACTTGATTTCTTTATCTTGTACAAGTAGCTGTTTAAATTTGCAGCACCAGTTCTCAATCTTAATATTTTGGAAAAATTCTTTCTAGACATTTGAATTTTTAGCAATGAACATATATTTTGATCAAGTTGATATCTAAAATGATGTTTAACAGACCTCTGAACTTTAAAATAATTGTTGAGCTCTATTTTTTCTGATGACTTAAGATAATTTTTAATTTGTATATTATATATAGGAATATCAGTTGTGTCAGTTCAATTGATTGCATCTTTGGCATATGAGTCAGTTAAAACATTTCCTTCAATTCCACAGTGACTAGGTAGCCACTGAATTTTAATAATTTTTCCTTTTTTATATAAATCATTACATAAATGTAATATATCACAGATTGAACTAGGATATTTCTTTTCCAAAATATTTTTTCTATCGAACATAAAGCAGATCTGTAACAGTCAAAATAACAAATCTATTTAAAATATACTGTTCATGTATCCAAAGTAAAGAATACTAAATTGCAAAGAGTTCTGCTTGTATAATAGTACATCCTTTTATAAATTTAAATGCTTTATAAATGTTTAATTTAGGTTTTCAGAAAACTGCTCTGGCAGTGTATGAGTCAGGAAAAAAAGTTCCATCGGTATAAATAGCAGTAAAATCTTGATAGGAATTGTGAATATATGAATCACTTAAAGTTTTCAAAATAGAAATATCAGTATGTTTTTTGTGGATATGTGAGGAATATCCTTGAAGATGGTTGGCAAATGATACATCCAAGTGGGTTCATTACTAATGATGTCTCCTTTATGTTTTTTATCAAGAGTATAATTAAAAGCAGCCTTTTCCTTCACAAAATTAATTGCAGGGTGAAAACATTTTTCAGTTTTAAATAGATTGATTAGAAAATGATCATGGCGTTTGAGATGAAGTCTTGAAATAATATTAAGTAGTAAATATGGTGCCCTGCTCTGGAAAAGTGAAATAGAGGTTTCAGCAATGAAAGCTAGATTAGGAGAGCTTTTCATCAGGCCCAAAGCGAATCTGATGAATTTCTTCTGAATTATATTGCGTTTTTTGAATTTATTTTCAGCATCGCCAGCAATAAGTTCAATCCCAAATTCCATTTTTGGTCTAATTAAATTGCAGTAAAGTTGAATAAAATAAGCAGAGGAGGATCCCAAATTTATGTGAGCAAGATATTTGATAAAATTTAATAACTTATTACCATGATCTATTAGTTTGTTCCAATTTAATTTCGAGTCATTTTGACACCAAGAAATTTATAAATATCAGTGTTTGCAGTATATTATTACTTATTTTAATATCTAATTTAGGAATAGCTGATCTGGGCCTTATAAAGGGCATCACATCAGTTTTCTTAATTTTTATTTTTAATGTCATTTAAGACAATATATACGAATATTATTGGTGGCGGTTTGTAAATTTTTCTCAATTTTATGAAAGTCTTTGTCTGAATTCCAAATAGAAATATCAACTGCATAAATAGAATAATTTATATTTTGTGGTATAGAGTCTGGTAAATCATAAAGATATAGGTTAAATAGAAGTGGCGATAAAATTCCTCCTTGAACTTTCCAGTTGCATATTTATATTTATGAGAATAATTATCTTCTAACTTTACTTGATAGTATTTATCAGTTAAATAAAATTTCAAAAAATGAATGTTGTTTCCAGAAAGACCAATTTGTTTTAGTTTGTAGAATAATCCTTCATGCCAAACAGTATCAAAAGCAGATTTTAAATCTATAAATATTGCTGCTGAGACTTTTGTATTATGAAATGAAGAGTAGATATTACTAGTCAGGTGCAGTATACAGTCTTTGGTGGATCTACCTTTACGGAAGCCGTGTAAATTTTCAGATAAAATATTTTTTTCCCTATAAACCATGGTATTCGTTTAAGAAATATTCTTTCAAAGACTTTAAGTACATTTGAAGTAAGTGAAACTGGCCGGTATGATTTAATTTCTGTAGGAATTTTTGTAGGTTTCAATAAGGATATAATATTAGATAACGTCCAAGACTGAGGATAATTATGCGATATCCATATGTGATTAAACACATCTAAACGTTTCGTTCTCCAGATAGTTGGTAGGGCTTTTAAGAATATGTTTGCTATACCCATCCACTCCGCTGGCTGATTTTGGTTTAGTTTCTGAAATAGCAGTATTTAATTCAGTAGGGGTAAATTCCATACCTAATATAATTTCTGCTGGTGGAATATTAGTTATAAAGGAATTTACCTCATTTAATACAGGCATATCATATATCGTAGTTTTCACAGGAGAGAAAAAGAAAATATTTTTAGCAAATAGTTCATCTGTTTCATGAATAGTGATGTGCTTTTCTATGACAATTTCTTTCGATGTGGAAATTTGACTCTGTGGTTTAGAAATTGAATTAGAAACTTGTCATATGTTAGAAAGAGAAAAATGCGAATTTATCCGACTGGAAAACTCGTACCATGAGGTTCTGTAATGTTGTTTTCATTTTTTCCTTACAAGAACTACAATTCTTTTATAACGAAGGATGTCTTGGAAATTTCCTGATTTCTTGGCCTTGCGCTCTGCTCTGCGACAAATAGCCACCAATCTATTTAGATACCTGAAATTAGAATTTAATTTCGGAATTTTATTTTTTATAATTTTAAAACAATCTTGTGTAATATTTTGTAAGATATCCAGGAAATAATTATAGTCCAACATATTCATAGGTGGATAAGTATTTTGCAGTTTATGAGAAAATTTATACCAGTTGTTTAGTGAATAGTTTTTTTATCATTTTGAAAGCTTTCAACCTGTATATATATAGGGCAGTGATCACTTCCATATAGGGAAGAATCAATTTTTCAAATTTATAGTAGGAGCCAAACTAGAAGTAACTAAAGATAAATTAATTACAGAATTGATATTATAATTAAAATTATGAAATGTAGCTGACATATTATTCATAAATATTAAATCATTATTATTGATAAACTTGGAATAATTATTTATACAAACTTGAAAAATATACAATTATTTTATTAAATGGTTGAAGTAATGCTGGCCCGCACAAGGATTTTTGTGGCCCTCGAACAAAATGAAGTTTTTACTTGAAATTTTAAATAAATATCTGTAATCCAACTTATATTTTTGTCAACTTATATTTCTTTGCTTGATATGCAATCTTTAACTTCCTCATTCTATAAAGTTTACAAAACATTTTTAAGCCGGTCGGCAAACTTCTGAAACCTTTTAAGAGCGGTGCGGTGTCATCCAACAAATGTTTTCATGAAGCTGCATTAATAAGAAGCATCTAAGGACAACACGCATTGCTGTCACTGCGCATGCATATGGCATGCATTGTCGAATGCTGCACTGTATTGTTCACCAGGAGACATTGTGTGGCATTTCGCTGAGACTAAACGACGTAATGGAAAAGGTTGTGAAAATTGCTAATTTAATTCGTGGTGGAAATCGTACTCTTACACACAGAAAATTTAAAGCTTTTTTGAACGAACTGCATGCTGAGTATGGCGAGATCTGCTTTTACCTAGTAATATTCGCTGGTTAAGTGCCGGAAAATGCCTCAACGGTTTTTTTACACTTCGAAAAGAAACTCATCTTGAAAAGAAATTCATCTTTTTCTCACAAAAGTGGGCACCGATGAAGATTTAGTAGCAAGTTTTGTTGATGAAACTTCTATGTTCACTTGCTTTCCTAACAGGCATTACATATTATTCAAATGTTTTGAATAAATCCTTTCAAGGAAAAGATAAAAACGTGTGCTGTCTTTATGATCATGTTACTGGGTTGAGAAACAAACTACAATGTTTGAAGTCAAATTTGCAGGAAGACAATTTAATTCATTTTTAAACTTGTAAAGAGTTATACGAAGAAATGAAGCAAGTTAATAAAACAGTTAATTTTGAAAAATTTGTTCCTAAATTAGGTATCCTAATTGAAGATTTTAGTAGAAGTTTCTCTCAATTTGATGACGTTAAGCAAAGTTTAAATTTATTCAGTAATCCACTAAATATTGATATTAACACCGTATATCTTAAATACCAAATGGAATTGTGTGCCCTTCAGGCCGACCCAATTATTGCATCTAATAGAGAAACTGAAATAGAATTGTTCAAACGTTTGCCTAAAGAAAAATACCGAAAAATGAAATATTTTGGACTCCAAATGATTTCTATGTTCGGAAGTACATATATCTGCGAGCCGCATTTTCTAATATGCTATATATAAAATCAAGATAGGGAAACTTCTTGAAAGACTCTGCACTTGAACATATACTTCGACTCGCAACAACAAATATCTATATGGACGTAAAAGAAGTTATTTTCCAACAACTTTCGGCCACAATGCTCCCATTTAATTTATTAAATATTTGATAAGGTTTAAAAATTTATATTGGTTTATTATTACTTAATATTTTTTGTATAAAAAAAATAGTTTTTTGAGGTGACATGAACTGACTTTTTCAGTTACCTCTCCTATCCTATTGTTTTTTTTTGGCCCGCGAAATATTGGCAAAGGAAAAAATGTCCCGCGGTCTTAGAGAAGTTGGACAGCACTGATTTAAATCATAAATTTTCATTCTCTAGCTAATTTATACCCAACGTCTTTGTCTTCCAGTGAATTTCACATAGCAGAACCAATGAAGAAACTAAAGACAAAAGAACACAAAATACACCCTTGTCGAACACGAGAAGCAATGCTAAACAAATTACCACATGACTTAGCAAAACGCATACACGTCTCAGTGTTATTATAGAGAGCTTTCATTATATTAACTAACTTGTCTGGTATGCCATATGAAATCACAATCAACCACAAATTATTGCGATCAACAGAGTCAAAATGCCTTTTTGAAATCAACAAATTGTTTAGAGTTTTCATCATGAAAAATGTTTAGAGTTTCAGAAACTAAAGGTTTCTGAAACGCTAAACATTTCTCGAGATTTTCTCTAAGTGAAAAAAAAAATTGATCTATATATCCCCTACCTCTTATGAATCCACACTTCTCACCATGCAATTGTACATCAACCAGATTCTTAATTGTATTAAGCATAATCATACGAAGAACTCTACATGGAACAGAAAGCAGACTGATATCCCTAGAGTTATCACAAGAACTGCGATCACCTTTTTTAAAAATAGGCATAATAATAGCTCTGGTAAAATCCTTAGGAACACTGCCTTTATCGTAAGAGATATTCAAAATTTCAATCATCCATGTGGAAACTTCCCAGCTCCTAGCATTAGAGAAGTAATTTTGTCGAACCGCTACAGAAAGCTATTTTAAATTCATATTATCTCTACACAATAAATAATGTCGTTTCTTGAGAAATATCGGCATACCTAGCACACTTTACGAAAAATTGTGGTAAAAATGTGAGAGCTCTTATTTTAAGCGTGTTCTGCATTTTTTTTGTGTTGATATCTTAATATTCTTTCGAATTGTCGCTGACATCATGGTGTGTTGGTTATGTCACTAAAAAAAAGCAAATTCATTGAAAATTATTCCATTTGTCAACTTCTAATTTCACAGTGCCTGAGGTAAACTTGTCATGTTATTATAACGCAGTTTTTCTAAAAGGTAATTTTTTAATCTTCGTTTCTTTTTTTACTTCTAAACGTCTGTCTTGTTCAATTGATGTTTCAGTTTTAGGAAAAAAACGTAATATTGTAACACGAATCATTACACAATGCCTTCTTTCAATAATTGCTTTATATTTTTCCACTAGCTGATTGGAATAAGAACACTAAAAAATCCAAAGCAGTGTAGGATTAAACTCTAATTTTTCAATTATCGTACTTTTCAGTTTCCACAGTTCTTTAGTCGTACGCCATATAAAGTATGAGTTTCGTCTATCAGAGGCTGTTAAATTTTAAAATAATAGAAATTTACTGAAAATAGAATCAAAATTAAAGCAAAATTAAGCCTTACTTGATGTGGAGGTCAGCGTACCTGACTATCAAATTTGCAAGCAAGTTCTTGTGTATGTGTTTGCAAAATGTATGAGAACAGTTGGGTTTTTTAGCTCTGAGCGTCACTTTTTTTTCTACACAATGGCCAAAATGTCGAGTTTACAACGAGCACAGAGGATTGGGTGAAGGGGCCCAATGAACAGCTGTCAGAAGACAGATGGTAGCCTCCCGTCAAAGGCATTCTGCATGATCTTCGGCGTGCACAAAGTATGACTCTCTGGCACACAGAGTAAGGAATTTACGTCCCATCCGACTTTCGTTCGGTTGTGTGATTTCTTTCGTTTACACTTATCTCTGGATAGTGATAGTTTCCTAAGCTCACTTCTCGTTTAAGGAGGAATTCGAAACCCGGGACAGCAGAAAATTTGTCTCACTTGAAAATGAAATTCAGTAACTCTGACCAAAGTGACACATTTTGTCATTATTTAATAGTTTCATTCATTTGGTATTTGAAATGATTACGAATTTAATTGAATAAAACGAAATTCTTATTTTTTTCCACAGACAAGGGTCCTGAAGCAAGAGAAAAAGCAATTGATTGCCTGCCTGAGTTGATGCAACGTTACGTAAGACCTTTTTAAATTGTCAAATTGCTCATTGTGTGATAAAATTCCATTTGCTCAACGTCATCTATATTACCAAAGGAATATTATGTGTGTCTCTAGGAGCCATAGCTCATCGGAAAATTGTGGTAAATTTTACAAATTTTCACAAATTGTCTCTGATTTTGATCCGAATTTCACTGCTAAATTTCAAGTCAAAATTCCTGAAGGAAGCTTGCTAGAAGCAAACATAAATACCTTGCTATTCCTAGAGGAAACCGAAACCACTCTCAAAGCCATTGTTGCCTTCTAAGTATTTTTTATTATCCTAAGTCATCATCATCCTCATCATCATCCTCAAGCAGCCATGGGCTACGGAGGTCCAACCAGAGCACGCAGTTTAATTCTCCAAGCATATCTGTCCTGAGCTACATCTGCTGCATCCGGCCACTGCACACCAATTCTAACAAGGTCCTGTTTGACATTGTCTGCCCACCGCATCCTAGGTCTCCCCCTCCTTCTGAGGCCTCTAGGCACACTGTTCATAACCCTATTCGCCAATCTATAATTATCCATACGGGCAACATGGCCAAACCAGCGGATTCTCTCTCTGCACAATATGCTGCTTAAAGGAGGTTGCAGACTCCTTTGCCTAACCTCATCATTAGTTACAAAGTTAAACCACCTAATACCCAAGATACTACGTAAGCATCTAGAATCAAAAGCATCTAGTTTCCTGTTATCTTGTTTACACAGCGTCCAAGTTTCACTACCATAACTAACTCTAGAAAGAACCAAACTATTATACAGTCTACTTTTAGTCTTTGGTGTATACGCCTATTTCTCCACAATCTCCATAGATTCTTAAAAGTCCCGGCAGCAATACCTATTCGTCTGTTAATCTCATGCCGCACATCACCAGTATCAGTTACATAGCTTAAAAGATAATTAAACTGTGACACCTGCTCAAGACTGCAACCATTCAGATTAACTGAATCACAACCTGCCTGACCAATTTTCATCACTTTAGTTTTCTCTCTGTTTATAACCAAAACTACTCTACTACCAGTCTCATCAACAGCTCGAATGAAAGAGTTCATCTCATCAACATAATTTGCCAAAAGGGCTAAATCATCAGCATAATCTAAATCAGAAATTTTCGTATCTCCAGCCCATTTAAGGCCAAAATCTTTCCCTTGAAGTGAATTTCGCATAACATAATCAACAACCAAACTAAAGAGAAAAGGAGACAAAATGCACCCTTGTCGAACACCAGACGTAATGCTAAACCAATTGCTACAAGCCTTACCAACTCTCACACATGACTCAGTGTTATGATAAGAGAGCTTTCATTATGTTAACTAACTTGTCTGGTATACCATATGATCTCACAATCAACCACAAATTATGACGATCAACAGAGTCGAAAGCCTTTTTGAAATCAACAAAGCTAGCAACCAAAGGTTTCTGAAACTCTAAACATTTCTCAAGAATCTGCCTAAGTGAAAATATCTGATCTGCACATCCCCTACCACTTCTGAATCCACATTGCTCATCACGCAATTGCCTGTCAACCAGATTCTTAATTCTATTAAGCACAATCATGGAAAGAACTTTACCTGGAACAGAGAGTAGGCTGATACCCCTATAGTTATCACAAAAACTGCGATCACCTTTTTTGAAAATAGGGATAATAATAGCTCTGATAAAATCTTTAGGAACCATGCCTTTATCATAAAAGTTATTCAAAATTTCAGTCATCCAAATGGTAACCAAAACATTCCCAGCTCTGAGCATTTCTGTAGTAATTTCATCTACCCCTGGGGATTTATGAAGTTTCAGTTTAGAGATAGCCAAACTAACTTCAGATTGTGTTATAGGGCCAACATTAAAGCTGCCAATGCATCTATCATCATTACAAACAATGGGAGTAGAACTAACCACATTGTTTAGAACATCACTGAAATGCTCAGCCCACCTAGCCATGAGAGAATCCTCACCTTCTGTAACCTTACCTTGTTTATCCTTCAATCCCTGTATGCCTGTCCGTTTTCTACCACATAAAACATTAACTATCCGGTACAGCTCTCTGCTGTTGTGCTGCCTAACTGCTTCCTCAGCTTTGTCAGCCAAGCCATCAAGCCAAAGATTTTTATCAGTAGCTAACTGATCCTTTACACGTTTATTAAGCTCTCTGTAATCTTTTCTATTAGGACTAGTAGGGTACTGATTAAGGATATTCCTGCAGTTCCTTCTTTCTGAAATAAGCTCAATTGCCTTATCACTTAAATAATTCT
Source organism: Ryuthela nishihirai (assembly GCA_038380435.1). Taxonomy (NCBI): domain Eukaryota; kingdom Metazoa; phylum Arthropoda; class Arachnida; order Araneae; family Heptathelidae; genus Ryuthela; species Ryuthela nishihirai. The sequence continues at coordinate 62,429,986 of JAWZYU010000013.1, read as the reverse complement.
GCCTCCTCTGCTCCTTTTTTCCTAAAAGAGTACTGTTAGTTTCCAAAAAGGCCTGTTTAAAATGGCCCCATTCTTCCTCAACTTCAGTATTAAGCAAACCATGACCGTCATAATGACTAAGTAACCTATCATGGTAAGCTTTAGCTACAACTGGGTCATTCAGAGCTTCAGTATTAAAGTTAAATTTTTTAACTCTAGCACAACACTTTTTAAGTTTAAGTTGCAAGACACTTTTAACAAGGTAATGGTCAGATCCAATTTCAGCTCCCCTATATGCCCTAGTATTTCTAACAGAACTAGCCCATTTGCTGTTAATTAATATATAATCAATCATATTCCTATGCAGCCCATCAGGTGAAACCCATGTGTATTTATGTATGTCGCGGTGTTTGTAATATGTGTTAGTTATTCTGAAACCATTGAGTTTACTTACCTGTAGGAGACGTTGCCCATTGCCATTGCAGCTACCAATACCAAAAGGGCCTATCACCCCTCCCCAAAGATCAGAGTCAGTACCAACTTTGGCATTGAAGTCACCAAGAACAAGGGTAATATCTCCTTTCTTGACAGAATTCAAAATATCCTGAAGTTGTCCGTAAAACCTATCCTTCTCATCCTCATCGGCATCCTCAGTGGGGGCATAACAGCAGATAACATTCAAGTTTTTAATGCTTGTCTGAAATTTTGCTGTAAGAAACCTTTCATTAATGCACTCATATCCTAGAAGAGCATCACTAGCATGTCTGCTGAGCAGCAGACCCACGCCTTGGCGATGCTTTCCATCCTCCCTCCCTGTAAAGAGAAATTTAAAGTCATTTTTAAGTATCTCACCTTTACCTGTCCATCTGGTCTCTTGCAAGCCTACAATATCTAGGTTATAGCGCTGGAATTCCTGCATGAGGACATCAAGAGAATAATCTCTATGTAATGTTCTCACGTTCCACGTTCCTGCAGAGAGAAAAATGATTAGTAGGATTTTTAAAGAAATTGGGTTTATTGAGATTGGTAGGGCCAACAATATCAAACAGCCCCCTGATCGCAGGCATGGGGCAAAGACCCGTTCCTCCTCCGCTAAAGGCTGAAGTCACCGATGCTGGTAGGAACTTCAGGCACCACCTTTTCAAGTGGACTTTTTCAAGAGCCACATGGCCTGCCTGAGACGCATTACTCCAGTTTAGGCTTGACGATGCCCAACTAGCTAAGTAAGGTTCAGGTACCTGCGATGGCCTCTGATTAGGATTATCCACCAGCTGATATAAGGTATCCCATGCCTCTGTTCACTTAGAGCTGGCAACCCAGAAGTAAACAGAAAACACAGCAGCAGACTCTCCCTCAACAGAGGCCCACCAGTGCAGCAAGTCCAGGATCAATAATCAAGCTCAAATCCATAAACAAGTCCAGTCTAGTAGGTATAAATGGTCAGCACCAGGACCCTGTGAAGTTGACCACTTCTCAGCAGGGTTGAAAAAAAAGAAAAAAGTGGCCGTAGATGACCAGATCAGCAGGCCATACTGAACTGGCACCCCTCCCCTTCCGTTCCCTTCCAAAAGAGAATATCTCTTTTGAAAGGTACTAACGGCCTGCACCACGAGAAGGCGGGGTCGGACATTAGGTGCTAGACCTGGCCGGTTCTGTGCATCATCACTAGGGATTGGTACACAGCTCTCCTTCCAGTTTAAGCCTAGCTACCATTTACAGGTATTATATTCTAAATTATAAGTATATTCTAATTAATATTACTATTCAATATTAATTTTACTGCTTCCTAAGTCTGAACACAAATCATAATAATATGTAAATCTGCTGCCTTTTCATATTCTAAACACACTCAAAGACATTTTTATATTAAAACATCCCACTGCAGGTATACTCCTGTTTTTTTAATCCAAAATGGGGCCACACCGGCTTGCATACAGTACCATTCAGCTTGTACACTGGCGGAAATTGAAAAAAGAACACCATTAAACATTGAAGCATAATCTGAGATTTATTTAGTAGGAAAAACTTGTTCAAAAAAACAACAATGATCACACGTGTGAAGTGAATCAATGTTTGTTTTATCTTTTAATGAGCATTACATTTTACAGAAGGCACATTTTAATAAGGTATGGAACCTCCTCGAGCAGCAATACAAGCTTCCACTCTGCCATGCAATCGGTCGTACAAATGCTGAATATCACGCTGGGGGATACCATTTCACGCGCTTTCAAATTGGGCGCATTATTCAGCGATGGTCGTTGCCTACCGCGGTTCGCCGAAGAAACTTTGTCTGATCCAGTCCCAGACATGCTCTATTGGAAACAATTCCGGAGAGCGTACTGGCCTAGGGAGATGGTGCACTGTCTTAAGAGCATGTTGAGTGGCCCAGGCAGAGTGTAGGCGAATGTTAACTAATGGAATACCGCATTTGGGATTGCACTCAAATATGGCAGGATGACCGGCAGTACGTTGTCGCTGACATACGTATTGCTATTCGGTACACCAGACACGTACGAGAGTGATATCTAAACGCTCCTCACATGATGATGCCCGATGTTAGTCCCATGTGTCGCTGGAGGATGCACGATGGAAGAAGCCTCTCACCTTGTCGCCTTCGGACGCATAAACTACCATCAGACGCTCATAAGCAGAATCGGTTTTCTTCACTGAAGACCCCAGACTTCCATTCCTATCTCCAATGAACTCATTCTTGATGCCACTGCAAACGTGTTCGACAGTGACGAGGGGACAGTGGTAACCATACCAGCGGTACTCGTACCCGCAGTTCTGCTTTCAAAAGACGATTACGTATCATTCTTGTAGACACCCTTGGTACGACCAAAGATCGAATTTCAGACGCCGTAGCCGTCCGCTCTGCCACCGCTGCCCTGATGATATGTCGATCCTTTCATTCATCCGTAACTCTGTGTTGCCCAGAACCATGTCTGCGAGTGTGCGAATGCTCTTCTGACCATCGACGCTACCATCGTATAGTCGACTGTACCACTGCCGATACCTCTCTTCCAACACAGTGTGCAATTTGACGGAGAGACCAACCTGCTTTCTAAAGACTCACTATACGACCTCGCTGAAAATCCGTTAACTGAAGAAATATTGCGCTCTTGCATCGTCCAGGCATGGTAGTTTCTTCAAAGAGCACTGCACAACACGACAAAAGACGAATAACTTCTTTCTTCAAACTCTAGTCCTTAAATACGCGCTGCGTAGATTTGCATGTTGTCGTCCTCAGTAACTTCATCATTTCATCCAAAGACTTTCAATCTTGGATTCAATTCTTGGATTACGGTTTCTGCTGCCCTTAACTATTAACGTATTATAATATGACGTTCACAAAGGAATTCCTCCTGGGAGATTTTTTTTCAATTTCCGCCACTGAATAATAAAATGTATAATAATAATTATGTAGGGAAAAAATTCCAGCTGTACATGCAACTGAATTTCTCGAAGAAATCAATACACCTTATATTAAGACTTTATAAGCAAAGAATTGAACATTTCTGCATGATTTTTAAAAAAGACTGGTTATTTTAATATTTTTGTTGTCTCCTTCTTCTATAGATATTCAAATATTTTTTGCTCTAAGAGATAAAAGAAAAAATGTGTTTCTTCTGTTTTATAGGCTCTATGGATAATAATAAAACATTGTCCTTCGCAGTTTCCAAATCATCCATTAGTTAAAATTTCCTCCTTACACAGTTCTTAATTTGAAAAGAGACAATATTAAACGCTTTTGAAAACGCGCATTCCATTAGACGATTAAATTCAGATATGATGTTACGATGCACAAATATATTCACTGCATTTATATATCAGGTCTATTTCCTTGTCAAAATCAAATGCATGAACATTAAGATCAGAGGTGGAAATGGATTTCGGAACTAAGCAGACGCTCCAAAAATCAGTTGAAAGAGACTCCCTAGTTGACATGGCAACGTTGAGCAATATATAAAACACCTGTTCAAAATACCAGTAATTATGACTGCAAATGTAACAAAGGAGTGGTGATACAGACAGTGAATCTGTTTACTGTCATTAAGTAGACGGAATTAAAAAATAGAGTAACTGAGGAAAGGCGTAAACCCGCGGTTCCGTCCAATTTCCAGCCGTGATTAGGATCTAATTAAAATCTTTGTTTACTGGTGGGGTAAGATAGATTACAAATTGGGAAATTTTCAAATATAACTTGCTGCTGTTTAAAGGGGCGTTGTTGTTTTTCATTTTTTTTTTCAATTTCATATTTTTGAGCTTGTCTATCAAATTTTTAACAGTTGAAATATTTTCGCTACCTATATATAAAATTTTTAACTTTAGAACTAGCATTCAACCATTGAATGCATCATACCCTGAATTCTGGAACGTTCCTTTGTTTTCGTTCATCATCATCATAATCATCATCCTCAAGCAGCCATGGGCTACGGAGGTCCAACCAGACCGTGCAATTTAGTTCTCCAACCAAGTCGATCCTGAGGTACATCTACTGCATCTGGCCACTGCACACCAATTCTAACAAGGTCCTGTTTGACATTGTCTGCCCACCGCATCCTAGGTCTCCCCTTCTTTCTGAGGCCTTTAGGCACACTGTTCATAATCTTATTCGCCAATTTATAATTATTCATACGGGCAACATGGCCAAACCAACGGAGTCTCTCTCTGCACAATATGCTGCTTAAAGGAGGTTGCAAACTCCTTTGCCTAACCACATCATTAGTTACAAAGTTGAACCATCTAATGCCCAAGATACTGCGTAAGCATCTGGAATCAAGAGCATCTAGTTTCCTGTTATCCTGTTTACAAAGTGTCCACGTTTCACTACCATAACTAACCCTAGAAAGAACCAAACTATTATACAGTCTAATTTTAGTCTTTAGGTATATTACGCTGATTTCTCCACACTCTCCATAGATTCTTAAAAGTCCCGGCAGCAATCCCTATTCGTCTGTTAATCTCATGCCGCACATCAACATTATCTGTTACATAGCTCTCAAGATAATTAAACTGCGACACCTGCTCAAGACTGCAACCATTCAGATTAACTGAATCACAGCCTGCCTAATTAATTTTCATCAGTTTAGTTTTCTCTCTGTTTATAATCAAACCTGCTCTACTACCAGTCTCATCAACAGCTCGAATGAAAGAGTTCATCTCATCAACATCATTTGCCAAAAGAGCTAAATCATCAGCATAATCTAAATCAGAAATTTTCTTATCTCCAGCCCATTTAAGGCCAAAATCTTTCCCTTGAAGTGAATTTCGCATAACATAATCAACAACCAAACTAAAGAGAAAAGGAGACAAAATGCACCCTTCTCGAACACCAGAAGTAATGCTAAACCAATTGCTACAAGCCTTACCAACTCTCACACACGACTTAGTGTTATTATAGAGAGCTTTCATTATGTTAACTAACTTGTTTGGTATACCATATGATTTCACAATCAACCACAAATTATGACGATCAGCAGAGTGGAAAGCCTTTTTGAAATCAACAAATCTAGCAACCTAAGGTTTCTGAAACTCTAAACATTTCTCAAGAATCTGCCTAAGTGAAAATATCTGATCCACACATCCCCTACCACTTCTGAATCCACATTGCTCATCACGCAATTGACTGTCGACCAGATTCTTAATTCTATTAAGCACAATCATGGAAAGAACTTTATCTGGAACAGAGAGTATGCTGATACCCCTATAGTTAATCACAAGAACTGCGATCACCTTTTTTGAAAATAGGGATAACAATAAATAAAAAAAATAAATACCCCCTCAAGCAGCTGCTTGCCACAGAGGGATAACAATAGCGCTGGTAAAATCCTTAGGAACCATGCCTTTATCATAAAAGATATTCAGAATTTCAGTCATCCAAGTGGTAACCGAACCATTCCCAGCTCTAAGCATTTCGGTAGTAATTTCATCTACCCCTGGGGATTTATAAGGGAGATTTACAGCCAAAATAACTTCTGATTGTGTTATAGGGCCAACATTAAAGCCACCAATGCATCTATCATCATTGAAAACAATGGGAGTAGGACTAACTACATTGTTTAGAACATCACTGAAATGCTCAGCCCACCTAGCAATGACAGAATCCTCCCCTTCTACAACCTTACCTTGTTTATCCTTCAATCCTTGTATACCTGTCCGTTTTCTACCACACAGAACATTAAATATCTGGTACAGCTCTCTGCTGTTGTGCTGTCTAACTGCTTCCTCGACTTTGTCAGCCAAACCATCAAGCCAAAAATTCTTATCAGCAGCTAACTTATCTTTTACACGTTTATTAAGTTCTCTGCAATGCTTTCTATTAGGACTAGTAGGGTATTGATTAAGGACATTCCTGCAGTTCTTTCTTTCCAAAATAAGTTCAAATATATTCAAATTATTTCACATAAAATAAGTTCAAATTTATTTTTTCAATAAGAAAAAAGGAGCAGAAGAGACAGAATTATCACTCAGATAATTCTGTCTCTTCTGCTCCTTTTTTCCTAAAAGTGTACAGTTAGTGTCCAAAAAAGCCTGTTTAAAATGATCCTATTCTTCCTCAACTTCATTAGTAAGTAACGAAAAACGTAAAAACGAAAACATGAGTAAGAAAGTAGCTTCATTAGTGCTTCATTAGTAAGAAACGAAAAATGTTTCATGACTGTCATGATGACTAAGTAACCTATCGTAGTAAGCTTTGGATATAACTGGATCTTTCAGAGCTTCAGTATTAAAAGTAAATTTTTTAACCCTAGCACAACACTTTTTAAGTTTACGTTGCAAGACACTTTTAACAAAGTACTGGTCAGATCCAATTTCAGCTCCCCTATATGCCCTGGTATTCCTAACAGAACTAGCCCATTTGCTGTTAATTAATATGTAATCAATCATATTCTTATGCAGCCCATCAGGTGAAACCCATGTGTACTTATGTAGGTCGCGGTGTTTGTAATATGTGTTAGTTATTCTGAAACCATTGAGTTTACTTACCTGTAGGAGACGTTGCCCATTGCCATTGCAGCTACCAATACCAAAAGAGCCTATTACTCCTCTCGAAAGGTCAGAGTCAGTACCAACTTTGACATTGAAGTCACCAAGAACAAGGGTAATATCTCCTTTCTTGACAGAATTCAAAATATCCTGAAGTTGTTCATAAAACCTATCCTTCTCATCCTCATCGGCATCCTCAGTGGGGGCATAACAGCAGATAACATTCAAGTCTTTAACGCTTGTCTGAAATTTTGCTGTAAGAAACCTTTCATTAATGCACTCATATCCTAGAAGAGCATCACTAGCGTGTCTGCTGAGAAGCAGACCCACGCCTTGGTAATGCTTATTGTCGTCCCTCCCTGAAAAGAAAAATTTAAGATTATTTTTAAGAATATGACCTTTATCTGCCCATCTGGTATCTTGGAAGCTGAGAATATCTAAATTATAACTGTGGAATTCTTGTGTGAGGACATCAAGAGAAAAAGCTCTGTGCAGAGTCCTCACATTCCAACTACCTATGGAGAGAAAATGGTTAGTGGGATGTTTAAAGAAACTATGTTTATTGAGAGAGGGAATGCCGACAATATCAAACAGCCCCCTAATCGCAGACATGGGGCAAAGACCCGTTCCCCCACTACTAAAGGCTGAAACCATCTACACTGGAAGACTTCCTCCAATGTAGAACTTGACGATGCCAATAGAAGCAAAGAGTTCAGGTGCCTGCGATGACTTCTGCCCAGGATTATCCACCAGCTGATAAACATATCCTGTGAATCTATTCACTTGGGGCTGTCAACCCACAAACAAACAGAAAACACTGCGGAAGATTTTCCCTCCACATCAGCCCACCAGTGCAGCAAAATCAGGATCCAAAATCAAGCTCAGAGACATATATCTGTCCAGTCCAGTGGGTTTATATGATCAGCACCAGGACCCTGTGTGGTTGACCACTCCTCAGAAGGGTAGAAAAAAAAAGAAAAGTAGCCATAGTTGTCCAGATCAGTAAGCCACACTAATCTGGCAGCCCTCCCCTTCCGTTCACTTCCACAAGAGAGTATCTCTTTTGAAAGGTACTAACGGTCTGCACCACGAGAAGGCGGGGTCGGACATTTGGTGCTAGGCCTGGCCGGTTCTATGCATCATCACAGGGTATTGGTGCATAGCTCTCCTTCCAGTGACTACCTAGCTACCATTTACAGACGAAGTTTTCGTTCACTTAGTGTTAATTCGATAATAGTAATAGATATTCGATCTTTAATCTTATATGTTTTCGTGGGGTAATTCGAAATTGGTGTTTTAAATACAAACTCATTTACATCATTTTACCGAACGCTCCAACTGCAGCTTCATATATTTCAAAATCTTCGAGCACAACATAAAGATTATTCACGAATTATAAACGAACTATTTAAAACCATCCAAACGTTTGGCGTTGGATGTCATTTGATAACTGCTCCCTTACTTCGTTCACAACTTTCCACCGTTATCGTACTACTCACAACGTATTACTCTTCTCACAAAGTACGCGACGGCAGCTGCCCCAGAAATTTCGGATAATTTTATAGGATGTACTCCCGCCCCATGGCAGCAAGGTTAATGGGTTAATTGGTTAATCCAACAGGGCTAGTCCTAAATGGGACCATCATACGAAATATGGTATCAATCGCTCAAGTACCCGCCGAACCAACGAAAATAAAATCTAATATTTCTTTTGTTTTCTCTATTAACTGTATGTGCTATTTGTAAGGAGTATAGTTGTAGCATTTGGTTTTACACACACGCTTTTAAAGCTTGCTATGATCAACTCTGTATATGTAAACGAAAAGGATTGGGTCGGGTTGTTTTACCTCTGAGCGGCACTTTTTTGCACACCATGGGCTAAATGGCCAGGTGACATGGACCCCGAAAGCTCAGAGAAGGTTGGGGGAGGGGACCCACTGGAACAGCTGTTGGGAGACAGATAGTAGCTTCCCGTCAAGGCCATCCAGCGTGTTCTTTAACGTGCACAGGGTATGGCTCTCCCGCACACGGGGCCACGGCTTAACGTCCCATCCGACGGACGGCGGCCTTTCCAAGCCCATCGGTGTCCCCTATTGACCGTGGGCAGGGCGGGGAATTTTGCGGAGATATATCTCAACGCTGACCCAGCTGGGACTCGAACCTGGGAACTACAGATTGCGAGCCTGGCGCGCTACCGACTGAGCCACCCCCGCCACGAAACGAAAAGGAAATAAAGAATTAATGGGAAAAAATTAGACTTATTGAACTAAGTTGCAAATTTGCAACATTTGGATATGACCTCCGGATATGTTTATATCTGCATCCTCCACCACAAAGTGATAACAATCAAGAAAATAGAAACCGAAAAATGACATGGAGTAAAATTTTGAGTCATTCTACTCTATTCATTTAAGGAAAAAGAAACAAGACAAGTGGTGCTGAATATCGATATGCAATTGTGTGTTGACATTTTCTTTCTTTTTGAGAGTGTGAAAGAACTCGAATTTATTTGAAATGACCTGTGTATATGTGAAATGATGGATCGATATTGTTATGGCTACTGCTTGCAAAGTAACGGACTTTAAATCTTGAATAGAAATATTATTAGCATACAAACGCCTATGATTATAGTAGAAAATATTTTTATTCGATTAAGGTAAATGGATTATATTATCCAGCGATTCGCAGTTACTTTTTAGCATTAAAATAAAAAAAAAATTAATTTATCTTTTTAAGCATTTTTGATATAAATTAAATGTGCTCAGACACTAGCAGGTTCAAAAGAAACAGAGGAAATGACTTCAAAAATTATCCGTCATTTCACATACATACAGGTCCTTCTCAGTAAATTCGATACTTTTCATACTCTCAAGAAAAAAGGAAATATCAAAACACAGTTTCAGATCGGTATTCGACACCAGTTGTCTTCTTTGTTTTTCCTTAAATTTCTCTGTTTTAGTTAAGAAGATCGATTCCAAAATATGAGTAATTCTTTAACGTTATTCATTCAGCGTTTAGCATTCGATTTCTCTTGATTTCTCGACCATTACTACGATTAGAATCTGAAGTCGAATGCGAAACCTGATTTGAAAACTCTTAACTTTTTTTTTTACTTTTAACCAGTGTTTTTTTTTCCGGCGGTACGCAACGGAACGCAGTACTGACACCTTTTTTCTTTAGTTTTTAAAAATTTGCGATTTATTGACAGCAAAATGTATTATAAATACTCCGGTAGATGGGTACTATGTTCACGAACTGAATTTTCAGTTTTGATTACTCATAAGTTCGTACCCTGTTTTCCTGTTTCATAGGTTGGAGCAACCAGAAACAGGAAGGAGCAACAAGAAATAGGTACGCAACCAGAAACAGGAAGTTGTGTTCATTTCCGATTGCTTCCAATATCAGTTTATCAGTTCTAATATTCTCTAGGCAACAGGCAGATGTTCGCAGGTGTTCACGTGAGTTTTGAATTAATCTAAGTTAAATCAGTTCAATCATTGTTCAAAACGAGTAAAATAAGAAGTTGCTTTATGTCAATGAGTTAAAAAGGGAAGGCCGATGAAGCAGAAATTGTTGAATCTACTTGTAATCCTGTAAAACAGAAAACTAGCACCAAAAATACACTTGGTGAAGAGGATCACCAAAACGAAGACTGAAGATCCATGTGGTCAAAAGTAAGCAGATTCTGATAATGATTTGCCCGAATGTTGGACATTTTTGAGGAAAAGTGACTTCTGCGAGATAAACGAGTGGCTGTAGTCAAGATTAAAATGTTGAGCTGTAAAGTGTGTCGTGATGTCGGAAGTCTTTCTGTCGATAAACAGATGGAAACGAAAAGTTCGGCGGAGTGGGCAAATGGTAAAATCAATCATTTTGGAGAATCTCGCAAACAACAGTTAAGTCATTAAGAAAAAAAAGTTTACGATCATAAGGAGAGTGCAGCGCGCAAAGCTTGCAAAAAAATAAAATCTGCAGCACGAAACATTAGAGAAAGTTTTCCTAAATACGTTTTCTCATAATAAAGATGTAACAGAAAAAGTGTTTTGAACCACGTACAAAGTTGCGAGGAGAAATCAATCATTTCACAACTTTGAAGACGAAACAAATTTACATGAATGTAATGGCCTAGACATGGGATATATTCTTCATTCTGCAAATGCCTGTATTAACATTGTGAACCATATCGCATATGAAATGAGAAAAACATTACTAGACAATATAGTGAACTCCAAGAACAAAGCATCGGTAATTATTGATGAATTGACAACTGTGAGTAACAGAACAACATTGAATGTTATTGTTCGTGTAATTCTTCCTGAACTTTCGGCTCCTGTGTCTTTTCCTAGATTTGATCGAATTATCAGATGTAACTGCTAGAGAAATTCTAAACTCTTTAATTAGTCATCTTGAGTGTTTAGGATTATCTGAAGATTACTTAAAGGAGTATTTATTGTCTGTAAATTGTGATGGTGCAGCCGTGTTGTTTGGCGTGCGTAATGGTGCAAGGGAGCAAATGCAAGAGAAGTTTCCTAGTGTTATTTTCTGGCATTGTGATAGCCATTACCTTGAATTGTCTGTTAATGACACAATGAACAATGTGGCAGGATACGGCCAATACTTGGAATGTGCAGCGACTCTAGAACTTCACTTCTTAAAATTGGCAGAATTTTTAGCACTCGCTGGGTTGCTTGCATCTAGCTTTCGCACTGTTTCTGCAGTGTGTCAAGACTTTGAAGCCCTCATCTATCACTTTCAGGAGGTAAAAGAACACAGCAGAAGAAGCAAAACAGATCGTCGTCTTTATGAGGGCCTTTAAAAAAATAACGTCATACGAGTTTGTTCTTGATTTGGGCCTTATGTGTGATGCTCTCCAAAAACGTAATGAACTAAGTCTAGATTTACAAGAGAGAAATATTGACTTGTACAAAGCAGACAGGAAGATAAAGAATACAATTCAACATTTTGATGAAAGAATTGAAAATCCTGATGCGTACTACAGTATATCTCTTCAAAGTCAGAAGACCATGAAGTTCAAAGGGATTGAGCTCCACAAAAATGATAGACACAGTCCTGTAATAAGTTCATCCTCTTTCTATAAAAGTCTGAAAGAAGCTGTTGGAAAGCGTCTGTTTGAAGGAGATGATGCTGATTTGCCTGAATGTGCTAAGATTTTAGATTCCAAGTATTGGCCGAAAATCCTGGAAAACATCTGACATTTGGTGAAGCTGAAATTAAAAAGTTAGCACGCAAATTTCACTTAAATGAAAGAGAAGCTGTTCGTGATTTCCGTGAATATCTTCAAGAAAATAAAGTCGCGGACATAATACTTCCTCTAAAGAACACTTTGGGCACAATTGCAATATCTTCCAGTGAATGTGAAAGGCATGGATATTGGTGTTGTGTTTCTTCTGAGGTTGCGGCATCCTCACAGATCTTGTCTATGACTTATAAAACTGAACGGCACCTGTTTCTGTGGCAAGCAGCTGCTTGAGGATTTTTTAAATATTTGAAGGCACAAAAATTCACAGAATTCTATAAATATATCTTATGATAAAATAAAATATTTAAAGAAAAAAAAATTAATAAAAGCACTTCTGAAGAATATGTAATGCTTGTTTTATAATATAATTTTATATTATATAGTTAAATAAAATTTAGGCAGAAGTGCAGTGTAGACTCTCACTCAGACGCCATTTAGGTTTTTCACTGCCAAATCTATCCAATGGCACAGGATGATGAAATGAAATCCTTAAAGTAAACCCTTTCGCTTCCAATTTCGTACCTAATTAGGGGACAAATATTTGTAAATATATATCTTTGGTTGATTCCGCACTGAATTGTGAAATGCCTGTTGCCACTTATGTAGTTTCATTTTTATGTAGTTTCAGAACAGCATTTGATACCGGAGTTCGCTATACTGCATTTTCTTCATTACTTGCTCGGCAAAAGGCCAATGGTTTTCTTGACAGAATGATTACAGGGGATGAAAAGGGGATCGTTTATGATAATGTTCTACATTGCGCTCTGAGATTGGCCGAGAAGGGTGAACAATATGGGGAATAATGCGTCCAGGAAAATTTGCACTGTGTTTTAATTTTTTGGAAATATTTCGATTTGACACATATGATCTATAGCGAAACAATGATTTAGAAACTTTCTCTCCCCTTCCTATAATGGCTTAACTCACACCAGGAAAACATAAATCAAAAACGTCTAGAGAACAGACAGATAATTTTCTAAGATGAAACATAAACAATTTAATCATACACATTTATATACAACAACCAGCCGCTCAAGGCTCACTTCTGCCGACTTTGGCACTCTTAATCTGTAATCTACAGAATTTTTCACTATCATGAGCTAACGAGACTTTTCGCGATTAATCAAACTATTCAAATGTTCGGGAAATGTTAATTGTAATATTTCAGCATTATCTATGTTAGGCAGTACCAAGATTTGTAATCGCAAGGGAGCAGATTAGTAATAATCTCCTACCCCCACATGCAGGAATAATTTCTATTCCATAAAAAATATTTAAATATCATAAAATATGTTAATATATAATTCTATCACCGAATCAGTACATATGTAATGATATATGTATTACAGAAAGCAAATTTTACTGCTAGAGGTTCAGTGTTCCGTGCCATCTGCGCCCCTTTTTCCTATGCTAGTCATGCCCCTGATTATGCTGAAAAAGAAATTTCTCATTCATTTCTAATTTATCTCCATAAGCAAAAGAAGTCGAAAGTCTAAAGATGAAAAAAAAATTACCGGAGTCTTGCAAAGGAGACAAAAAAATCATTGTGATAAGATTTCGAGAATTAATGTCTTTTTTGCTGTAGATTCTTAATTATGTCTAGATGATTGCCTAACAAAATCTACATTTGAAAATAATTATTTTAAATAAGGAATTTTCATATTCAGATTATGCAAATGAGCAAGAAATTGAACTGTACCCGTGATGACGTGGTCGAATTCTGGTGCAACGATCCCGAAAAATCAGAAGTGGTAAGTTTTATTTCGCATTTTTTCGTACGAAGACTAACCATTTTTTGTTCACTTATCAATCTGTTGGAAATAAGCTTAAATTTGTTTATTTTGTAACATTTCTAACAATGTTTTATATATTCAAAAGATATATATGCACCGGCGGAAATTGAAAAAATACCACCATTAACAATTGAAGCGTAATCTATGAGATTTATTTAGTAGAAACATTTAATCACTTATAATAACTTGTACTCACACAATCCTTTCTCACTACGCACAATCTACGACGCACACTACGAACAATTTTCTCACTTCACACAATCCTTTCTCACTACGTTAAGGACAGTGATTAAACATGTGAAATGATTGAATGTTTTTTTTAAGTTTTAATGAGTATTATATTTTACAGAAGACACATTTTAATAAGGTGTTGAACCTCTTCGAGCACCAATACAAGCTTCCAGTCTGGCATGTAATAGGTCGTACAAATGCTGGCTATCACCCTGGGAGATACATTCCATTCGCCTTCAACTTGGACACGTAATTCAGCGATTGTCGTTGCCTGCCATGGTCCGCCGAGGAAGAGTTTTTGTCCGATCCAGTCCGATCCAGTCCCAGACATACTCTATTGGAGACAATTCCGGAGAGCGTGTTGGCCAAGGGAGCTGGTGCACTGCCTTAAGAGCACGTTGAGTGACACAGACGGAGTGTAGGCGGATGTTAACTAATGGAATACCGCATTTGGGATTGCACTCAAATATGGCAGGATGACCAGTAGTCGCTGACATACGTATTGTTATTCAGTACACCAGACACGTACAAGAGTGATACCTAAACGCTCCCCACAAGATGATGCCCGGTGTGGGACCGGTGAGTCGCTGGCGGATGCACGATGGAAGAAGCCGCTCACTTTGTCGCCTTCGGATGCATAGCGGACGCTTCGTACCATCAGACGCTCATAAGCAGATTTGGTTTTCTTCACTGAAGACCACAGACTTCCATTCCTATCTCCAATGAACCCGTTCTTGATGCCACTGCAAACGTGCTCGAGAGTGACGAGGGGACAGTGGTAACCATGCCAGCGGTACACGTGCCCGCAGTCCTGCTTCCAAAAGATTATGAATCATTCTTGTAGACACCCTTGGTACGACTGAGGATCGAATTTGTGAACGATCGAATTTGTGACGATCGAATTTGTGAAATTGATTTTGTAAAAACGATCGAATATGTGATTGGATCGAATTTGTGACGTAGCCGTCCGTTCTGTCACCGCTGGCCTACTGGTACGCCGATCCTCCCGTGCGTCGGTAACTCTGTGTTGCCGGAACAACGTCTGAGAGTGTGTGAATGCTCTTCTGACCATCGAGGACACCATTGTACCACTGCCGATAATTCTCGTCGAAAGCGGTGTGCAATCTGACGAAAAGACCAACCTGCTTTCCGAAGACCCAGAATACGACCTCGCTCAAACTCCGCTGAACTGAAAAAATGTTGTGCGCCTGCGGCGTCTAGGCATGGTAGCTACTTTAAAGAACACTGAACAATATGACACAAGACGAAAACTTCTTTCTTCATGCCTTAGTCCTTATATACGCTCTGCGTACATTTGCATCTGGTCGTCCTCAGTGACGTCATTATTTCGTTCAATGACTTTCAATCTTGGATTACGATTACTGCTGCCCTTAATTATTAACATATTATAATATGACCTTCCTAAAGGAATTTCTTCCGCGTGTTCGTTTTTCAATTTCCACCAGTGTACATAAAAAAACACTTTTTTTTTATAAATCTTGTAATTATTAAAATAAAATTACTGTATCCTTTCAAGGAGAATTGTATATCTTATGCTATGCGTCTCCCTTTCAATAAGTAAAGTGTGCTAAGTATTTATTTCAAACAGAAGAAAGGAATATTTTTTGCGCTTTTTTCCATATAATCCATGAAACGTAAATTAGTTGTTTACGCTTTATATTGAAAACAAAGTTCTCTTATTTCGTATACAAGATCTCGAAAAAATCTCGTATTAAACTTTCTCAAAAAATATTATATATTTTATCTCGCATTAATATATTCAGAATTCTTGTATTCTAGCATTTTAAAGTGTATTTAGCATTTCTAGAAAAATTCGAAAATAAGATTTACTGCTTTCTAGAAAAACGTAAACATATACTCAGCCCTGTAAATCTTATTCCTAAATTTTAATTTTTTTTTCTCACGAAGCTGTTCACGAGCCATATAATGGATTTCTTTATGAGCTAATCGAGGAAAAAATCCATTCCTACATGCAATGCGAACTAATATTCACTTTTAATACCTTTGTAATGATCAGAGATACTGCGATAACTTTTCCTCAGAAATATCAATCAATGCACCTGAAGAAAGGTTTACAGAAATAAACTCCACTAGAAAAAACGTTTAATTTTTTTTCGGTAAACCTAATCAATCTCGATGCTTTGGGGTGAACACTTGTTCCCAGATTTCTGTGTGCTAATGTGTGTGTTGATTACTCACATACTCAAATACGAATTAGAAAAACGGTCTTTCAGTTGATAAAACAAGATAAAAGTATTATGTTTATTTGTTATGTTGTTGTGTTGATAGTAAATTGATATGTTGATAGTAAGTTTAATTAATTATTTTATGTTATTGCACCTAAAGGTTTACCCAACATAAAGATATCTTCTTACAATAAAATTCAATCGTGAATGAGATTTCGTAAAGTTTGGAGCAATTTGGTTGAGCGACATTTGGTATAAAAAAGGTTACATTTTTTGTGACTGTTCTGATTTTACTTTACTTTGCTCATTGGTTAAGCTATAAATAGGCTTAGGAATTGGGGGATGTTAGATAATCTAGGGATAGAAAATATATGATTTAGAATTTGTTCATGATATTTTTGTCACTTTGAGAATTACGTTCATCTGATGATTTCTTTCATTAGAGTTGTGAATGTGATTGATAATATTGTTGCGGATTACAAAAATGGATAGCCACTGAGCGTGAGTATTAAAAGCTATATTTCAAAACCAAATTCAATAGAAGGTAAATTGTTACAAAGAAAATATGGATGAAGTATCTTATTAACAAATCAACTATTAACCATACACAAGTCGTCAATCTTCCTGCGCAGAGCACACAACATTAGCTCTGCCTATTCCACTAAATATTACCTTTTTACTTGATTACCATGTCGCTTGAACATCCGCGTACACATCACATAAAAGATACCACTTTTATACTTCCCGCATACACAACACATAAAAGATACCACTTTTATACTTCCCGCGTACACAACACATAAAGATAATTCTTTATACTTAACGCGCACTGTCTCAGAACAGCTAATCGTCCATTTTCGAACTCTAGACCGTTGCACACACGACCGTTACACGCTCCACTGTTCTTTTTCAAATTCTCCCCAAAGTTCTTATTCGTTGGCTGATACTTTTTGCTTTCGGTTGCTAGATTCCTTCTGTCGTAACACTGCCCCCTTCCTAGGTCTTGTTCGTCCCCAACAATTCTGGATTCCGAAGCTTCTTCAGTTTACCCACATGTCTGTGTCAAAATGAAAGCGAATCTCATTTTGACGTAGATTTCTTTTCTTTCTGAAGCCTCGTCCACAAACATAATACGTTTAAGGCCTATAGCCCTTGTGAACACGTTTATGTCTCCGCAGGGAGAAGAATCGACTAAGAGTTTTCGTGCAAAACCTATAAAAAGTTTTCTTATTTGTCGAAAGTTTTAATTCTATCAACAGTAACAAGGAATGAAAGTCATTAGTGACATAAAATCTAGGGAGAAGTTTCATCCTCCAGTCTGACACTTTTGTCAGTTGACTTTCATCTAATTCAGAACTGTCGTGATGAACTTTCAGCCATATTTCACCTGATTCAATTTGATCCCCAAGGTGCTTCACAATTATAATATCAGATCCATAATTCTTTTTAGCGCTTCGGTCCATCTCCTCCTTCCATACTCTTGCCAGAACTGCAGCTTCTAATCCGACAACCTTACCTGTTTCTCCTGTATAAGTGCAATCAGTGATTTGTCGGGCTGCTAGCAATATTTTTTCTGTTTTACCTTCACATAGCCAGCTTGCAACATCTTCAGATACTCCTTGTTCTATTAACATGTTACGAAACTTGTTCAAAGCATTGCCGTTATGCAGAACCTTACGGACACGTGATGCTTCATCTACCCTATTATCCACAATGTTCGCCAAACGCAGAAGTTCTCCTCCTAACTCTTCGACGAGCTCTTGCAGTTTCCAAGGATCCGTTACCAAGGAAACACTGAACAGCTTCCATCACTTCCAGAGAGTTGTCAACAGAGTTTTCAAGAGGTGAATCCATGTTGCTGATAACAGCTGAACTCTTCATTCCACGAGCTTGTGATGCTGCAACCATTTTCTTAAATAAATCAACAGCAACATCTTCTGTATTGATGAGATCAATAGCTCCTTTTCCGAATTCAACATCATAAACCAAAGCGCACTCTCCTTCAGCCAGCTTTTTGGACACAATTGAACATATCATTAGAGGAAACAATGTGATAAAATGGAACAACAAATGGACAAGGAAAAATGGACAAGGAAACAATTCAACAAAGATCAGGTTCCAAATGGACAAGGTTCCAAATGGACAAGGAAACAATGAATCTACGGTAGCCGTCAGATTCTTGCAGCGGTAAATCTCCTTATCTGTTGGCACCAGCTCCTCTGTCTGTCCTACGATGCAGCATCCGACGTCTTCCATCATCTGCTCGATTTTATCTTTAGTGCAGTCGACTGTGAAGCCAGGGATGGATTCCAATTTGTCCAGAGTATCTCCCGTCAATTGGAGAGCACGACCGGAGATCATAGGGACCTTGAGACCTAAAGCAGCAAGTGCAGGAGCCAAGACAAGACTCACTTTGTCGCTGACACCTCCTGTGCTGTGTTTATCCACCATCCGATGGCGCCACTCGGGTCTCCAGCAAAACACATGACCCGAGGAGGTCATAGTTGCTGTTTCTTCCGAATTCACTTTCTTGGAGCTCTCATTGTAATTAGCCAGGGAAATATCAGTCATGATTGCCAAATTGTTCATTCTGGAGATCAGCGACGAGTTTTGTAACATGATATTGTCCACTTTAGAGCTCTTGTAGTCGTGATAAAACTTTTCTATATCCTTATAATCTAAATAGTTATAAAGTCCAAATCTGCACATTGACTGTTCAGAAATGAAATTCAGCATGGCTACGTTGAGATTATCTGAGGTCTTCACTTCTCTCTGATCGTACATCTGAGGCTTAGTTTCATCCAGAAAGTTAGTCTTTGAAGTACTGTCTCTGCCTTAAGCAGAGAAAAATCACCTGTTACGCTTCTAAGCCATTCTTCGGAATTCTTCTTTCTTAAATCCCCACTTTCTATAAACGATTCGAGTGTGGCTGTATGCTTCGGAAAAATCTCTCCGACTTCCCCGGTAACGTCGAATGGCACTTTGTATCTATGATGAATGGACGCCTCTTCTTTACTCGGACCACTCTGCGAAACGTAAACTCTGTTTCGTTACCCCTCATTACCACTCGTTACTCTGACTTTGCGATAATTCTCCATGGGGCATTTTGCTGACGGCGAGGAATAGAATACCTTTCGTGTGGATCTCTCTTCAGATCGTGCCAGACTTGTATACCTAGGTATTTTGAAGTGCAAAGTGTACTGTATAGTCTCACAGCTCTCTGATCTGTGTGATTGTTCTTCACAGTTCCTAGACATGTCACCAGCGACATAGACACTCTGTCATGCATCACCAGTAGTTGCGTGGTCATAGGCATTATCTGCGCTATCTCTACGTTTTTCGATTTCCAGTAGCAGATCCACATTTCGAGATTCTCCTTTCTTGCGAAGATTCGATTCTTTTGTAGTCTTCCTCTCGTAGTCCTTTCGCACTTTCTCCATCTCTCTCGAGAGCTCTTCAATACATATGAAGGCTTCATCAGAACGCCGCTGCCCCAGCGAGCTTCTCCTGTCCGTCGAATTTTGTAAAATCGAATTGAATATAAATTGCTTCTTTTTCAGATAGCGAAGAATCTTGGAATGTTTTCTGGTTCCGCATCGTTTCTTTCCCGCATCAGCATTATGTTCATCTGTACTGTTACCTCCAGTGCTGTTAGTTTCGTAAATTTCACCTATGGGTTTGGGATTCACATTTTGATATGCGTTGCCTTTCTCTTTTTCTTTTCCATGTTTACAATCTAACTTAACACTATCAAGATCATCTTTTTCACTAACAAATTCAACATTTAAACTATTGCATTGCCTATTGAGTTCGGTTTTGATATCCTTTAACTGATCAATAATCTTACCAACTTGAGAAGCCACTTCAGCTCTCATCTCAGTATTTTGTGCGGCTATTTCGGCTTTCAAATCATCTCTTTGTCTAACAAGTTGTCTAACATCAATCATCTTTTGTCTAACAAGTCTATTGTGTTGCTTTGGGTAGCAATTTCACCTTTAACATCAGTCATCTGCGTAGCCATATCGGCTTTCAAGTCATCTTTTTGAGAAACTATCTCAGTTCTCAACTCATTATTTTGACTTTTAATATCATTCATCTGTGTAGCCATATCGGCTTTCATATCAGTCATCTGCATAGCCATATCGGCTTTCATATCAGTCATCTGCGTAGCCATATCGGCTTTCAAGCTATTTATCAACTTTACTAATTCATCCATACTTCTAGTTAACGGCATTCAATAAATTATCCCGCTTCTGACACCAAATGTTGCGGATTACAAAAATGGATAGCCACTGAGCGTGAGTATTAAAGCTATATTTCAAAACCAAATTCAATACAAGGTAAATTGTTACAAAGAAAATATGGATGAAGTATCTTATTAACAAATCAACTATTAACCATACACAAGTCATCAATCTTCCTGCGCAGAGCACACAACATTAGCTCTGTCTATTCCACTAAATATTACCTTTTTACTCGATTACCATGTCGCTTGAACATCCGCGTAAACATCACATAAAAGATACCACTTTTATACTTCCCGCATACACAACACATAAAAGATACCACTTTTATACTTCCCGTGTACACAACATATAAAGATAATTCTTTAAACTTAACGCGCACTGTCTCAGAACAGCTAACCGTCCATTTTCGAACTCTAGACCGTTGCACACACGACCGTTACACGCTCCACTGTTCTTCTTCAAATTCTCCCCAAAGTTCTTATTCGCTGGCTGATACTTTTTGCTTTCGGTTGCCAGATTCCTTCTGTCTTAACAATATGGTAAGATTATTCACCACCTAGAGCGAAAGTAAAATGTTGAAAACCTGCAGGTGTCGCCGCATTTTACAAATTATTGTGTTCCTAAATTTCTTCTGATTTTGAACAATTTGTGCGTTCGACGAATAAATTCCTTCAAATTTGAATCGAGTTTTTACTGATTTCTCTCTTCAGCTTATTGTGTTCAGAGTGGAGTACCACAGGAGATGCCCAGTAGATGTGGGACACTCGAAATGGCCGAAGGGTATTGGTTGTTACGTGAATGAGAGTCGAACCCACGTCTCCCAGTAATAAGCCAGACGTGATAAACATTATATCATCACCAGATACTTTTGTTGTAATCTTCTGTTTTGAGGTTTTGAAAAGATAGCGCTAGTTAGTACATGAATGTGACCAGCGGGAGTGGCTCACTCGGCACACTAGTAACTGTAGTTCCCAAGTTCGAATCCTAACAGGGATAGCATTTCCGCAAACCCCACCCTGGTCAATAGGAGCCACCAATGAGCTTGGTAAAAGCCACCGTCCATCGGTGGAATGTAAAGTGCTGTTCGGCAGAGTCGTATCCTGTGTTGGGAAAAGAACAAGTTGAATTGCCTTGAATAGTTAGCTGAAAAATATTGGTTTTGACGTGAGTGGGATTCGAACCCACGTTTCCCATTAGCATGCTAAACGTGATAACCGCTACATTATCACCAGCTACCTTATGTTGTAATAATTGGTTCTGTCATTTTGAATAATTAACTCATGTTACAAAATGAATTTGAAGTTTATAAAAACTGTCTGTTACAACTATTATCTACTTCAAAGGCATAGTCCCTTGAAATTCAAATCGATTGTAATTACTTAAGGCCAATCACATTCAAAATGTTTTCAAGATCAGAAGATGATATTTAAGAGCGTTTAAATTTTTTGCAGCTTCTATTATTAACTCCGGAAGTAAATAATTCCCTTACACATGCCTCTTCTTCTAAAAAAAAACTGAAGATATCATTCACCAATGTTGTTCATTTATCACTTTACTAGAGAATGGAGAATAACAGTGCAAACTTTGGCTATTAGAATATACATAGTTATTGACAGTTCTTGCGATTTTCCTTATCGGTGGACAATAGAGCGATTAGTGACGAATAAGTAAATAACCTGATTTAAAAAGTAAAACCTCTGAATGAAGAACGGTAAAGAAATGTTAATTCTGTGAAATCTAGGAGTCTGGACACACGGTTAATAAGCACTTTAAAAACAAATATCATGTTATCTTTAGGTCGTGATTTAATAAAGGGTTCTTGTCTCATTACGTATTAATTTATTTATAAACCTGACACACCTTGATGCATTTATTGGCTCAGCGCTACTACATCAGGTGTCGCATTGCCGCACATGACAGTTAGAGGCATTTTGGCACCTTAGGCAGGTGGTGCAAATTAGCACCACTTTTTAATTAGTTCAGACCACATCATAATATCAATTTACAATTAATAAGAACATTATTTCTTTATATATTTTTTTTTATTTTCCTAATTTCTATCAATTTTTTTGTTTTTGGGAAAACTCAGTATTATAAACAATAAACTATATGAATGATTTTAATGAAATTTAGTAAAAACATGAATTACAATGCTAGCTTCAGAATGGCGTAAAACATTTTACACTAGAAACATTTTTCGTCAAAAAATAACCCTTACAAGAACCTGTCCAAAAACGAGGTGTCAGAATGTAATAGGCAAAGTTCTTTAATTTGTTCACCCCTTGCAACAATGCAGGCACAGCAGCGATGTTCCATGCTATTTATGACGTTCTGAATCAGTTCAGTAGGGAGTAACGACCATTGTTCCTGTAAAGCAGTAATAAGTTCCCCCTTTGTTTAAGGTGGCGTGTTGAGGGCAGCAATACGTCTCCATAGAATTCCATGCGCATAATGGCCTCCACTTGAAGATATTGTTCCACTAGTCAGGCTCTCTGTGGATGAGCGTTATCGTCTTGTAATATAAATGTTTCACCTATTGCACCAACGTTAGGACGTAGATAAGGTTCCAGGATGTCATCTCTATATCTTTGAGCATTGAGGTTCCCACTCTTCAACATATAAAGGTTTATGCGTCTAGCTAAGGAAATGCACTACTTCCGCCGTAACTGTCTCTACACGCTCCCTCAGCCGTAACTGTCTCTTTGACGGATGTTACTGGGATGATAGCGTGTACCTCGTTCTCTCCATATCAAACAATGTCCGGAATCACTCTGCAAGGAATATCTGGACTCATGTGTAAAGAGTACGTACTTCCATTCCTCTTCTGTCCAGCTAACATGCATGCGTGTCCAATTCAACCGCTCTCTCCTGTGATGTGACTTTAGGGGTATACAAATTACTGGCCTTCTAGTACAGACCTCCTTCATGAAGCCTTCTACGCACAGTAGAATATGAAATAACCCTCCAGTGGCTGCTGCAAGAGAGGATTGTAGTGAGAGGGAGTAGACATCCTACCCATTTGTGCTGTCAAATGCAGATATCGGTCTTGTAAAGGGATCATAACTCTAGCCCTTCCTTGGCTAAACCTCCGAGACGCGAAATCCGTGCTAAGAAATTGATTCCACAGTCAATGGACCACAGAAGGACTCACATTCAGCCATCGTGTCACGTCTGACTGACTTTGGCCTGCTTCGAACCGACCAATAGCTCTCCACCGCAGTTCATTTGCAAATGATATCTCGAGGTCATTCCTACAAAATGGCTATTTCGAATTTCTCTACTCACATTTACAACACAAAATAATGATCCACTTCGAAATATTCGTTTTTATGCGGCTTTCCGGTTACGCAAATTGACGCAAGCTAGATTAATTTGCCTACGATATTCTCACTCGGCATTACTTTACTGGCTACATGAACATGTTTGGTGAAGATACACAATTTTTCTCATTTTTCCTTAATTTATGAAAACCAGTGTAATATATATTTTTTCAACCTTTTTCCCTTATGAAAACAATTTAATCAATTTACAATTAATAAGAACATTATTTATATTTATTTTCTATTTTCTTCATTTCTATCTATTTATCTATTTTTGGCGAAAGATCTTTATTTCAGTTGAAATAACCATAAATATATTATTGTGTTACGAACGTTATTCGATTAAACAGATTATCTCAGAACTCAAAGAGTTAAGACACATTTATTGAAGAATATTTTTTCTTTTATTTTGAGAAATGTTGCCCTCGAAATGTCCAATGTTATTGTTCATTGTCACTTACAAAACATGAGGTGTATAAATATCACATGCAAAATCACCATCTACCCACAGAGCCCCGTCTAGTTTAACTCGTCTGTCCTGAGCTGCTATATTTGGCGCTGTAGACCAATTGTAACCAGTTCCGGTATGGTATTGTCTGACCATATCATCCTAAGTTATTCACTTTTCATTAGGCACACAGTTCATAACCCTATTCGGGAATCTGTAGTTATGCATACGGGCAACATGGAATATTCCGGAGGAAAATAATGAACACTCACTCTGTAATAATAAAATCTGTTTTCATCATGAAGGAAAATATAATCGTGAAAGAAAACGAAAGAAAAGGATTTAAAAAGAAATCATCCACAAAACAGTTCAGTTGAAATAGATTCATAGTAATGTTTTCCATTTTAAAGTAGGTAATATATACATATATTATTCAATTTGAAATAAAAATACAGTATTTACATTTTATTGACTTTTTGTATAATATTTCGTCAGGATTATTTGCTTTCTAATAAATTCCACTTTATTTTGTAGATACAAGTAAGGGCCAGAGAGGGTTTGAATGTAAGTAACTTTTTTCTCTTCATGAGTATAACTATATTCATTTTTACAAAAAACAGAAACAAGAAAGAACACTGAAGTAAAACAAGAATATGGTGGCGTAACCTCCTCGCAGGATGCTCGGGTACGACCCAGAGGATCCTCACTGCCACAACACAAAATTTGTCACATTTGTATTAAAGTAGACTGTAGTTCAGCGAAGGTAACACGCGAAGGCATATTAAGAGGCATATGGCCTTCTCTTCCACTGAAATACAGATCAACTTTTCCTAACGGCCGGGCTGTGAGACAACACTGACCTAGAGGCGATAACTACTTCAAAATTATTCTTATATCATCATCATAATCCTCAAGCAGCCATGGGCTATGGAGGCCCCACCAGACCGTGCAATTTAGTTCTCCAAACATATCTGTCCTCAGCTACATTTGCTGCATCTGGCCACTGCACTACAATTCTAACAAGATCCTGTTTGATAATGTCTGCCCACCGCATTCTAGATCTCCCCCTCTTTCTGAGGCATTTAGGAATAGTATTCATAACCCTATTCGCTAATCTAAAATTATGCATAGGGGCAACACGGACAAACGAACGTAATCTCTCTCTGCACAATATGTTACTCAAAGACAGTTGCTGACTCCTTTGTCTAACCACATCATTACTTACAAAGTTAAACCACCTAATTCCCAAGATACTGCGCAAGAAACTAGAATTAAAAGCTTTCAGTTCCCTGCCATCTTGTTTGCATAGCGTCCATGTTTCACTATCATATCTAATCCTAGAAAGAACCAAACAATAATACAGTCTAATTTTAATCTTTAGGTGTATACGCCTATTTCTCCACACCCTCATTGATTCTTAAATATCCCAGCATCAATACCTATTTTTCTGCTTTTTTTACCAGTATCTGTTACATATTTCCCAAGATTATCACCATAATTACTCTACTACAGGTCTTATCAACAACTCGAATGTAAATGTTCATTTCATCAACATCATTTGTGAAAAGGGCAAAATTATCAGCAGATTATAAATCAAACACAGGGGCTTAAAAAAATAATGTAAACACCGACGCTACTAGAGTACACGTAGTGCGCTATATGCATACCGCGATGTCACCCGCGATGTGAGGTATATAAATGGGAGAAGTACGATGTAGACTAACACGTAGCAGTGCCACAGGCGTAGATAAAGCAGCTGTTCTGGGTGTAATTGCCGACAATGTCAGATCTCAGTGACCTCCAAAAGGGCATGATCATTGGTGCGCACCTTGAAGGAGTTTCAGTAACCAGAACGGCCGAAATAGTAGGTGTAACACGAGGAACTGTATTGAAGATTATGGCTACCTATCAAAAACGACAGGGAGTTGCCTTCAAACATGCAAATTGTGGATGCCGTACGAAGTTCTTCGATAGGGATAGACGAAGTTTGGCACGGATTGTACAACGGAAGTACAAGACCATAGCACAGTAAATAGCTGCAGAGTTGAACATCAGTTGGAATAACAGTTAATAGGTAACTTCATCGTGCCGGTATTTATTGCTGTGCTGCAATCCACAAACATCTGATTACCAACGTAAATTACAACAAAACGTGTAAGTTGGTGCAAAGCACATAAAAACTAGGACGCTAAAGACAGCAACTTCTCTTCTGGTCTGATGAATCGTGCTATACATAGTTTCCCTCCACTGGTAGAGTGTACGTCTATGGTGGTGTAACCTCCAATATGTCGAAAACCTGCAGAAGCTTACCATCGAGACAGAGTGTTTCCGACTGTGATGCACTGGAGTAGGATCCCTGTTGCTGGGGGTGCCACATTATGGCATTCCTTAGGGTCATTAGTTATTCTGCAGGGTCGTATCACATTCGCAACGTACGAATCCATCTCGCTGACCACCTGCACCTAATGTTGCAGACATTGAAATGACCATCCTCGGTTTCAAGCGGATAATGCACCCATACATTGTGCGAAACGGGTCAAGTTGTGTTTACAGAGCATGAAGATGAGGTACAGCAACTACACTGGCCACCTCAATATCCAGACCTCTATATTACAGAACATTTGTGGAAAAACTGGAGCGTAAGGTCATATCACATTTTCCACGTTCACCATCACTGGCACAGTTGTTAAATTGTTACAATGTGGTTAGCACCTAACCACATTGTTTATAACATCACTGAATTGCTCAGGCCACCTAACCATGACAGAATCTTCACTTTCCTGCAATCTTACCTTGTTTATCCTTCAGTCCCTGTACACCTGTCCGTTTTCTACCACACAAAACATTAACTATCTGGTACAGCTCTCTGCTCTTTTGCTGTTTAACTGCTTCCTCGGCTTTGTCAACGAAGTCATCAAACCAAAGATTCTTATTAGCTGCTAACTGCTCCTTTACAAGTGTGTTATGCTCTCTGTAAGAGTTCATATTTGGACTAGTAGTGCATTGATTCAGGACATTTCTGCAGATTTTTCTTTCTGAAATAAGCTCAAGTGCCTTATCACTCATATAATTTTGCCTCCTCTGATACTTTTTTCGTAAAAGAGTATCGTTATTTTCAAGAAAAGCGTGTTTAAAATGGTTCTAAGTAATTTATCGTGGTATAACTTTAGCATGGTTTAACCTTTAGCTATAAGAGGGTCTTTCAGAGCTTCAGAATAAAACGAAAATTCTTTAACCTTAGCATAACAGTTCTTAAGTGTAAGTTGCAAAACACTTTTAAGAAATTAATGGTGAGATCAAATTAAGCTTCCCTATAGGACCTGGTGTTCCTAACAAAACTACCTATTACCTGTTAATCAACATATAATGAATCCTATTTTATGTAACCCGTCTGGCAAAATCCAAGTGTACTTTTATATATCTCGGTGTCTGTAATAAGTGTTAGCTATTCTGAAACAATTACGTTTACTTATGTCTAGGAAACTTTGCCCATTGCCTTTGCAGCTACCAATACCAAAATCAGCCTTCCCCAAAGTTCAGAGTCAGTTCCAACTTTTGCATTAAACTCACCGAGAACAAGGTAATATCTCCTTTCTTTATCGAATTCAAAATATACTGAAGTTGTTAGTAAAATATATCTCTCTCATCCTTATCAGCATTCTCAATAGGGGCATAACAGCAGATAACATTCAAGTCATTAATATTCGTCTGAAATTTAGCTGTGAGAAACCTTCCATTAATATACTCATATTCTAGAATAGCATCACTAACATGTCTGGTGAGAAACAAACCTATGCTTTGGGATGCTTTTTTTTTATCTTCCCTCCGTCAAAAAATAAATTTAAAATTATTTTTAAGGATCTCACCTTTATCTGTCCATCTGGTTTCTAGAAAACCGAGAATATCAAAATTACAATGCTGAATTCTTTTGTGAGGACATGAAGAGAATAAACTCTGTGCAGAGTCCTCACATTCCAGTTATCTATGGAGAGAAAACAGTTAGTAGGATGTTTAAAGAAACTGTGTTTATTGAAAGAAGAAATGACGACAATAACAAACAGCCCCCTAATCGCAGGCTTAGAACAAGATCCATTCCCTCAGTACTAAAGGTTGAGGCCTTCTACACTGGAAGATTTCCTCCATTGTAGGTTTTGACAGTTCCCATAGAAGCAACAGTTCAAGTGTCTGCAATGACCTCTGCTGAGGATTATCCACCAGCTGATAAAACATATCCTGTGAATCTATTCACTTGGCGCTGTGAACCCACAACCAAGCAAAAAACACAACAGAAGATTTTCTCTCCACATAAATCCACCAGTGCAGCAAATTCAAGATCTATAATCAAGTTTAGATACTTATTCCAATCTGGTTAGTGTATATGGTCAGCACCAGAATCTGTGTGGTTGACCACTCCTCAGAAGAGTAGAAAAAAATAGCCATAGTTGTCCAGTTCAGTAGACCACACATCTGTCAGCCATTCGCTTCCCTACCCTTCCACAAGAGAGTATCTGTTTTGAAATGTACTAACGGCCTGCACCACGAAAAGCCGGGGTCGGACTTTTTGGTGCTAGGCCTGACAGGTTCTATGCATCATCACAGGGGATTGGTGCATAGCTCTCCTTTCAGTGACTACCTAGCTACCATTTACAGATCAACAATATCTATTTCGGAGATATTTATTCTGCTTCAGATGTTTTTAACTCTATTTCTGAGTTTTTTTTAAATACATTTCAAATATTTTGTCATTGTGAGATATTTTCATCTCCTTCACAACTGTTTTTATCTACTTCACAGTCATTTAATGAAACACGTATAATAATAGAGAGTATATGGGATGAGGGTACAGAAATAGTTTTGGCTAACTTGCGAAGGAGAGTGATGACTCACCCTAAGAAACAGTGATATAGATAGCTGGGTCAGTTCAAATGGCATGGAGGTTGGCTCAGTTGATATATCCCAGTGCAAATCAGATGTTTCTAGGTTCGAGTCTCAATTGTGCCTACGCTTAAGTTTATCTCTAATAACATTCGTCTGCCCTCGTCGAGAAAATGGAAACCGATGAACTTGGAAAAGCTGCCATCCTTCTGATGCGATGTTAGGCTGCGGCTTCGTGTGTCGGAGGATCATAACTTCTACCCCTTAAAGATCCCACTGGATAGAGTTGAGGGGCTTCCATCTAACAGCTGTTCAGTAGATTCTATTCTTCAGCCTTCTTTAAACTCTTATGGGTCCTTGTCACCTGCCATTTAGACCATTGTGTGTATAAAAGTGAAGCTCAGAGGTAAAAGTACCCAACCCAATGGAAGAGTTTGACTATGGAGCATAAAGAATTCGGACCTACCCCTTAAAGATCCCACTGGATAGAGTTGAGGGGCTTCCATCTAACAGCTGTTCAGTAGATTCTATTCTTCAGCCTTCTTTAAACTCTTATGGGTCCTTGTCACCTGCCATTTAGACCATTGTGTGTATAAAAGTGAAGCTCAGAGGTAAAAGTACCCAACCCAATGGAAGAGTTTGACTATGGAGCATAAAGAATTCGGATTTTAATCCCTGATAAGACATGCATATTTTTTTCTGTTGCAAAATACGTTTCTGCTGAATCTTGAATTCGAATTACTCATAGGCGTTAAGGCGTATTATAAGAATGGGCTTTTGTCGGATCTTCATGCCTAGTGAGCTGTCCGAGAAGTAGTTTATTGCTATTTCCTACATTATCTGCAATAATGAAATCTTTACATGTGCATTTTTCCATCAGTGTGACACGAAAAGATGTTTTCGCGCTTTAATAATACTGTTCTACACCCCACCAGATCTAATTGATGGTAGGTAAGAACTAGGGGCAACCGATAGGTCAGGCCCCAAAGTAATGGCTGATGATTGCATTGTATTTTCAATGCCGTTTGCGGGGAAAGCTTTCCTTCTCAATAAGCACACATTCGCACAGGAAGGTACATTACAAACATAATTTATTATACGACCGATTATCTGGGGTCTGATCACAATTTCAATCCTACAGTACTCTCCAGGCAACTGGACCTTATTGGCGAAACATTCTGGGAGACGCAGAGAGACAGAGGGACACTCAGGGACTATTACGACAGAGGTAGGAACTAAAGAATCTCAGAAAACGGCTGCTGACCTTTAGCTTAGTTTGCTCCATCGCTGGGCTCGCTCTCGTTTGTTATGCTGAGCTACGCCAAGGGGAGATCCTCAACTCTCTGGGAATTGTCGCTCGGACTCCATTAGTGGCACGAATAGTTCATCAGCGAAGACTCCTCATAATTCCGCTGTTGACAAGGCTGGAGGCCCCGGCGGGTGGCTCCGGCAGGTAGCTTGGCAGGGGGCTTCGTCTCTCCCTACACGCAGGTCGCTCCAGGGGCTGGGTCGCTCGCTGTATTTTGGGTGGTTGCTTCCTGCTCGCAGATCTTTCCTCTCTGCGAAGATATCTCAGCGGCAACTTGTGAGATTTTGCAAGTCATATGCATCAGGAGGGAGGGGTACGCTCTTTCTTCACCCTTTCTTTCCTAATCGTCTGCCTCGGTCTACAGTATCTTCGGCCGCTGCTTAGCTGCTTCACTTTCCATCTCTGGGGGTCTATTGTCTCTTGGTGCTCAGAGCTCACTTCTGGTGCACATCCGTACTGTAGCGCACACACTTGTCTTCTCCTCCTTTGTCGAGCTTGTCAAATTCAAAACGAGCCCCGTGGTCACCTCTCATTGGACAGCAGAGTTCATCAGGTGACAGCGGTGGCCAAAGTTCGTTGACGCGGTCCGATTTTTATCGGACCGCCTGAGTCATCCTTGTACAGCTCTTGGTGACCATTGCTGCGCGTATTCGAAAAAACTCCCTTTCCCCTTTTTATGGCCTTGTTTACTCTGCTTTGGACGGGGTGCCGTGTGCAAAAGCCCAGATGGTCCGTCGTCCTCAACATTGCGGCTGAAGTTGTTGTTTCTGGCCGTCTTATTGAGGGAAAGTCGGGTGGCTGGAAGAAAATGGCGACAGAGAGTTACATCGAAATCGGGATTGCAAAATTCCGAGTACGACAATACGTTAGATTGTTCAAGAATTAAGACAGAACGATGAAACATTTGTCAAAAGCCTTAACTGAAATAGTGGTTAGCGAGCTGGCGACTGTTCCAGCAAATGCTGTGTGCTGTGTTAGCTCTAACTGAGACAGTGGTCAGCATTGATTACGTTCTTTAATAAGGTATGTTCCTCTATGAGAAGGCCTGCAAAAGCTAAGAATAGCTTCCAGGTTGTGTTTACTGAGCATTTTGAACAATATTGTTAGTTATTTGTAATCCCATTGCTTTCGATGAAGCTACATGGTACATTGGATTAAATTTGGACTCAAATTGCAACAGGAAGCTGCTTTGACTGTTTACAAATTTGAAGCTACCGAAATTGCCAGGCGTAGATATAATTACTGCTGAAATGTTGCAAACTGGAAGTTGATTCTATTGTCACATCGATGGTTTTAAGTATTGAATATATAATCTTGAAAAAGTTGTTCCTATATATTTTACTAGACGTTTAAGTATTAACCATTTCAGATAAAAAAAGATCACAATGCTTATAATAATTTCAAACTCATCAGTCTGCTTTATATTCCTAGCATAGTCTTGGTATTCCTAACAGAATTAGCCCATTTTCTGTTAATCAACATATAACACTGCACAACACGCGAAATTGCTTTGAAATGAAAATAGCCAATCTTTACTAATTTCGAGGTGATGAACACGAAAATGGCAATAAAATTTGTCGATTGGCTCTTGTTTAGGAGAGACAGAGATAGTCATGTTGAAACGACTCAGTCTGCATTGAGTACATAGGTAACTATTTTGAAATGCTGCATTTTAAACTCCAGATTGCAACATATAGCGTTGTATTGCATCAGCCCCCCCCATACACACAACCCCCTCCATACACATCAGCCCCCCATACACACAATCACCGAGGTATTGCATCATTGTCTGATGCAATATAGTTGAGTCATGACATCGCAGCTTTATGATTGCAGACGAAAGATGATGCAATCGTTAGTTGTAAGCGACGTCTCGTAGGGTGAACAAGTCTTTAGAGCGACTCCTATTTACCCCTGAGTCATAAGTGTCAAGTGATCTTTACAATTTTAATCCAGTAGTAGTGATGCTTCGTAACTCTCTTAATTCTGCTGATGCATTTTGTTACATTTGCGGGGAAGTGACGTTTGCAAGCCAGAAAACGAAATAGTAAGAGCAGAGTTTGAGTTTTATTTTGGATGCAAGATTGGGGATCAGGACAAGGCCTGGGCCCCAGACATATGCTGCAGTATGTGTGCAAGAAATCTTCTTAAGTGGCAGAAAAGCAAAAAAGTGGCGATACCATTTGTTTTTCCTATGGTTTGGAGAGAGCCAAGCAATCACGCAAATGACTGCTACTTCATGGTTCCACCTACTTCTGGAGGCATCACAAGGAAAAAGTAGTGGACAATAACGCACCCGAATATACAATCTGCTCTCCGACCATTTCCACACGTCCCCTTTCTCGAACCTCCAAAAGCATTTTCCATCGATTCAGATGATGAGCAGGGAGGCGAACCGATGTCGGGTTCTCCGTAGTCTTCAGAGTATAATGATGATCCATACGTCTCACACGGTGCGTCATCTGCACCACGCATTCTTACCGAAGACGAAATGAACGATCTTATTCGTGATTTGGAGCTGACTAAGGCCACTGCAGAGTTACTTGGATCAAGACTTAATGGAATCTTCTCAAGGAAAATGCTCGAGTGACTTCGTTTCGAACTCGTCATGAGCAGTTTCCGCCTTACTTCAGAAAGGAAGATGACTTTGTGTTCTGTTCCGATGTAGATGGCCTGATAAATGCCATCGGAATCAAACGTGACCCTCAAGAATGGCGACTATTCATAGACTTCTCGAAATTGAGCCTCAAAGCGGTGTTGATGCATAATGAAAATCGACTTCCATCCATTCCGATCGGACACGCTGTCTACATGAAAGAAACCTATGACAACCTAAAACAGTTGTTGAACTGTCTTCAATACAGCAAGTATGACTGCTATCTCTGTTGTGACTTGAAGGTAGTGGCTCTGTTGGTGGGCCTGCAGCTGGGATATAAGAAATACTGCTGTTTCTTTTGTGAATGGGACAGCCGAGCGAAGACTGCGTTATGTGAAGAGAAACTGGCCTCAGAGGAAATCTCTGATGGTCGGAAAGAAGAACGTGGAACACCCAGCACTGGCAGAAACGCATAAACTCGTGCTCCCGTCTCTACACATCAGACTTGGTGTGATGAAAATCTTTGTAAAAGCCATGGACCGGACTGCATCAACTTTCAAGTACTTGGCTGACAAATTACCTCGACTTAGCGAAGCGAAAATAAAGAAGGAATTTTTGTAGGTCTTCAGATCCGCAAGCTGTTAAGAAACCAAATGTTCGACAAGCTGCTTCAGGGTGACGAGAAAAAGTCTTGGGACTCGTTTGGTCTGGTGTGAACTAAATTCCTCAGGAATGTCAGGGCAGACAACTACAAGAAACTGGTTAAGGACATGTTGTCTCTTATCACAAACTTGGCTGCAATATGTGCTTAAAGATCCACTTTCTCCATTCCCACTTAGATTTCTTCCCCTACAACTGCAGCATGGTTAATGATGAGTGGGGTGAACGTTTTCACCAGGACCTTTCAACGACGGAGAAAGGTTACCAGGGAAACTGCACCACTTCAATGTTGGCTGAATACTGTTGGACTCTCGCCAGAGATTATCCTCAGCAACTGTACAAGCGACGGGCAAAGCGAAATCGGAAGTAAAGGCGGAGTTTTACCGATATATGTCATATGTACGTATTACACTATTGTATGAAAAACTGTTGCAGATTTCTCAGAAATCGTAGCCAATTTTGCATTTTCATTGTCATATTCGTGTTCAGTACCTTGAAATCTTTAAGAAATGGCTACTTTTATCTGAGAAAAATGACTTCTATGAAAATTTTTGCCCAGTCTAATCAAGTTATGCAACTCATCTGGCGAAACCCATATATATGTCGCGATATTTGCAATAAGTGTTAAGTTTTCTCAAACCATAAGTCTACTTGCCTATAGGAGACGTTGCCCATTGCCATTGTAGCTACCAATAACAAAAAGTCCTACTACTCTTACCTAAAGGTCAGTACCAAATTTGGCATTGAAGTCACCTAGAACAAGAATTAAATCTCATTTCTTGACCGAATTCAAAATATCCTGTTGTTGTCCGTAAAATCTATCTTACTCCTCGTAATCGGCATCCTCAGTGTGGGCAGAATAGCAGATAGCATTCAAGTCTCTAATACTTGTCTGAAATTTAGCTGTAAGAAACCTTTCATTAATGCACTCATATCCTGAAAAAGTATCACTAGCATATCTGCTGAGAAGCAAACCATGCTTTCGGCGATGGTTTTTATCTTCCCTACTCGAAAAGAGAAATTTAAAATTAATTTCAAGAATCTAACCTTTATCTGTCCATCTAGTTTCCTGCAAGCCGAGAATATCTAAATTATAACGGTGGAATTCACCTGGAAGGACATCAAAAGAATAATCTCAGAGCAGCGTCCTCAAATTCCAATTACCTCTGCAGAGAAAATGGTTAGTTGGATATTTAAAGCTAAATATTCATTGAAAGAGAGAATGCCTACAATATCAAATATTTAAAAAAGGGATATACAAACCAGTTAAAAATTTTGAAAAGATTTGTTTAAAATAATACTAACTGCACTAAGTCCACGAAACGACGAACTTCATATGGTTTCTCTTCTCTTACAACAAATGAGGTATATAAATATTACATGCAAAATCCTCATGTAGTCACTGAGGTCACGTCTGTCCTGAGTTGTTGCATTTGGCCACTGTAGATTAATTCTAACCAGGTCCTGTTTGCATTGTCTGCCCATCTATCCCAGGTCTCCCCCTTTTCCTTGAGGCAACTGTGTAATTTATAATTATTCAATTTTAAACAAAAGAAATGCACTAAATATATTTCATTGCATTTTTTTTAATGTTTCATCAGGATTGTGTTTTGAAATAAATTCCATTTTGTTTTTTCAGATACAATTTGTTAACAGAAGGAATTTCAAGGTAAGTATCTTTTTTCCCTTTATATTTTCATTTCTACAAAATCAGGAACTATAAAAGGACACTGAAATGCACAGGATTACGATGGCATAAGTACCTCTCAAGTTGTTCGGGAACGTCCCGGAGACAAAATTGCCCTCCTTTGTCCAACACAAAAGTAGTCAATTTGCTATTACAGTAGACTCTTGTTCAGCGATGCTAAAAAGCGAAGTTATTTTAAGTGTTACATTTCTTTCTTTGCCAGTGAAATACAGATCAGTATTTACTAATGGCCGGGCTGCGACACGACACTGACCTGGCGGTGATAACTACTTCACAATTATATTTATCCACTTCGGAGATACTTAATCAACTTCAGAGGATTTTTTATCTACTTCAGAGTGTTTCATTTTTATCTATTTCAGATTTTTTTATCTTCGTTAGATAATTTTTATCTAATTCACAACTGTTTTTATCTACTTCACAGCCATTTACTGAAACACATATACACTAATGGAAATAGAAAAAAGTACACCATTAACAATTGAAGGGAAATCTTAGAGATTTATTTAGTAGAAAGAACTTCTTGAGAAAAGACAATGATCACATGTGTGAATTGATTCAGTGTTTATTGTACCTTTTAATGAGTGTTGCCTTTTACAGAAGGCACTATTTAATAGGGTATTGAACCTCCTCGAGCAGCAATACAAACTTCAAATCTGACATGCAATCCGTCGTACAAATGCTGGACATCACGCTGAGGGATTCTATTCCATGCGCTTTCACCTTCAATGCGTAATTCAGCGCGGTCCACAGAAGAGTCTTTGGTCGATCCAGTCCCAGACATGCTCGATTAGAGACAAGTTCGAAAAGCGTGCTGGCCAAGGGATTTGGTACACTGCCTGAAAAGCATGTTGAATTGCCCGAACGGAATGCGGGCGGGGGTTATCCTGCTGGAATATCGCATTTGGGATTACATTCAAATACGGCAGGACGACTGGCTGTACAGTCGCTCAAAAAAGTATCCGAACACTACGGTTGATTACAGAATTCAGAAAAAAATACCTGGCAACGTTTTTTTATAGAAATTAGTGATCTGGCAACCTTCGTTCACGTGACACGAAGATTGCCAGATCAATAACTTCTAAAATAATCGTTGCCAGATATTTTTTCTGAATTCTGTAACCAATCATAGTGTTCGGATACTTTTTTGAGCGACTGTACAATGTCGCTGACGATCGTATTGCTATTCAGTGTACCCTTAGAAATAGCAAACACCTACGAGAGTGATAATCAACTCTCCCGTCACCATGATGCCTGGCGTGGGCCCTGTGTGTAGCTGGAGGATGCATAATGAAAGACGTCGCTCACCTTGTCGCCTTCTGACGCGTAATCGAGCATCAGACGCTCCTAAGAAGAATCATCTTTTATCACTAAAGACAACAGACTGCCATTCTTTCCTCAATGAACTTGTTCTTGACGCCATTACAAACGTGCTCGACAGGGACGAGCTGACAGTGGCACACCTGCCCATAGTCCTGCTTCCAACAGACGATTGCGTATCCTTCTTGTAGACAACTTGGGCGAAAGAGGATCGAATTTGTGACGCCGTAACCATCTTCTCTTCCACAGCCGCCCCTCCTGATACGCTGATCCTCTCATGCATCTGTAACTCTGTGTTGCCCGAAACCACGTGTGCGAATGCTCTTCTGACCATCGATGCCACCATTGTACCACAGCCGATATCTCTCATCCAACACGGTGTGTAATTTGACAAAAAGACCAGCCTGCTTTCCGAAGATTCAGTATACGACCTCGCTCGAACTCTGCTAAACTGAACAAATGTTGCGCGTCTGCATCGTCTACGCATGGTAGCTTCTTCAAAGAGCACTGAACAATATGACACAAGACGAATAACTTCTTCTTCACGCCCTAGGCCTTAAATACGCGCTTCGTATATTTGCATGTTGTCGTCCTCAGTGACGTCATTATTTCATTCAATGACTTTCAATCTTGGATCACGGTTTCTGCTGCCCTCAATTATTAACATGCCAGGAGAGTGAGTGATTACTAACTCTAAGAAACACTTATATAGATAACTGTGTCAGTGCAGGAGGGGCGAAGGTTGGATCAGTTGGTATTTTCAAGTTCGTTATCTGAACTTCCTAGGTTCGAGTCCCAATTGTGCTTACGCTGAGGTTTATTTCTGCTTATATTCAGTCTGTGTTTGGTGAGAAATGGGGATACCAACGGGCTTGAAAAAGTTACTGTCCTTCGGATATGATATTAGGGCGTTGCTTCGTGTACAGAAGTGCCATACTTGTACACGTTAAAAACACCCTGAATGTCCTTGACTGCTGCTTCCATCTAACAACTCTCCAGTGATGCCCTTCTGTGAACCCTTATGTGTCCTTTTGAGCTACCCCTTAGCGCATTGTGTGCATAAACGTGTATGTCAATCCAACCGAATGGAAGAGTGTTTGGCTATGAAGTATAAAGGATCTGAGTTTGAATGCCGACAGGGATTGTTTTATGACATAATATAACACATGGATTTTTTCGCTTTTTGACGCATGAACCTTTTCTCCTAAGGTATGAATTTGAATATCTCGCAGGATTTACGAGGTATTATAAGAATGATGTTCTGTCGGATCTTCGTAACAAGTCACCTGTCTGAGAAGTAGTTTATTTTTATTTCCTTCATTATCTTTAAGCTTGAAATCCTTACATGTGCAGTTTTCCATCAATGTGGCATGAGAAGTTATTTTTCGCGTAAGCTACAAAATAAGAAAAATGTCACTCTGTTTGAGTGAAGGTTCGCTTTCTCCTACGTACATCGTGCACCATCGCTTAAGACGAACTATTTGTTGTCATGAGCAATTATATTTTCACCTATTGACCTCATGGATTCTTTTTCAGTGACACCATTTTTTAACTCTCTGAAACTCCTCTCATTCCTTTAATGCGAATCATTGACTTCCTGTACCATATTGTTGTAGCAATAACGAAGCCTTATACCCAAAAGAAATTTTCTAGAATGAAGGAGAATGGGGAAAACGAAACGGAAACGGTTTTGCTGCATTAGCGCATTGACCATCAGTTGTCGTTATAGTATTTCTTTGCATTTTGAAAGCAGTCATCTTCGGGATTATTCGTTCTCCCTGTGAAAAAACTGAACGATTCGAAATCGGTTAGTTGCCATTGGCAACTGCGCATCAACAGAAAGTATTTCTTTGTGTCTTATTTTCGTTATAAAAAAGGGTAATTAGCAGAAGACATCACTCTCAGAGAGAGAGAGGCCATAGTGTGAAGGAAACAAATAAAATTTATATCTTTATTAAGAAGCATTTAATGCAACCAAATAAAATGATGCTCTTAAATATTATGGAATCCAAGGAAATTGACTGGTTATCGATTTCAAATATACTCTGACTCTCAAAGTAGCTTTGATTTCAACTTTCCCTTTATGATTTATAAATTTATCACTTATTCGATATTTTCTACGCGTAGCATTTATTTAGTTCTGTTAACTCAAAAACTAAACATTGTGCTTAAAGAATTGTTATCATTTAATGAACAATTTGGGAAGACAGCTAAGCAACACTTAGTAAACAAATATTAATTTTTCGTATAATATTTATTTTGGGTTTCTTAAATTCTATTTGGCATAAAAGCATAAATAAAACGTAATTTCGAAACATTTTATACAACATATTCTTAAGATAGTGAGCCCTTTATTTATCATGTTATTCGCGATACGGATTCCTGTATGCTATACTTTCGATGTTAGTATAGAAAAACCAAAATTCGTGGCTCTCTAACTTCTATATTTTTTGGAAAAAAAAGTGCGGAGATAACATGGAAGCTTTTACTTGTTTGCCCTGGTTTTTCATACAACACAAGAACACTATGAAAATATATACATATATAAATGAAAAAAAAATATATCCAAATAAAACGTATTAAATTTAATTTTTTGAAATTGTTTCTTTACATGTAAAGAATAATGAAAGCTGGAATAGTTAGGAGCAGCATCGATAGTGTTGAAAAGCATGCACATGTATGAAAATTGAAAAATTCGGCAAAAATCATAATGACTGATTTTCAGTCTTTTTTGGGGAGTGACTGAAGATAACACAAAGTCAGAGGCGGAGAGTGTCATGGGGTAAGCCGATTGGAAAATTCTATTTAGTCTATATAGATCAAGAAGGATCCGTGATATCTCTTTTGAGTTAGCGTGAAACAGAAAGGAAAATTGACAAATCCTACATATTAAAATATAATGCCACATTCATTTATAATAATAATAGAAACATTTAGTGATATTTCACATTTTGGTCATGGTTAAAACAGATTTGAAAGATATTCGAAACCTGACACCATAGAAGAGTTTATTTTGCCTTTTGGTTTCAATAATATGTAATAACCATAGGAGATTTAATATTCAAAGCTGTCTTTAATACTTCCAGATATATTATTAAGTCATTCAAGTTATGAATAAATGCATTATATTAATGAAAACAATTAATGCCCTGTAATCTTTATAGCCCATTTGTGATATTTATACAACAGTCACATGTCATCTTACAATTTCTCATTTTATATTCTGCTGTTTGTAGCATCTGGACGATAACAACGTCATAACACAGAATGACCCCGACGGCAGAAAGAAAATATCCAGTAGTTAGGATAAACATTTTCCGCGCTGTCATTGGGACATTTGATGTTGCTATTGAATTCACAACCGTCTGACACTGAACATGCAGACTTAAAACAGAAGGTCAAACTTCTTGGCTGACATGCAACACAGTGGATCCAACTTTTTGGCTGCATCTGAAACCAGTGAGGAAAACACTATACACCAGCCAGCACCTTTCTTCATACATATTATCAGTGAGATATCAATGATTATCCACTCAGTATAGAGATATAGAGATATGTGAATATCGCGCGCAAACTCTGATGAACATCACGTTACTGCAAGAAATGCTGGAAAACGAAATACATCTTTTGCATTTCCCAATATCTGCGATAAAAATTTCAAATCTTCTTCCAATGGACTGAATGTCTCTTAGTACTATTTTTTTCAAAGTAGCTACAGTATTTACAGCTCTCTGTTAATGTTGGTGAACATCGCTTCCAAAAGCATGACAATACACATTCCACAAGAATGACAATATTTCATGATGTTTCCAAACTGGTTGGCGACATTCATAACGATAATAGCAGCGCTGTAATTGTACATTAGTACGTCGGAATCAAACACTAATATATCATTTGGGAACTTTCTGGTTTTTATTTCACCAAGCCAGAAAGCAATGCACACCACAATCAGCAATAAGCATATTACTGAATAAACCTGAAATATTAGAAGGTTCAAATAAAATGTACGCACACAATATCAAAGGATATTTGAATATATTTTATTAGTTATCCGAGGAAAGTATGTGGGACAATTTCTGTATTTTTTTCCATTGTAAAGCAAGGGAATTGGTTACCAGAGCGCCGTTTGTTAAATTGGAGATGTAATAGATATTACGGATATATTCTTCCGTTGTCACGAAACGATAGAAACTAAAACACCAAATTGTATCGATGTTGAGCAATGACTGAATTCTTCAGAAAGACCAAAAAACAACCTCTCTTGGATTTCTTATGCCGAGAGAGAGAAATTCCATACAAGACAAGTAAATAACCGAAATTGGATTCGAGCATTGTTGCTTACACCGAAAAACCGTTCAGTGGTGATATAATTTACGAAACGATTATTAGCGGAAAAACTTATAGAACATACAGTAGCCAAATGCTGAAAAACCGTAAAACACTGACGACAATGCCTGTCAGCCGCTTGCTTAAACATATGTATGTGATTGCTAATTCAACAATTTTCGCCGTCGGAGATTAGCGGAGTTTGCTATTGTGGACTTAGTATGAGGATTTGAAGCCTTAACCTTCAGAGTTTTATCATATTTCCTGCTTCAAAAAGTTAATGCTTTTTCAATCCTGCGATATTCCAAGGTGTTCACAACGGAATATTTGAAACACACTGCCTTATGATACCATTTACAGAACTCGCCGTTTTGTGGTTAGCTTTTTTTTCCCCGAAATCCATTCTTTTGATTTGCATCTGGGCGATAGCTGTAGTTTATAATAATACACTTTGTTTTCCCCCGTTGCATTTTTTTTTGATAAATTTCTTAAACTGAATGCTCTCCTTGTACGATTTGTACATCCCCAGAGATCTTCTTACGTTCAATTTCCTTTTCAGATAAATGTATTGTGTGCTCTCAAGCACACAATACAATACTACCTCTCAAGTAGAATAATACCTCTCAAGTAGCTGTTTGATACAAAGATGTCTCACAAGAGCCTGTCAGTTTAATACGACATAGAATCAGTGGTGTAATCCTATAAAATAGTGGCTTGGCGTTGTTTACTTTCTCAACGGAATAATGTAGTAAAAATATTGTTTTTGGTTCCTTTTCTTTGCTTTTTTGAACTTTTCCAAATTTCAGCGAAAATATTCGTTTCAGGCATCCCTAGACCTAAATTCATCAATAACACAGTTCCTTCTGTCCGTATGTTCCTCCAAAATATCATAATATCTAATAAAAGAGCAATTAAAGTACTGGATCTTTGACAAGGCTCGACCTCACCGCTGCATATAGGTACGTGAGGAAGGTAAAATTGTTCATCAGAAAGACAGCATGCGAAACGTCCATGATTTTTATTTT
This sequence comes from Ryuthela nishihirai, assembly GCA_038380435.1. Lineage (NCBI taxonomy): Eukaryota > Metazoa > Arthropoda > Arachnida > Araneae > Heptathelidae > Ryuthela > Ryuthela nishihirai. The sequence goes on along the minus strand of JAWZYU010000013.1, from coordinate 62,387,692 downwards.
GGGTTTAAAACCTGTTACGTTTGCACCGCATGATGACCACTCGAGAAATAGGAATGCATTGCAACGAAGTATATGGAAAAAAATTTAGAGTCAAATATTGCAAGCAGGTTTTAAGGAAATTAATGGCCTAAATGAAAAGTTGCAGCAACAGGCGGTCTGTAGCTTCGGACGTTCCTGTTGCCGAGTAAAGTTTTCCACTCTCCCACTTATCAAAAAAAGGGAGAATAGGAAACCTCACTGAGTTGAAATCAGAGCTGAGTGAAGAATGAGAAAGTGAAAATGAAAAAAAAATGTTAAATTTTAATGTTATTGATAATAAAGTAATTTAGAATAATTAAACAGGAAAAAAAATTATAGGCATATTGCGATTTACGAAAGAGATGAAAATCTATACAATTGCTCTTCAAACGAATATTCATTTTATTTTATAGAACGCAAAACATTTCGGCAAATACACCATCTGAAACATAAATATAATAAAAAATATCTGAAATATTAAAATCTGATTAGTAAAATAACATCAAGTGGTTGCAGTAGCTTAGAGTGTCGAGGCAGTGATTGTATGTTCAGTTCAGTAAACGCATACCATAAGGTTAGTGATCTTTTAAGTTTAATGAGTCGTTAATTTCTATTTTCTTTTCGGGATTTTGTATAGAAAAACTACAAAATACGTTTGTATTCCCGACAGAGGTGTAAACTACAACAAATCACAGCAAACGTTAGCCCATAGGGATCCAAAAATCTTTGTTTGGTATTGTATGTATATATTCTTTACTAAATTTGTGGTAGTCTTGTTTTAATCCTCTGCATTCCGGTTTTTAAAATGACGTTACGCCTGTAATGTATTGTTGCCTATATGCGTTCCTAGATTTCAGTCTACATGTGCGCAATTTCTAAAATTCCTTAGAGCGCAAATTAATATTACAAAGCCACAATCTGCCGATCACCAAACGAGTCGATGAAGTTAAAGCGAAAATTAGTAAATCTAAGGATCAGGTCTGCATATTTATTAATACTTCAAAAATCCTTGCATACCACTGAAGTTGCAAATAATCACTATTTTGTTCTGCAAGGATAAACAGCAAAATAATTGGTCAATAGACATTTCTTTCCACATTTTATTTTGGGTCAAGAGAACTTGGTACATTTAAGGGAGTTTCTAACACTCATTCTTCAGTCTTTAATCTTATGCAGGAAAATGGTATTATATCGAAATCGAGCGGGTGACCAAAATATGTTCTTTATACAGAAATTTCGTTATACTGAATTGAAATGAAAAATATGCTTGATAATTACATACTGCAAAATAATCATTATGAAAGGAATTTACCGTGTATTGAAATTCACTTCTTAAAGAAGACGGAATTTTTTAACTATCTTTTCCAACGTCTCTCCCTGAAATTTTAAATGATTTCGCAACTCTCCAACACATAATCCGGAATATATATCTCCGTGTCATTACGAAATGCAGAAGACGTCATGCTATAACTTCGCAACTCTCCAACACATAGTACGGAATATCTTTCGGTGTCTTTACGAAATGGAGAAGACTACATGCTATAACTTGGCTGCTAATAACGACACTAAACTAATTAATTAACTTATCTAAAAATAATACTAATAAATAGCAAATATTAAAGAAAGTTAAATTTAACAAAAGATAAAATACAACGCGTGGACTGAAACTTAATTGAAAGGACTTTTCGCTGACGTTACGGTCACAATGAATATACAACTAAAATTGTGCAGAACTCCTAGTTTGAAAATCCCTTTTTATGTTATGAAAAAAAGGGCAACACCGCTTTAAATCATTTTGCCGTCATTTGTAGATGGCGTAACTCAAAACGCCGTGTTACATATTTCATCATCATCATCATCCTCAAGAATCCATGGCTACGGAGGTACAACCAGACTGTGCACTTTAGTTCTCCAAACATATCTGCCCTGAAATACATCTTCTAAATCTAGCCACTCTACGCCAATTCTAACAAAGTCTTGTTTAGTATTGTCAGCCCACAGCTTTCTGAGTCTTTCCCTCTTTCTCAGTCCTTTAGGACCACAGTTCACAAACCTATTCGGTAATCTATAATTATGCATAGGGGCAACATGGCCATACCAACGGAGTGTCTCTTAAAAATATGCTGCTCAAAGACAGTTTCTGACTCCTTTGCCTAACCTCATTTCTACTTACAAAGTTAAACCACTTAATTCCCAAGACACTGCGCACAAGCATCTAGAATCAAAATTATGAAGTTTTTTGTTATTTCATTTGTAAAGAGTTCACGTTTCACTACCATAACTAACTCTTGAATGAAACAAACTAAAATAAAGTCTACTTTTAGTCTTTAGGTATACAGAACTCTTTCTCGACACTCTCTATAGATTCCTAAAAGTTCCGCAGCAATTCCTATTGATTTGTTAATGTTCATGCCACACATCAAGTATCTATTACATAGCTCCAACAAAATTAAATTGTAACACCTGCTCAATGGTGGAATTATTCATGTTAACTGAACCACAGCCTAACTGACCAATTTTCATCATTTTAGTTTTCCCTCTGTTTATAACCAGACCTACTCTAAAACCAGTCTCCTCAACAGCTCGAATGAAAGAGTTCATCTCATCAACATCATTTGCCAAAAGTGCTAAATTATCATCATAATCTAAATCAGAAATATTCAGATCTCCAGAAAATTTGGGGCCAAAATCTTTCTTTTGCAATAAATTTCGCATGACATAATCCATAACCAAATTAAAGAAAAAAAAAGACAAAATGCACTCTTGTCGAACACCAAGATCAATGCTAAACCAATTGCTACAAGCCTTATTAACTCTCAACCACGACTCAGTATTATTATAGAGAGCTTTCATTATGTTAACTAACTTCTCTGGTATGCCATAGTATCTCACGATCAACCACAAATTATGATGATCAACAAAGTCAACACCTTTTTTTCTAATCAACAAAGTTTGATTTGCTGCTTCAAGCAACTAAATCAAGTACTGAAAAAGATTTCTGAAACTCCAAACATTTCTCGAGAATCTTCCTAAGTAAAAAAAGTTTATCTGTATTTTCCCTATCACTTTTGGAAAAATTCTGCTTATAATGCAACTGTCCGTGAACCAGATTCTTAATCTTAATTAAAAACAATCATGCAAACAACTTTAGCTTGAACAGAAAGTAGGCTGATACCCGCATATTGTCACAAGAACAGAGATCACCTTCTTTTAAATGTAGGGATAATAATAGCTCTGGTAAAATCTTTAGCAATAATGTCTAAGCATTTCAGCAGTAATTCCCCTACCTCTAAGTTTGCAAACAGCCAAATTAACTTAAGACTGTGCTACAAGACTAACCTTAAAACCATTAATGCATATATTATCATCATAAACAATGGGAGTACAATTAACCACATAGTTTAGAACATCACCGAAATGCTCAGCCCACCTAACCATGACAAAGATGACATGACACAGACGCAGACCTTCAATATTACCTTAACTTGTTTATCATTCAATCCTTGTATACTTGTCCGTTTTTTTACCATACAAAACATTAACTATCTGGCAGAGCTCTTTGCTGTTTTGCTGTTTAACTGCTTCCTCTGCTTTGTCAGCCAAGCCATCAAACCAAAGATTCTTATTAGCTGCTAACTGTTCCTTTACAAGTGTGTTATGCTCTCTGTAATAGTTCATATTTGGACTAGTAGAGAATGATTAAGGATATTACTGCAGTTCTCTCTTTCCGAAATAAGCTCCAATGCCTTATCACTCAAATCATTTTGTCTTCTCTGCTCCTTTTTATTAAAAGAGTACTTAAGTCTCAAGAAAACCTGTTTAAAATGCTTCATTCTCCATCTTCAATAATAAGCAACCAATTACTGCCATAATGACTAAGTAAACTATCATGGCAAACTTTAGCTATAATTGAGATTAATTCAGAGCTTCAGCGTTATAAGTAGCCTTTTGAACCTTAACACACTTGTTAAGTTTAAGTTGTAAGACACTTTTAACAAGGTAATGGTCAGATCCAATTTCAGCTCCCCTATATGAACTTTATTTCTATCAAGCCCATTTGTATTCTATAAAGCCCATCATATCTTAATTAATATATAAATAATCATATTCTTAGGTAGCCCTGCTGGCGAAACCTACGTATACTTAAATATGTCTCGGTGTTTGTAATAGTGTTAGTTATTCTCAAACCATTAGGTTTATTACCTGTAGGAGACATTGCCCATTGCATTGCAGCTACCAATACCAAACGGACGTACCAACCCTTCCCAAAGGTCAGAATCAGTACCAACAGTGGAATTCAAGTCGTTTAGTATTAGGGTAATATCACCTTTCTTGGCACAAATCATAATATCTAGAAATTGTCCGTAAAACCTATCTTTCCATCCTCATCGACATCCTCAGTGAGGGCATAACAGCAGATAACATTCAAGTCTTTAATGCTTGTCTGAAATTTAGTTGTAAGAAATCTTTCATTAATATACTCATATCCTGGAAGAGCATCACCTGGCGTATCTACTGAGAAGCAAACCTACGCCTTTGTGATGCTTTGATCTTTCCTCCCTGAAAAGAAAAATTTTAAATTATTGTTAGGAATCTCACCTTTATCTGTCCATCTTGATAAAGGTGGAAGTCGATAATATGCAAAACCGAGAAAATTAATTATTGTCTCGGTTTAACAATTTTAAAGGTGGAATTTTTCTGTGAGGACATTAAGAGAATAATCTTTGTGCAGAGTCCTCACATTCCTCATTATTCTGTACAAAATATAATATTTACAATTGTTTAATATTTATTGAATAAGGAATCTCTGAGTTTCTTCGGTGTTAAACCAACATTTCAATTATATATTCCCTGTTTATACAAGATAATCGATATTCAACGAAATGCAAGAGGTTAGGAACATTATTTATAAGCGTGGATTTCATTAGAACCGTTTATATATCTGTTTTGGAATCTATAGGATATTTCGCTTAAAAAGATTTAATTATTAAGAATAGGAAGTGTAATAAATAAAAGGTTTGCTTTCAAATTGATAACTTTCTGATATAGTCGAATTGTGTTTTTCAGGACACTCTAGGAACGAAAGCTGATATGGAGGTAATATTTTATTTACATAATTTATTTTTCATTCTTTGTGGGAAATTTTTTATTCTAATGACTTTTGAAACTATGTAACATTTCTAATAGGTTATACGACGAAAACACGCAACGCCGACACATGACAATCCGTTTATATATCAGTTTTGGAATCTCTACGATATTTCCCTTAAAAGATTTAATTATTATAAATAGGAAGTGTAATAAATAAAAGGTTTACTTTCAAACTGATAACTTTCTGATATAGTCGAATTGTGTTTTTCAGAGAACTCAAGAAACGAAAGCTGATATGGAGGAAATATTTCATTTACATAATTTATTTTTTATTCTTTATGGGGAATTTTTTACTCTAATTACTTTTGAAACTATGTAACATTTCTAATAGATTATACCTCGATAACACGCAACGCCGACACATGACAATCAGAAGTTTTTTAACAGACGTGGAACTCTTCTTACAGTTTCACCACTACGATGACTTCCTGGAGATGATCTTCAATCTCCAGCTTCAGTGTTCTCGAGTATCGTCCCTTGAAATGATCTCGAGCAATGATTTCGCTTCGAAACTGCAGTGTCCAATATAATAGGGGAAAGAACGACGTGATTTTTATTTAATATATGAAAGCAAGGATTACTTTTGTACCGGTGATGGAGTGCCTTTACATCTACAGCATATCAGGCGTTTATATGACAGTCCTTTAATTGGCTCTGATTAGACGGAAGATGACTTTGCCCCGGGATCTGTTTTTCTAACGTGTCCCGTACATTCTCAATGGTGTTCAGATCCGGGCTTTGTCACTGTCATGCTTGCTGAACCACTGCTGAACATATTTTGCGCGATGGGTAGTAACAATGTCATCCATGAAACAGCCTACACCTGCTGGATAAAAAGTCAACATTGCAGGATGGACATGATCGGCAACAATGTTCAGATAATCCTTGGAGTATACCAACCTTCCAGCAATATCAGAGGACCCGTTCCTACCAACAGAACATGCCCTACACCATGACACCAACTCCAGAACCTTGAGTTGTTTTACAAGGCAAGCTGGGTCCTTTGCTTCAAGGGGCTCTCGCCAAACTCTCTGCCTACCGTCGGTACAGAACAAGGTGTACCGCGACTCCTCATAACACATGACTTTCTCCATTCTTCCATGTCCTGATACCACTCTAGACGAACTTTCCGTTTCTTCGCAGAAATCAATAGTTTCCGTATAGACATATAACTGCTAAAACCGATCCTCTTCAATTCCCTGCACATAGTTCGCTGAGATAAGAGTAGGAACAGCCTTCATTGAATGTTTCGGTCAATTGCTGCACACAGGAAGTCATGTTTCCCCGTACAATACTTTTCAGACGACTGCGGTCTCGTTCCTGACAGATTGTCGTCGCCTCATAGACACATATACACTGTTAGACATGTAATGTGGGTTATTTTTCCACTGACTAAAAACCCGACATATCTCACCTTTTGAGAAACCAGTCAACTCTACAACTTTTATAAACGTCGCTCCAGCCGGACGGGCACCCACAATAAGCCCTTTATCGAACCCCGATGATCCTTTGTTTTTTCCCAATATAATCAACTCTTCGGACGATTACTGACGAACAGCAGTCTTTAATAGTTATCTAGATCACGTGGTGATGCACGTGATCACGTATTTTGCATTTACCCTGCGCAAATGACGTTTGTGTACATCTGCATAAAGGTTTCTAATTCAGTGGTCGCTGTGTGTATATATTAGTGTTTGCCTATGTTTTTCGACACTTTCATCTAGTTTTTATTGAGTATTTTTCCTTATATAGATATTAGTATATACTGTATTATAATAAGTTCGGTTGGTAAGCAAATCCTTTTCCCACAAAGGGCAAAATGGTTATGTGTAATTTTTTGGAGACTTTCGAAACAAAAATGCATCATGATAATGTTCTTTGTACAATCAGAAAAAATGGGCTTTATTTTGTCATTGGACAAAGTATTTCGATTTTTATTACTGAATTCGAAACACAGCAGTTTTGAATTAATCGAAAATCTTAGCTCTGTTTTCTTCCTCGAAATAATTGTCAGCAACTAGTGGTTTTATCGAAATAATTCGGGTTTTGTCCAGCTAATTCTATCTAACCAGTTGTTAAAAAGTAAATGCAAAAATTATTTTAGTTCTAAAAGTATTCAACTAACACTAAGAATAGCATTATTGATAAGAAAAAAAATATTTTTAATATATAAAAAAACGTTGCAGTTGCACTTTCTTTTACCAACTCTTGAAAACATTTTCTACAAAAAATGTTTCGTATCTTTATATATTTAACGATAATAGTAAAAACAAATATTACGAGTGAAGAGAATCGACTGTTAATAATTTGGATGACAACTATTACATTTTACTAATTTTGAGCGCGTTGAGAAATATCTGTCCTCCGAGTTAGGGTTTCATAAAAAACACTCCATCTTATTTGGCAACTTTAGTTACATCTCATGTTACAACCTCCAATTTGTTTTTAGTTAAGCTGCAGATTTTTAGTTGAATGTGCAAAAATCACTCCGTTTTAACTTTAACAGCATAACTAAGTTTTCAGTTGAATAAAAAAAACAGTCATTTGTTGAGGGCGATAAAATCTGTTTTAGTTGAACTGTGAACAACCTCTATTCTTGTTTGGCCACTAAAGAAAGTATGCATTTTGAGTTGAACTGCATATCATATTCTCCATTCGGGCAACAAAATTTTCTTTTCTCTGTTAAGGCCACATAATGCTACCTCTGTTCGTAGTTACTCGTGTAAATAAAATCTCTGTTCTGTGTTCAACCGCAAACTACGATCTCTGTTCCTAGTTCTCTGTCTTTGTACTCATTTGCTCCACATAATGTATTATACGTTTTCAGTTCTGCGTATGATAAAATAGATGTTATTGTGTGGGCCCCGTACGTGAAACGTATATACATTTCTAAACTTTTTTATGGTTCAATGTTAACTAGTGGCAAAAACGCTGACCCAGCAGCTTGTAGACAAGAGCCAAAAGTAAGTTCGATTGGCTGTCTTTTAATTGTACATATTTGCAATCGATACTAAACAACGCTACACTGAAATGCTCCTTTACTATTCAGCACTTTTCATGCATGTATAGTTTAAGTTAAATGACTGAGGATACTACTCTCTTAAATATTTCATTGTTTCACACGTTACTGATATACCATCTGCATACGCCCTGTGATAACTGCAAGTATCTCACAGTGTTCAATTGCTTCCCTATTCATGCCATTTGTGGCATGAAAAAAACTTCAATGCTTGAGACTATTACTCAGTTTAGGTTTAGTGATGTCTTCGCAAACGGAATAATTCAGTTATTGATGATGCACTTTGTTGAAAATCAGCTGCCACCGAATTCAGGGACTAGCAAGTTTTAAAGTTGTTTACACCACATGGGCATAGTTAGTGAAATGATATATTTACCTTAAGTTACCAATATGGTAAAATTGTAATACCAAGTAAAATTCATTTACTTAAAAATAAACAAGATAATATGTAAAATCAATGTTATGTATATATCTGTTCCTCACGACAAAAGTGTCAAATTCAATAACGATTAAAGATAGCGCCACTCTCTGAGATCTAGTACAGCGTGTAATATTCTGTGTTTTTAGTTCTTGATTTAATTTTAGACAGCAAATCCGTTTATATGAAGTTATGATGTAGAGGAAAGGGATCACAATTTTTAGAATCTGTTTAACAGTTCCCCCACATTCACTTAACAACTGAGCCCAGAAAGGAGGTAAAGGTAGTTTTTGGATGTAAATTTTCATCTCACCGTCAAAAGTGATGTACAAGAAGTTTTGTTACCATATTATTTCGAGTGGATTGAATACCCAGTAGATCGAAATTCCCGTTTTCGGAAAAAAAAAATAATTTCAAATATTCATTAGTATTAACTAATGCTATCACTAGCAATTCATCAAATACCAAGTGCCCAATTTATTACAAGTTACTTAATTCCATGTTGTTTATCTAAAGATATTTTTGTAAACAGGGAAACCAAAAATTATACATGATCTGAAAGGTTTCTAGGTTAGATTGAGCGTCATTATTGAGACACTAAACGTGAATCGCGCAGAAGGGAACAGAGCAGGATCCAGGAACTAGAAGTAGGGGGAAGCAACCGGCCCTTTGAGAATATTGGTAATGGTAATAGAGGCAAAAAAAAATCAATTCTTACAATTTTCATGCATTTTTCAAGAATTTTTTAAAATATCTGAAACGAAGGGGAAATGTTATACTATAAGGAAATCCAGTCTCTTGCCACCCCTCTCCTTCCCTCCCCCAATACCTTAATTTGTTTCTAGATCCGGGCCTGGTAGAATATTCTTACTCAGAGTGAAAGTTTGAATTTTTAAGCTCGGAATTAATGCAAAAATAAAATAATTATTCCACATCAATTTGGTTTCAGCTTGCACTACTGTTTCACTCTATGAAATTGTTTACGCTTTAAAATAGGGTGTCATTTTTAATCCACTTTGTATTCAGATAAACTTAGATGTAAGAAAAGCATTTGTATGCATATATTTTACACAACCAATAAACTGTATGTGTGAGATCAAAATATTAATTTTAAATCTGATTTCAGGAGTGCTTGAACAATATTCCCTGAGTCCTCATGGGATGATCTGCAGTTTCAACATCAATTAATACGATTGTCCATGAAACACTTAAAAGTAACCTACAATAACTGTGTAACCTAAACTTCAATAAAGTTGATTTTGTCATTGGAACTTCTGCCGTGTATTTTTCTGCAGTACTATCTCTATGAATAATAAGACGTTATGATAATAATATTGATTCTGTTTAAAAATCGTTTAACTCTTTGCTAGAAAGAAAGTGATAATGTTTCACTACTTCATGACCTTTAGCCAATGAGTCTCAATTTTTAATCAAGGAATTATTTTAATTCATATTATTTTTGTATCTTATTATAAATGGAAAACTACACATGTGCTTCGCATAACTGATTATTAAAAGCAATCTCTAGACATGAAAAATGCACATTGTGATATCTTTTTTTCTCCCTAGCAGGATTAACAAAACGTTCTTTGTTATTCTCAGATTATCGCAACTATCTTAAGAAAACGAAATATTACCCTGCTACAAAAATATGGTAAATAATAATAAAAATAACTTATGAATGTAATGAAGGATTAACAAAACTTTCTTTGTTATTCTCAGATTATCGCAACTATCTTAAGAAAACGAAATATTATCCTGCTACAGAAAATATGGTAAATAATAATAAAAATAACTTATGAATGTAATGAAGGATTAACAAAACTTTCTTTGTTATTCTCAGATTATCGCAACTCTTATGAAAACAAAATATTACCCTACTACAGAAAATATGGCAAATAATAATAGAAATAACTTATGAATGTAATGAAGGATTAACAAAACTTTCTTTGTTATTCTCAGATCATCTCATTCTTATGAATGTAATGTAAAGGCATACGGGACACAAAAAAATAAAAAATAATCCGTTAAGACCACTCAGGGGAGGTTCGCTCGCAACATATACAAGAGGGAAAGTTTTGCTTCTAATATAGCACATAGTATTGTTTTTGAATTCCGTATATGTTGTTGTTGATAACTAGCATAAACAATAGAAGATTCCGATATGTAGATATATGCTACGTTAATTTCCTAAAACGTAGGTCTGTAAATGGTAGCTAGGCGTAAACTGGAAATAGAGCTGTGTACCAATCCCTAGTTATGATGCACAGAACTGGCAAGGTCTAGCACCTAATGTCCGACCCCGCCTTCTCGTGGTGCAGGCCATTAGTACCTTTCAAAAGAGATAATCTCTTTTAGAAGGGAACGGAAGGGGAGGGCTGCCAGTTCAGTATGGCTTACTGATCTGTTTATCTATGGCCACTTTTTTCTTTTTTTTCAAACTTGCTGAGGAGTGGTCAACTTCACAGGGTCCGGGTGCTGACCATTTATATCTACTAGACTGGATTTGTTTATGGATTTGAGATTGATTATGGATCCTGGACTTGCTGCACTGGTGTGTCTCTGTTGAGGGAGAATCTGCTGCTGTGTTTTCTGTTTGCTTTCTGGGTTGCCAGCCCTAAGTGAACAGAGGCATGGGATACCTTATATCAGCTGGTGGATAATCCTAATCAGAGGCCATCGCAGGTACCTGAACCTTACTTAGCTAGTTGGGCATCGTCAAACCTAAACTGGAGTAATGTGTCTCAGGTAGGCCATATGGTTCTTGAAAATGTCCACTTGAAAAGGTGGTGCCTGAAGTTCCTACCAGCATTGGTGATTTCAGCCTTTAGCGGAGGAGGAACAGGTTTTTGCCCCATGCCTGCGATCAGGGGACTGTTTGATATTGTTGGCTCAACCAATCTCAATAAACCTAATTTCTTTAAAAATCCTACTAATCATTTTCTCTCTGCAGGAACGTGGAACGTGAGGACATTACATAGAGATTATTCTCTTGATGTCCTCATGCAGGAATTCCAGCGCTATAACCTAGATATTCTAGGCTTGCAAGAGACCAGATGGACAGGTAAAGGTGAGATACTTAAAAATAACTTTAAATTTCTCTTTACAGGGAGGGAGGATGGAAAGCATCACCAAGGCGTGGGTCTGCTGCTCAGCAGACATGCTAGTGATGCTCTTCTAGGATATGAGTGCATTAATGAAAGGTTACTTACAGCAAAATTTCAGACAAGCATTAAAGACTTGAATGTTATCTGTTGTTATGCCCCCACTGAGGATGCTGATGAGGATGAGAAGGATAGGTTTTATGAACAACTTCAGGATATTTTGAATTCTGTCAAGAAAGGAGATATTATTCTTTTCTAGGTGACTTCAATGACAAAGTTGGTACTGACTCTGACCTTTGGGAAGGGGTGATAGGCCCTTTTGGTATTGGTAGCTGCAATGGCAATGGGCAACGTCTCCTACACGTAAGTAAACTCAATGGTTTCAGAATAACTAACACTTATTACAAACACCGCGACATACATAAATACACATGGGTTTCACCTGATGGGCTGCATAGGAATATGATTGAATATATATTAATTAACAGCAAATGGGCTAGGGCTGTTAGCTATACCAGGGCATAGAGGGGAGCTGAAATTGGATCTGATCATTACCTTCTTAAAAGTGTCTTGCTATTAAATTTAAAAATTGTTGTGCTAAATTTAAAAAAATTACCTTTAATACTGAAGCTCTGAAAGACCCAGTTATAGCTAAAGCTTACCATGATAGGTTACTTAGTCATTATGACAGTCTTTGTTTGCTTACTACTGAAGTTGTGGAAGAATGGGGCCGTTTTAAACAGGTTTTTTGGACACTAACAGTATTCTTTTAGGAATAAAGGAGCAGAGGAGACAGAATTATTTAAGTGATAAGGCACTTGAGCTTATTTCAGAAAGACGGAACTACAGGAATGTCCTTAATCAGTACCCTACTAGTCCTAATAGAAAGGATTACAGAGAGCTTAATAAACGTGTAAAGGATCAGTTAGCTACCGATAAGAATCTTTGGTTTGATAGCTTGGCTGACAGAGCTGAGGAAGCAGTTAGGCAAAACAGCAGAGAGCTGTACCAGATAGTTAATGTTTTATGTGGTAGAAAACAGACAGGCATGCAAAGGATTGCAGGATAAACAAGGTAAGGTTATAGAAGGTGAGGATTCTGCCATTGCTAGGTAGGCTGAGCATTTCAGTGATGTTCTAAACAATGTGGTTAGTTCTACTCCCATTGTTTGTAATGATGATAGATGCATTGGTGGCTTTAATGTTGGCGCTATAACACAATCTGAAGTTATTTTGGCTATTTCTAAACTTAAACTTCATAAACCCCCAGGGGGAGATGAAATTACTACAGAAATGCTCAGAGCTGGGAAAGTTTCGGTTACCACTTGGATGACTGAAATTTTGAATAACATTCATGATAAAGGCGTGGTTCCTAAAGATTTTACCAGACCTATTATTATCACTATTTTCAAAAAAGGTGATCACAGTTCTTGTGATAACTATAGGGGTATCAGCCTACTCTCTGTTCCAGGTAAAGTTTGTTCCATGATTGTGCTTAATAGAATTAAGAATCTGGTTGACAGGCAATTGCGTGATGAGCAATGTGGATTCAGAAGTGGTAGGGGATGTGTAGATCAGATATTTTCACTTAGGCAGATTATTGATAAATGTTTAGAGTTTCAGAAACCTTTGGTTGCTAGCTTTGTTGATTTCAAAAAGGCTTTCGACTCTGTTGATCGTCATAATTTGTGGTTGATTGTGAAATCATATGGTATACAAGACAAGTTAGTTAACATAATGAAAGCTCTCTATAATAACACTGAGTCGTGTGTGAGAGTTGGTAAGGCTTGTAGCAATTGGTTTAGCATTACATCTGGTGTTCGACAAGGATGCATTTTGTCTCCTTTTCTCTTTAGTTTGGTTATTGATTATGTTATGCAAATTTCACTTCAAGGGAAAGATTTTGGCCTTAAATGGACTAGAGATAGGAAAATTTCTGATTTAGATTATGCTGATGATTTAGCCCTTTTGGCAAATGATGTTGATGAGATGAACTCTTTCATTCGAGCTGTTGATGAGACTGGTAGTCCAGTAGGTTTGGTTATAGACAGAGAGAAAACTAAAATGATAAAAATTGGTCAGGCAGGTTGTGATTTAGTTCATCTGAATGGTTGCAGTCTTGAGCAGGTGTTACAGTTTAATTACCTTGGGAGCTATGTAACAGATACTGGTGATGTGCGGCATGAGATTAACAGACGAATAGGGATTGCTGCCGGGACTTTTAAGAATCTATGGAGATTGTGGAGAAATAGGCGTATACACCTAACACTAAACTTAGACTGTATAATAGTTTGATTCTCTCTAGTGTTAGTTATGGTAGTGAAACTTGGACGCTGTGTAAACAAGATAACAGAAAACTAGATGCTTTTGATTCTAGATGCTTACGTAGTATCTTGGGTATTAGGTGGTTGAACTTCGTAACTAATGATGAGGTTAGTTAAAGGAGTCTGCAACCTCCTTTAAGCAGCATATTGTGCAGAGACTCCACTGGTTTGGCCATGTTGCCCGTATGGTAATTATAGATTGGCGAATAGGTTATGAACAGTGTGCCTAGAGGCTTCAGAAGGAAGGGGAGACCTAGGATGCGATGGGCAGACAATGTCAAACAGGACCTTGTCAGAATTGGTGTGCAGTGGCCGAATGCAGCAGATGTAACTCAGGAGGGATATGCTTGTAGATTTAAACTGCGCGGTCTGGTTGGACCTCCGTAGCCCATGGCTGCTTGAGGATGATGTTGTTGATGATGATGATGAATTTCGTAAATGTTCGTAATTGAGCAAAGAAAATTAAACTCAAATTTACAAAATGGAAATAAAATGATCAATCCCAAGCATACAAGCATTTTAAATTTAAATGCCAATTTTTTCTCACTTTTGATGGAAAAATAAATATTTTTTGCCAGATATCTCTAGATGTCTTGTGTTGTAAGAGAGGAAGCTGAAGTCTGTAGAATTAAAATTATTTATTTTTTTTTGGTTTTCTTGCAATTCTTAAAAAAGATCTAAACTCTAAATCATGTTAGATATTTCAGTCTATATATAGTTATCAAGAAGAAAATATTGTCCTCTTATGATTTCAACCTGTTTCTCTTTTTTCCCATACTTATATAATTGTAGAGATAGCCTTAGCAATCGATTAGTGAATTTCCATATTATGTCAATGGAAAGGAGAATTCGTAACTCATTGTATTGGAGAATATATTTCGTTTTATTATAATGAAAGTTAACTTAAATTACAGATCTAAATCATAATTTTCACTAACATTCATACAGTATTTGAAATTTTAATGTACCTGAAATATTTAAAAGCTGCCAGTCTAAAAATGTATTTCAAAAATATGTGAACGCACAGATAATTTTTGTATCAAACCATTTGCTAAAATAATTGTACATTTGAAATTTGATTTAAAATTATTTCAGATTTCTTCAATTTTGATGAAATTTTGAAAATATCTTTAAAATAAAATCAGTATTCTAATAATTCGAAATTTAGATTGACCTAATTTAGATTATTAATTTACTTTCAGCCTCATTATTATAAAAAGTTTGTTCTTCGGTATTTCGAGTTTCATATTTTGCTTCCTATTGCCAACTTATGGAAATCCTCCAATGATTTCGTAGCGTTATATATTTCGTAAGGAACAATACTATCCACGTGCAATTTCTTTTCTTGTCTTTACGTTACAATTAGTTTCTGTATCCCCCCCCTTTCCCCATCCCGTCCAAGAAAATATTCTCTGGCTAAGCGCTAGAGACACGACTGTTTTTTCACTTACAGTTTAAATCATAACTGGTACAAATAACGTCTCTGGTAAATATGAGATGATCATTTTAAAAAAGTGAATTTTTTTATTTTTCCAGATTTTCACTTTTTAAAAAAGGTAATGAATTGAACTAATGTATAATTGGGAAAAATGCAGAGCAATAATTTATTACTATTTATCAAATAATCTTCCAATGGCGGCAATTTGATCAAAAGTGTTTGTGTTGTCTTTCTGCTGAGGTCTTACTTTCCTCACATTACTTTTACTATGGTGTATTGAAGTGAAAGACTGCTGTTAGATTTCTGTGGCAAACAGTTTCTTGAGAGTATTATTCATAAACATTTCTCATTTATCCCTTCAAATAACTTTTTTTTAACATAGCCATACCTGTGCTAATGGTTAGTGTGCATAAACTACTATTCCAGGGCATTCCTTAAGTGTTCCTATGTTGTATTCCTGGTGTAAATAATTGTATTGTCTACGAGAAACACCAGCCAAATGCTTACAAGGTTATCTGAGTAATTTACTTATATTTTTAAATGAAAAGCTGCGTTCCCAATCGCTCCCACCGTTACAAAAATGTGCAGATCATTACTGCTATTGTAACAACCCTTGACTCTCATCATTATCATCACCATCCTCAAGCAGCCCATCGGCTATAGAGGTCCAACTGACAGTGTAATTTAGTTCTCTAAGTATATCTCTCATGAGCTACATCTGTTGCGGCTGGCCACTGCACACCAATTCTAACAAGGTCCTCTTTGACATTGTCTTCCCGGCGCATCCTAGGTGTCCCTCATTATCTGAGGCCTTTAGGAACACTTGATATCGTTATTCGCTAATCTATAGTTACCCATATGGTGGCGAAACCAACGGATTCTCTCTCTGCATAATATGCTGCTCAAAGGAGGTTGCAAATTCTTTTACCTAACCTCATCATTACTTACAAAGTTGGACCACCTGATGCACAAGATGCTGCGCAAGCATCTAGAATCAAAATCGTAAAGTTTCCTGCCATCTTGTATACAAATCGTCCAGATTTCAGTACCATAACAAACACTAGAAAGAATCAAACTATTAAAGAGTCGAATTTTAGTCTTTCGGTATAACACGTCTCTTTCTACACACTCTCCATAGATACTTGAAAGTCCCAGCAGTAATCCCTATTCTTCTCTTAATCTCATGGCGCACATTACAGTATCTGTTACATAGCTCCCAAGAAAATTAAACTGAGACACTTGCTTAAAAGGGAAGTCATTCAAAGCAACTGAAGCACCATCTGCCTGATTAATTTTCATCACTTCAGTTTTTCTCTGTTTATGACCAAACCTACTCTGCTACCAGACTCATCAACAGCTCGAAAGAAAGAGTTCATCTCATCAACATCATTTGCCGAAGTGTTGACTCATCAGGGGCGGGGGTGGCTCAGTCGGTAGCGCGCCAGGCTCGTAATCTGTAGTTCCCAGGTTCGAGTCCCAGCTGGGTCAGCGTTGAGATTTATCTCCGCAAAATTCCCCGCCCTGCTCACGGTCAGTAGGGGGACACCGATGGGTTTGGAAAGGTCGCCGTCCGTCGGATGGGACGTTAAACCGTGGCCCCGTTTGCGGGAGAGCCAAACCCTGTGCACGTTAAAGAACACGCTGGATGACCTTCACAGGGGGGCTACCATCTG
The DNA here is from genome assembly GCA_038380435.1 of Ryuthela nishihirai. Classification (NCBI taxonomy): domain Eukaryota; kingdom Metazoa; phylum Arthropoda; class Arachnida; order Araneae; family Heptathelidae; genus Ryuthela; species Ryuthela nishihirai. The sequence goes on along the minus strand of JAWZYU010000013.1, from coordinate 62,370,548 downwards.
TCTCCCAACAGCTGTTCCAGTGGGTCCCCTCCCCCAACCTTCTCTGAGCCTTCGTGGTCCGTGTGACCTGGCCATTTAGCCCATGGTGTGCAAAAAGTGCCGCTCATAGGTAAAACAACCCAACCCAGTTGAATCATCAGCATAGTCTAAAGCAGAAATTTTCTGATCTTCAGACCGTTTAAGGTCAAAATATTTCCCTTGCCGCTGTGCCGGATTTATAATAAGGCACTAGGCTCTAGCTATGGACCACATCGAAAGGGGTCCTGAAACAACATCATTATTCATAAAGTTAATACTTTTCTTTTATTGTATTTAATTACTAAAACTAAATTTACTATTTCTGATATATAATAAATAAAAACTGCTATTATCATTACATAGTGTACTATTCTTTTGTCGCTGTCATAATCTCAATCTACCTCATGCATTTCCCACTGTACTCCACCTCACTGTTTCGTTCCCGAAATATTTCACTGGAAGCAACTTATGAAGCCAACCTTCTCGTCAGAGCCATCATTGGCCGCCAGCACACCGTAACCTCAATGGGTTACGGTGTGCCTCAGTGGTTAAATTTTTCTGACTCACTGTCGTTTTTTATAACATGAATTGTTATAAAAAACGACAACGAGAACCACAAATAAAGAATGAAAAATAACTTGTTATAATTTGCATAAATTACCTACTTACTATTAATTAGAGATTATTATATACTATAATGAGGCAACAGAATCATCAACTGAGGGAACAAGAGCAACTTTCGGGGATTAAATGTACCAGATGTTTTACTCCTCGGGAATTATTTAAATATGCGGAGAAGGTTTAGATACATAGAGAATGGACTTGGTAGATTGTTTAATGACGGGAGGCAACAATGATGTTGTCCGAAAAACGCATATCGTTCCCAGAAGGTTGCAAGGCAGACCTTCTCACTTAGTTATCAATAGCAGCTTCCTCTATTCCAATAAGTGGTAGACTTCAAATTATCAGAAATTCTTTCTTTGATGGGGGATGAATGCTCATCAGACAGCACATGACAGACAATGACGACGACTTTCAGTGAATGATTAATTTATGGAGTATGAGAGGCTATGGGGTGAATTGGGAGTGGTGCAGGAGGCAGCGTTGGGGCCATTAACCTTTAAGAAACGTGAAAGAGGATAAAAATCTTTCAGTTGCGGTAGTTGTCTTTTACCTCCATATCGGCAACCAGCAATAAGTTGAAGCTTTCAGATTTTAATTTTCAGACAGCAAGAGTATACAGAAGAAATCGTCGTCAAGGGAGACAACTAAAGCTAGAAAGCAGCATAAAGGTATTAAAAATCCAAAGAAAAAAAAGACATTTTGTCTATTTCTGCACTTCTGTTCTATTTCTGCACTTTTGTCTCTTTCTGCAACTTCGTGTCACGTGACACGAAGGTTGCCAGATCACTAATTTCTAAAAAAATCGTTGCCAGATATTTTTTCTGAATTCTGTAATCAACCATAGTGTTCGGATACTTTTTGAGCGACTGTACAGCAAAGCAAAGATAATGCAAGTTATTTTAATTGAACCCATTTTATGGAAATTAGTGTCTAATATACTTTTTTTTACATTTTCCACTGTTATATATTTAACATATTTTTTTTTCATTTTTAAAGTTTGAAAACAATCCAGTAGCCGGTTCCATTCATCTTTAGAGAAGAGCTCTAGTCATTCGACCATTGGGAAGAAAAGCATTGTTTATTCCAAGGATAAGGTTTAGCAGTTAAATTTTAATTCACATAGACATTTTGTTTTATAAAGAACCTTTCTTGCACTACAAGAAGAAAATTCAGAATTTCCAAAAATGTCCATTGGCCATAAATTTTGAAATATAGCAGATGAAAACTCCTCTTTCCGAGTTCGTCTTACTTAGTCTTTTTTGGGGGATAGCGAAGTCTCCCACTTTCAAAATTGTAGGATACTTTAAAAACTAAGTTTAAGATTTAAAGAATTTTTTGTATAATGATTTTATTTGCATATTGTTTGTTATTCTATTATACGTACTATTAAACATATTACAATTAAGTAAAACAAAATTACGCCTGTATTTTTCACTTCCATCGCCATTTAATTTATCCTTTCCCCCCTAAAACATTTCTTGCTGTATGGATGTTGTGATTTTTACCCTTTGATGTATCAGGTACGGAACAAAGATGAAGCAACAGTTTTTAATCTTTTTTCTGAACTATATTTTTACACTGATTTTTTTAATTATTTATTTTTGCGTTTTTAACTCGTTTTAAGAGTTAATTTTTAAATGCCGAAAAAAACCTAAGTACACGCGAATAAAACCAAATTTCCCTTAAAATGTTTGAATCTCATGATTTGTTTTTCTCTTAAGCAAGCTTTCTTCGTTCCGCTTTATGTGGCATGTTTGATTCTCATGGCTCACTTGAAAATATAGTTTCACAACGCATTGAAACAGATTGCAAAATCAGGGTTGAAAATTGCAAAAATTTAAACAGATGTTGTAATTTATGCTCGAAATTTGAAATTTCGATGGTGGAATAGGAAAGTCGTGTAGTTTTCCATTTGCAACAACAAGGGACCCCTTTCACTCATGGGTGTGGGAATGCAATTGACTTGTTTTAAGAGATATTGGAAAATTTTTTTGTTGTTGTATTGTTGTTAATAATATATTCCAATTTTTCAGTTCGTTAGGAAGTTTTAATTTACATTGTTAGAGAAACTAGATATGAAAATGCCAAAACTTTTAACGAATGTTGAAAGTGATTTGTTTATAGTATAAATTTTAAATTACGGTGGTAGAGCGCCTAGAGATAATTCAAATTAAGAGAGATTCCGCTGACAGCAACAGTCTGCTCCTTTTGACAGAGGAGTGTGAGAAAGGCAACTTTTTAGATTTACGGAATGAAAAAATACAATTTGCAATTTGCCAGTGATGCATTAGTTAGAATGCAAAAAAAGGTAAAAGAAAAATTTCATTCTCTTTGAAAACCAGATTCCCATGCTTTGTTGTAGTTGAATTTTGTAACTCTAAAACAGAAACGTCAAAACAAGAACCGTCCAACTTACAGCTCATAGAATAAATTATCAATTTACAAAATCTGGCTTATTTTTCAGTGTCAACTAAAATATTTTGCCAAATTCGCAATTTTTTCGTAATTCATTATATATATATATAGACACCACCCCCAGGCAGCTGCTTGCCACAGATGTCTGACAGTTTATACGCCTTAGTAGGTCTGTGAGAATGGTGGGACCTCAGCAGAAAAACCTTACCCGGAGCTTGAACTCAGGTTCCTTTGATCAGTAGCCAAGCGTGCTAATTACTCGGTCACGGTACGGTTGTTAAATATATACTTGTGGTGAATTAAATATCTTAAAATAAAATAACATACAGATATTCGCATTAGAATAGATTAAAAAAAAAACCGTACCGATGGCGAAGTGTTTACTCTGCCTGTCTACTGATCAGAGGAAAATGGTTTCAGAAGAGGCTCGACAGCAAATATGATACTGGGCAAAAAATTCATCCCCCCCAATTTTATTCACAATTTTTTTTTAAATTATATATAATTTGATTGTCTTCTATAATTGCAATTATGGGTTTTTTGCATTGTAAACATTTGTTTCCCTATGGAACCTGTGTTTACACCTCAACTTATATGTGGTATACTTTGAATTCTCTAGAAATCTATTTTACACTCACATACTGAAAATAGGTAATTGCAGATATTTTATAACAATTTTCTTACCAAATGCTGTAAAATTAAAGTAATAAATACACTCAGTGTTCAATGAATTATGACCATTTCCCTCCATGTTATGTCATTGGAAGATAAATTAGAAGTTCTGTAACTTTTGAGAAAAGATTTGTGATATAATGGGACTGAAGATAAATTAAAACTTTCAATCCAATACATCTAAATGTCTATTTTCAATAATATTCCCTTAGTATTCAAAGAGTTATGGAACTTTAAATATTTAACAACAGCAATGCCAAGTTAGAATTTAGAAATTAATTATAATTTGAATAAAAAGTATTATTCCAAACCATTTAAAACAACAGATATATGTTTGGAAAGTTAATGTACATAATGTTTCAATATTTTTCAATTTTCCTGAGACTTGCACTGTTGCTGTTAAATATAACATTTACAACAAATTCAATGTATTATTTGTTCACTATCATCTCTACATAAATAGAATTATTATAAACACAACGACTACTATTATTCCATCTTAGATTTCTTGTAGTCATACAAGTAAATTGAATTTTAGAATACATTGGTTTGTATGTAAGCTAACCTACCCCGTATACACAGAATAGTACAGCACATTAACTATGGAAACAACTAAAGAAGATGCTGAAAAACGAAAGCAGACAGAAGAGTACCTCTTTAAAGTAATATTATTTATGTGCATTACTTTGCATTAAGAGAAGATCTCACCATGTTGATTTAGAGTTATTATGATACATTTATGCAGAATAATCGTAATATTGAAACACTTCTCACAAATTCCTATATATTTTTGTAGCATACTATGACATGCAATATATTACTGTAGAATAAAATTACCGCTACCGATTGTTTTTTTCATACACAACATTAAAAATTTCAATAATGGTCCATCATTGAATTTCCTAAATTTACATTTTTCACAGACTAAAACTGACAGGCGTCTGTAAGACTTGGGTGATAACCAGTTGCTTGATGGGAATTTTTTTATTTAGTAATAATTATGTAGTTTTGCAATTAAAATAAAATAAAATAATATGAACAATTATTAGAGCCCGGCAAGTAAAGCAAGAAATATATATATATAACAGACACATGTCGCACGGGTTTGATGAAAAAAATAAAATAAAATAAATTGACATCACCAGGCATTGGAGCCTGGCTGATATAACAAGTAAAAATAAAATAAAGAGTACTGCAGTCTCCCGAATATGATGAAAATATTAATAAAATACAATGATATGAATAGACATTACAGATCGACAACAATAACAAAGCAAAACAACAACAACAACAACAACAACAACAACAACAACAACAACAACAACAACAACAACAACAACAACAACAACAACAACAACAACAACAACAACAACAACAACAACAACAACAACACAACAACAACAACAACAATACAGGCATGTCGCGTGACTGTGACGAAAATAAAAATAAAATTGACATGAACATGAACAGGCATTAGATCCCAGCAGGAATGACAAGTATAAATAAAATAAAAAAATACACGCATTTCGCCTGGCTGTGATGAAAGTATAAATAAAATGAAATGACATGAACAGGCATTAGAGCCATGCAAGAATTACAATTGAAAGTCAAATGAATAATAAGGCATATTGTCCAGTTGTGATGAAAATAAAAATAAAATGAAATGATATGTACAGACATTAGAGCCCGGCAAGAATAACAAATAATTATAAAATAAAAAACATGGGCATGTCGCCCTGCTGTGATGAAAATAAAAAGAAAAAGAAATGACATGAAGGGGCATTAGAGCCGGCAGTAATAACAAATGAAAGTAAAATAAAAAATACGGGCATGTTGCCCGGCTGTGATGAAAATAAAAATAAAATGAAATGATATAAAAAGGCATTAGAGCCCGGCAAGAATAACAAATAATAATAAAATAAAGAATACGGGCATGTTGCCCGGCTGTAATGAAAATAAAAATCAAATGAAATGACAGGAACAGGTGTTAGAACGCGGCAGGAATAACAATTAAAAATAGAACAAAAAATACAGGCATGTCGCCCGTCTGTGATGAAAATAAAGAAAAAAAGTGAAATGGCATGAACAGGCATTAGAGCCCGGGAAGGAATAACAAGTAAAAATAAAATAAAAAATTCAGGCATATCGCCTGGCTGTATTTTTATTTTTCAGTTAAAAGTGAGTAAAAGATTTTCTCTCTCAGACGAATGTGTGTTTATGTCCAACTTGCAGCAACATAAGGAGGGGAATGACCAGCAACAATATTTTTCCAAATTAAAAGGACTACCTGGAGAGTAATGCCGATAGTGTGGGAAAGAAAAGAAATTCTTGGCACATTCATTGGGTCGTCTCAACGAGAAAAACCTTCGCAATGATGTCTTGAAGCCCAGCTCTCTAGGCACAGGTAGAAGGTTTAACATACATAGGATACTAGATGATATACTTTGCTAATCAAGATTTCAAGTTACGGAGGAAATAGTGTTTAAATTTATTTAGGCTTAATAGAAGAATATTCAGAGGCGTACCAGAATCAGGTTAGGAAATATAGAATACAGCTTTTCTTTATGGGCTCACAAGAGTCACTTTTTAAAGTTAATTAGGAAAATATGCATTGACAATTTAATTCCTGTTAGATTTTTAAAGATTTGTGACTTGATATGTAACGAATAATTGGACGATTTCCCTACATTTTAGCCTATTTCACTTAAAAGTCAGAAAAAAAGCTTTCTTGTTTCGTATTCTAGGGATCGGAGTTGGAAGTTTCGATCCCATAAGACATGGATGTGAATATGAAAAACAGCATTTAAATCTGTGATATACATATTTTTACCTGTTAATTTCGCTTGAAAAATTATGATAAAGTTTAAAAATAATTCTATTTCAGTCTGCAGTGAACGTATGATTCAGTCACGCTAAACAGCATCAAGTAGCACCGATTTAGTTTATGCTTTTATTCTGCTATCTCGTACTTACATTATCGATCGGTTGCATTTCTGAATATTTTAGGATATTTATAGCTCTACTAGAGTAGTATTGTTTTCTAAGCTTTTAACGTAAAGGTATTGATTTTTTCTACTACAGGAAATTGCGTCATCTGGTATCTACGCACATTTGTTTTCGATCAATATTTTAGCAAACTTGGGATTTTAAAGAGGTTTTTACTTAATTTAATGCTTCTAAAATTATTTTTGTTGCTTCTCAAATGGATACTGAGATTAAAGACAATAATTAATTTTCAACGATCTAAAACTTATCCGAAATGATTTGTAATGGCGGCAGTCCGAACATCATTAGGATTACTCAAAACGGGATTTTTAAACGGTAGGACTTTGTTTATCAATACTTTTAATTGTATCTAAAGCATAAAAACAAATTAAGGTCAGGAAATTGCGAATTTTGAACCACAATTTCTGCTGGAATTGAAATTAAACCTCTGCATTAACAAATATGCAACTTTATAATATAACGACTCATTCTCAAACTCATTACTTCAGTACAACTTTAAATGCTTTGAAACATCTTTCAAATTTTTTACGTAGTTCTTTATCACTTTTCTGACATAGTTTTCAATTTTTATTTAAACTGTTTTGTTTTAAATATTTTTTATCACACTGCTTTACTAAAGGTTTAGAGCTTGCCGATCGTCAAAAATTTAGGAATATGTATTATGCGTTTAAACGCAAAAACATTAATTTGAAAAAACAAAAAAAATCAACGATTTAATCAATAATATAATATTATGAACGGTTTATATTAAAAGAATAAAATAATATAGAATAAACGGGAAAATATATATATATTTAGTTTTGAAATTTTACTAAAGATAAAGTGGAAAGCATACAGTAAAATTTTGCAATGTTTTTAAAAAAATGCTTTATAAATTTTACCTGCCATATTTTTTTGGCAGTATTTATTCGTATTTTTGCCATTTTATTAAACACAATTATAAATGCTTTTTCTTTTTGTATATAGCATGACATATTTTCGTTCATCAGTTACTTCAGGATGAGGTTTTAAAGATGTTTATTTTATTTTGTAAAAGCAATTTTAAAAAAATCCGACGACCACAGTGAGTTTAATTTTAGAAACCCGAGGGTTAAACAAAGGGTACTGGGGAATGAACATCTTTTAGTTTCCTGATGAAAAAAATATTCCAGAGCGTTATGCGCAAGTCAGAATAATATATTGACGGCAAAAATAGCATGTATAACACATAATGTATATCACCAATTGCATCGAAGCTTTCAAAAAGTCTTTACAGAAAAAAGTCTTTACAGAAGGAAATGCTAAATACGTGCTATCCAAAGCAATTTTGTACACTTTACAAATCTGTCATCCTCACACAAGGCATTATCCATACGCAATTAGCATATTTCCTATATTACAGTCTTCCATTTTACAGGAAGTAACCTGCAGAATTTTTGAAAAAAGCTTTTATAAAATTTACATAAATGTCTGCAAATTAAAATAATATAATCAAACAAATTTAAATTTTATTTACTCCGCCTAGATCCTGACTTTCCTTACTTTCTTTTCTGCAAAGGCTATAACAGTTTTCTTAACATTAAATTTATTGGTCATTCATTTTCTATAGATAAAAAGGCAAGTCTTGATGACCTTTCTTCTGTCATTTTATTTCTGATATAATTTTGTAAATGAGCGTTCCAATATTGTCGCAGTTACCGGAGCATTAAAAAGAGCAAAACAATCTCTGTTAAAGCTGAAATAAGAGAGTAGTGTTGAATAATCAATAAACTAACTATTTCCCTTACGGCAGAAATTTTTGCTATTTCCGGTTTCAAACTTGACCTAAGGTACAGAGGTGTAGCGCCAAATGCAAACCTTAAGAAGAATTTATATTCCCTGTTGGGAAGCTCTGCAGCTTCGCTTACACTCCATCGTTACTGCATATGTTTCTCGATGAAAGATGATGAAGTTCTCAGCAATCTCATTTAAATCCTTAAAACGCATTTTTTATTCCGTAATGGCTCTGTTATAAGTAAAGTTGAATACCTCGATTTTGAAGCCATTTTGTTCATTCTTAAGCCTTTGGTACTCACATAGCTCACCTTCACTGAATTTATCAAACTTGTTCCTCGATTCGTGAAAACTTTATAATAGTGTTGCAACAATGGAGACGGGTTTCAAAAGTCATCATCTGAATATTGCAGAAATTTAGAGACATTGATTGATTGAGAGTTGAGACTATTGATTGCATAATGTGTCTAGGAGAAAATGTTAGAAAATATCTGTTGGGATTTTTTTTTCTTAAATCTTGTTATTTTGATACTTCCATCTTTGCTATTTCTTTGGAACAGCGGAAATTTGAAGTTACCACTTTTCCTTTTGAGATTGTTTCCCCTGCTACAGAAACTGACATTAAAAGAGAGTTGCTCTCAGTGGTTGTAAATTTTTAATTAAAAGTAAGGGCCCTTACTTTTAGGACCTTTACTTACTACTGCAGTCGCATCACCTGAACTATTGGATGAGACTCATTTGTGTATATTTATTTGTTTCTCTTCCCTTATTTAAATTATTTCTTACTATAAATACCTATCCGAATAATACGATTTCATATTATGGAAATTTTCTGAAAAACACATCTATCGTGTTAGTGGGGGACACGGGTTTTTGTATATAGCCGATTGTGATCGAGCAACTGACAGAGGATTACCCTAATTCTACTTTTGCTGCAGAAGTGGTCCAGCTGCTTTAATTTATATTTAGGAGTAATCCAAGTCATAAAATTTGGAAAAATCCGAATTTTGATATTTGACATGCTCTTTAAAGCAGAATAAAAAACACAACTTTTATCTATACATGCTAATAACACGAAACTTAGTGACTATGGATATTTCGATTTCTACATCTTAGAAAACGTACGGAATTAACAATTCCCTTTTCTTCTCTACTTCAGGGCTTTGCTCAGTGTGATCCCTTCTATAACCTTGTAATTTAAATCAAAGATCAATTAACTTCTTTAGTGGAATGCCCTTCTATAAATCAACAGGCTGTAGGAACGGTTCCGAGTGTCCACTAATGTTTTCAGATGACATTGGTCGTATCTTGGAAGACCAATAACAACAAATGAGAACATGCATTTCGAATCCTAGCTCAAAGATATCCAGTGGCCGAGTAGTTAGCGTACTTGGTTACTGATCTAAGGGACCTGGGTTCGAGCCCGGGTAAGACATGGATGTTCGTGTTGTTTTTCTGCTGAGGTCTTGCCATATTCACAGACCTTCTACTATGGCATATAAACTGACAAGCTTCTGTCAGACCTCTGTGGCAAGCCGCTGCTTGAGAGGGATATTTATTTTTGAAAATTTTTTTGATGTTGACGTATGAAGAGTTATAGAAGTTTTAATATTGAATATCAAATATGCCATCATCAGAATTCACCCTAGAAGTTAATTTAAACTTAAAAATTATTATTTCAAACTATTTAATAAACAAGTGTATATTTTAGAATTTTGTGAAAATAATCATTTCAATAATTGTCAGTTTTACACGTGTTTCTTAGGCTTGACTTTGAGGCTGTTAAGTATTGAGTTTCCATAGCTCTTTAAATACGGAACAAATATTGTTGAAAACCTAAAATAAAATTCATCTATTCCTATTATCCTATAAAAAAGAAATTGTAGAAATTACGAATCTTCGAATTTGACTATCCATAGGCTTGACATGGGGATGTTTTTATTTTCTTATCCAGAATACGTATGTATGAATGTATGTATGTCTGTATTTTTCGATGATGTAAATGAGAATTTTTAATTTACAAAAGAATAATGCTTAATAATTTGGATTCTCTCACACTGGAGCTCATTTCTGGAGTATCACTATTCATACCAGCAAACTCGGATCTGAAAAAAGGATATGGTATTGGGGCAGAAAAAATAATGCCGCTGACTTTCTTTTCTTGTTACCAAAATTCTCATAATAGGAACGAAGAGAGATGTGCTGCCTCTTTGTTTTTATAATGCTGTCCCCTGTATTATATCTGACATTGTTTTCCAGTAGTAAAGAAAAGGATGCTTTTTTCCTACTGTTTCCTGCTGTGGAATAGTTCGGAGATGTATTGGAAACTTCAGCAGAGGAACCCTCTCCATCCTGACCCTGCTCTTCAGAGACATCTCGGCATCGCTTCAAGTACATTCTGAAGTGCCATCATTATGATCGCATCTGATGTTATTACATTAAAACCGATTAAACATCATCATTTTGTTTTTCGAATTACTTTCGTAAAAATTTCAGTATAGTTGACGGTGTTGGCAAACAAAATAATACAGACAATTCTTCAAATTCGTGAAACATTTCAATATTTTAAGGGCCGGACCTAAGGGGGTGGCTGGGGATACATGCCCCCCACCCCTTTGAGAATGCTAATAATCCTAGGATAAGGTAGGATTATAATGGAGGCCAAATTCTTCTGTATTTTTAATACACTTTACACGATTTTTCTTTAAAACGCCCATAACGAAGGGGGAAATGTACGGCTTCAATGGAAAATACATTCTCTTGCTCTCCCCCCATCCGTTTATTTTTTGTATATTCGTGCCTACACGTGAGTACAATAGGTAGTTTCTATATTGAATTATGGCAAGCGTTAGCTGCATATGCCTCAACTAATTTCAATAACTTAACACTGTATTTTATCACTCAGTGCATATTTACTTCGAGATTAGACTACAGTATTTTGTACTATAATTTCCATGGTTTACGCATTTTCTTTTGCAATGAGGAATCCAAAGGTTATCTGAGAATTCTTTGTCTAAAGTAGGGAGATTTCAGAGGTCTTCTAAAGGATATGTTTTGTCTATTCTTATCACATATCATCTACTGGATGTTTATTCCTTGTCCATTAAGGTATCACAAAGTTTCTAAAGATTGCGTATATATGTGTTGATAAGTATAATTATGTGTTGATAAGTACCATATGTCATATAATGTAGGTTTATGTTTTTTATGTACTTTGTCATCACATGTCATTTAATGGATATCTATAAATCATCACATCATTTTTAACAGATGATTGCATTTTCTGTGCTTTTTTTAATATAGTGCGTGTTTCTTAAAATACGTTTAAGTTATCTGTTTTAGTCATCGGAGCTCTTCGAATAAATATTTGTGATTACCGTGAATTGAGGCATCAGAAGTCATCATATGTAATGGATGTTTATTCTCACTGCACTTAGCATCATATATTTTGTAGAGAATGTATCTATGTACAGCATATCAAAGGTCAAACTAATATTAACGATTTTTAGTTTTTGGTGCATCAAGAGTAATTTAATGCAGATTTATATTTTTAAGATCCCTATGTTAAGTGAATGGGAAGCTAACATCAAAGCTCTATAACTCCTAAAACAATTTTCTTTTGTTTTGAAAAATGTGATTTCAAAAAAAGATCTCAATCAAATAAAAAAATATCTGAATTCTCAACAATATTCGTTCGGTATTTAATGAGTTATGGAAGTTTAAATATTTAGCGATAACAATGTCAACCACAAAAATAGATTTCAGAAGTTAATTAAAAGTTAATAATAAGTATTGTATCAAAGTGTTTAATAAAATAAATTTGCATTTTAGAACTCTGTGTAAAGAATTCTTTCACTATTTTTCAGTTTTGTATAACTTTCTTAATACTGGCATTGTTGTTGTTAAATATTCAAACTTCCATAACTCATTAAATATTCAACAAATATTGATGGAAATCGGGATATTGATTTATTTGATTGAGATCTTTATCTCCAATAACATTTTTCGAAACAAAAAACTTATTTGAGAAGTTATAGAGCTTTGACGTTGGCTTCCCATTGACTTAACCTAAGGATTTTCCTTAAATTATTGAAACCAGTGTACTATAGGTATATTATTTCAGACAAAGAAACCATCTAAGGCCTGTGTGGTGGGTATCGGTAAGAAAGAAAAACATCAAAACTAATTACTCAGACTTTCAGACTCACCCTACAGCAATCTGATGTTAACTGCAATTTTACAACAGACCCAAACTCAATGAAGAACCAAAAGGAAAAAAAAACTATATGCTTAGAGAGCCACAAGAAAATTTCTCTACTTAAAATCGAAAACATAATTTCTAATGAGTAATTAATTTGGAAAAAAAGAAAGCCATATTTTTGAGGAATCAAGAGCATATCTTGATTAAAAAACAGAAGTATAAATTTTTAATGAGTACAATGAATGGTAAACTCATTTAGGTATACACCTAAAGATGGAGGAGTTCAAAAATTGGAAGAAATGAGCCAAATTCAGTATATTGATTATTTTGTTTTATGAGCCACAGGTAGGACGGGACTGATTTAGTTTGAAATTTATATAGAGGATGCGTAAAATTGAATATTTTACTCGATTAGGTCAATACGAGACCAACAAAAAGTGACATACTTTGTATTAGTCACAGTACTTCATTTTTTATGTCGTAAAGTTAGGAATAGGAACGCTAAATCTCTCAGGAAAATTAGGAAACGGATTTCTTGTCGTCTGCCAAGTTGACTGTTGCTCACAGCGCTACTAGTTGCAGCTTTATCGTTGCTCATCGTCGTAGTCTCATGCACTGGCGTAGCGAAGGACTATGGTTGGGGAGGGAGAAATCAAAAGTTTTACAACTCGTAATTCAAATTTTTCCACCTGAGCAAACTTAGATTTTCGCTCCGTGGGAGGGGGATCTCCTGCATTTTGCCATTTGAATTTCAATTTTTCCAACTAACCGTAATTTGATATTTAACTTCCAATTTTGCCAATTGACCATAATTCTACAGAAATAATTCCAATATTTACACTCGTCTGAATTGCATCCAGTCAGTGTGAATTTACCCTTGATTTGGCCAACTCTCCTTAATTTCACAAAACTAATCCCAATCTTTACATCTCTCCTAAATTTGCCAAATCACTTCAAACTTTTCAAACTTCCCAAGATTGTGCCAAATTTTATCGATTTTAGTCAACTATTCTGAATTTCACAAACCCAATCCCAATTATCACAACTCGCCCGTATCTTACAAGTGGATTCGAATTTTGCCAACTGCCCTACATTTTAATAAGTTTCTTCAATTTGTCCAACACTCCTTAATTTCACAAAACTAATCTTAATTTTCACAACTCGCCTTATTTTACCAAGTGGATTCGAATTTTGCCAACTCGCCGTAATATTACAGAAAAAAATCGCAATATTTACATCTTTCCTGAATTTGCCAGGTCATTTCGAATTTTCTCAACTCTCCTTAATTGCAGAAGAAAGGCACAATTTTCACAACTCCCCTGTATTTTACCAAGTGGCTTCGAATTTTGCCAACTCCTCTAGATTTTACCAAGAGCTCTTGGTTTTTCCAATTCTTCTTAATTTCACAAAACCAATCCCAATTTTTACAACTCACCTGTACTCTACCAAGTGGTTTCCAGTTTTGCCAACTTCCCTAGATTTTGCCAACTTCCCTAGATTTTGCCAAGTTTTCTCGATTTTGTCAACTCTCCTTAATTTCACGAACACAATCCCAATTTTCTCAAATCGCCCGTATTTTACGAAGTGGATTCGAATTTTGCCAAATTTCCTCGATTTTGCCATCTCTCCACAATTATACAGAAAAAAAAATCCCAATTCTACATCACATCTGTATTTGGCAAAGCCACTCTGAATTTTGCGAACTCCCCCAAGATTCGCCAACTTTCCTAGATATTGCGATGTTACCGCGATTTTGCCAACACGCCATAATTTTACAGAAAAAAACTTGTAATTTTTACATCTCATCTGAATTTTATCAACTCTCCACGATATTGCCAAGTCACTCCGAATTTTGACAACTGTCCCTAGTTTTTGCCAACTCCCTACGTTTTGCAAACTCTTCTAGATTTTGCCAACTGGCTGTAATTTTACAGAAAAGAATCCTAATTTTTACATCTCACCTGAATTTTGTCAACTCCCACGATTTTACCAAGTCACTACGAATATTGTCAACTCCCCAAGATTTTGCCAAATTCTCCCGTTTTTGCCAACTCCCCTTGATTTTACTAAGTCACTCCGAATTTTGCAAACTCCGTAAGATTTTGTCAAATCACTCCGAATTTTGCCAACTACGCAAGATTTTGCCAAGTTGTCCCGATTTTGCCAAGTCACTGCGAATTTTGTCAACTCCCCAAGAATTTGTCAAGTCACTCTGAATTTTGTCAACTTCCTAAGATTTTGCCAAGTTATTCCGATTTTGCCAAGTTATTCCGATTTTGCCAAGTTATTCCGATTTTGCCAACTCACCTGTATTTTACTAAGTGGATCGAATTTTGCCAACTGCTCTAAATTTTGCCGTCTCTCCATTTTTCAAACTGCCTTAGATTTGCCAAGTTGCCTCGATTTTGACAACTCCCCTTAATTTTCCAAAATAAAAAATTATAAATTTTAACAACCCACCTAGATTTCACGAAGTTGCTTCGAATTTTGCCAACTCCGAGTTACTTTGGAGGAGCCTCCTCCATCCCCCCATGACTACGCCTCTGGTCTCGTGATAAGAGAGCGGAGCTCTCTTTCCTCGTAGGTGAGTCGTGCATGCCAATGAGGCTCTAACAACTTTACAAATGGATCCAAATGACATACAGTCTTGTCAGCAGCTGCCTGAATGATGGACAAATCTGATAGGTGACACTTTCTCAGCTCAAAGAATGGGAGGACGAACTCTGTGCAGTTTGCTGGAAAAGGAAGTTGTGATTGCAATTTCTTTTGTGGATGAGCTGTGTTCGTTGGTATCTCAATGAAAATAAATGTTTCCTTTTTCGTTAATAAAGTAAATATTGTGATGGAAACAGTTTGTTATTTTGGTTTGTAGAGATTTAAAGATGAAGAGAGTCATTAGGGATTTCAATTTCCAGTTTCAGTCTTCAAGCATAATTATCAAATCAGTGCTCATTATTTAGATTTCAACATCTATATTGATCCATTTTGAATAATAAATGCATAAGGTGGGAGAGAGTAAAAGTCTAATATATACTCACTAGATTCTGTGTACATGGCACGTAGCCAAAAATATCTTTCTGGGTAGCCCAAACAGTAATTTCTCAAAGGATCAATATGACGAAAAATAGGTGATGGAGAGGAAATATTATCTATGCAATACTTCTCTTAGTCTTGGTAAAAAGTAAAATTACATGAAATACAATAATAAATGCATTTAAAGTACACACACACACAAACAAAATACATTCTTAAATTTTAATCTTCTTAAATTTTAATATAAAGAATCCCTTCTTTTAATTACGAGAGACTGGTGGACAAGGAGGACCACTCATCCCTCTTGCTAAGTATCTTTAATGGGTAACGTCTAAAATAGATAATTATCAGATTCTAATTTCTCATTCTGGTTCCCCCATTCTTGGTTACGTTTAAAATCCGTATAACTGCGTATGGTATAACCAAGTCAGAATTCGAAATCTTTTTTGTATTTTCACTTCATTAGATTTGAGTAGGGTGTTTAGTGGACTATTCAATTTCAACAGGAAGTTGGCTGCTTTCATCTTCAAGTCCTCTACCTATAAAGGAACCCGATTTCGAAGCTTTGAGAAACTCTTATTTTTTTCCTTGTATTCTTTGGTTTGTATTTCGAATTATTAGTTTTCCACGGATATGTGTACACTAGTTACAATAAAACGTTTCGTGAAATTCAATAAAAGCAAAAGGCAATCATCAAATACATATAAGTCACATAGTTTAGGTTATTGTCAGAATTTAATTAGAACGAGGAAGTACAGATTTCGCGTTCTGAACCAAGTTAAGCTGTATTCATTAGACGAAGTGTGACAACATGTTGTGGTTTGATAACATCCTTGTTCTCATCTCGACAAAAAATTCTATAATGTGAAATTTAATTACTAATACAATCTATATGCAGCGATGTGAAACGAATGAATTTATAAAGGTTGTGACGTTTTACCACTGAACGGCACTTTTTTGTATACTATAAGCTAAATGTCCAGGTCACAAGGACTCCAAAAGCTCAGAAAAGATTGGAGAAGAGGCCCACTGGACAGCAAAAAAAAAAACAGATTGAAGCCTTCCGTCAAGGCCATCCAGCGTGTTCTTTAAATTGCACAGGGTAGAGATATATTTTATGTGAAAAATAGTCGGACGCCTTTCTATAAATAATAGTCAAAAGGCAAGCTCAGAGACCTCCTAAGCAAGAAGTCGTCAAGGATCAAAAGCTGACAGAGATTAAATCGGATCAATCAGACTCCTATGTACAAAAAAAAAAACAATAAATAAAGGAGAGGACAACACATTTAATCCAGCCGGTAAAATATTAGTAAAATGTAGGGGGAGACATCTGGATTTCCACTAGTGTATAGCATTTAACCCTCCATTTTTAATGTCTTTAAAAAATGTCTTGTAAAATCCATGAAATATACAAAGGTTTCCTAATTTTTTGCCAGCATTCTCAAAGAGGGAGGAGAACATGGTTCCCTTGCACCCCCTAGATACGGCTTTGATGTCAGTGTTTAAATAATATTGCAAATATTGTCTTGTACCTGTTATAAACTATTTAACTTGTCATAAGAAATGGCAGCCGGAAAGTCGTTGATATTTTTTTTTGTTTACTCATAAGAATGGATAACGCTTTTTTTGCCGATTAGATTTATTACACAAGTAATGCAATGTGCTATTTAGATGGTTGCAGGAGCCGAGCGCTTTCGACTGCAGTCATCAGTCATCTTCAGGGCGTCGTACAATTCTTTTGGAGAGGCAGTGTTGGTTACAGGTTAGGATAAGTAAAAAAAATACCTTTTTCTTTTTCTTCGAGACATTTTCGCTGACGACAATCCTGCATCGGAAGGAAGTTTCAGTATACTAGTGGAGTAAAAGTCACTAGGTAGTAGCAGTTCGGTGCTTTGCCAGTATCATTTAGATGTAATCAGTTCTCAATAGCGAGAGCACAGGGCAATGAGCCGTTTTCCCACTTGCTGGTCACTAACGTCAGAGGAACAATGCTTGGCAGTTGAAGTGTCGAATTAGTCTGATGCAGTGGGGATAAGGTGTGCTGCCGGTTGGTCAATGGAGGTGGGTGGTGAGGGTGGGAAGTCACATAGCAAGATGGACCAAGCTGCAGGAGGAAGGGGTGTGTTAAAGTTGCAACATCTCTCTCGGAAGGCGAAAATTACTCTGTTACTCTGTTTTAGGATGCTGGTAGTACAGCCGATATAGAAAGAGGAGGTAGCGGCGGGTGAAATGGGGGTAGGGGAATGAAGTAGATCCGCTTTTGTCAGTTTAGATAATGGATATCTCTGTCATGTTTAAGATTTTTAAATAGATTTGGTGGTGTTTTGAAAGGGAATTTTAGGTTAAATGTTTATAGTACTTCCAAGACAGATGTCGCAACTTTAAGTCAAACCTTCCTCCTGCAGTTTGACGCATCTTTGTAAGTGAACTCCCATCCCCACCACCCACCACCATTGGCCAACCGGCCGCACCCCTCCTCCCCACTGTACAAGACTAATTCGACACTTCAACTGCCCATTATTGTTCCTCTGAAGTTAGCGACCACCAAGTGAGAAAACGGCTCACTGCTCTGCGCTCTCACTACTGAGAACTGATTACATCTAAATGATACTGGAGAAGCACCGAACTGCTACTGACCTAGTGACTTTTACTCCACTAGCATGCTGAAACTTCCTTCCGCTGCAAGACTGTCGTCAGCAAAATTATCTCCGAGAAAAAAAAATATATTATTTTTACTAATCGTAACAGTAACTAATAATCCGCCTGTCCAAGGAACTGTATGCCGCGCTTAATATGACTGCAGTCGAAAGCGCTAGGCTCCTGCAAATTTGTAAAGAGCACATTGCAGTATTTGTGTAAATAAATCTAATCGGAAAAAAAAACGTTGTCCATTTCTATCAGTTAATAATGTTGCCGTGATATCGTTTATCGATTTACCATTACATTCTCTACAATTATTTTGTTTGTATCCTATTGCAGACTTAATTTTTAGATAAAACTCAGCCTTGGATCCGAAAATCATTATTTTCAGTTCTGAAAACCTTTATCCAATCTACACAAAATTTCGAAACAATTGGTCCAAGAATCATTTGACTGCTATCAATGGTTTCCGAGATCAGAAACTAAAATATTTGTTAAAAAACGAATTTCCGTCAATTATTTTTTGTCTTGGACTTCGCAAACGTTGCATTCTAATAATAATAATATGATTTATTAAATAATATAGTTATTCAGCAATGTGCTTAAACGTATGAGGAAGATTGGTAAAGCTTAGAATTCTATGATGATCAGATAATTGAAGTTGCCTGATGCCGGAGTTTTTGCTCAAGATAAAAGTATCTAATAATATAATTCGGTGCTCTTAAATCTTTGTAAAATATGAATTACTTGAAGAATTTACACTATGCAAATTGATAGGGAGAAGGATCGCACCTATGAGAGAGGAGGAAGGTCAGTTGGCTCTGGAACTGCTCTACGGGCTGCATAATGTGCTAATAAAATATTACAAGACCTTCATAGAAGGAAGGAATACATTTAGAAGATAGATCAAAACTTCCCTCCAGACCATCCAGAAAATAGTGATCATAAGATAAGCCATATCCCCCCTAAAGAGACTACTATGTGTTTTTTGTTTTGTAAACAGAGAGCGTTTTCAACAGAGAGCCATTTTTGAATTCCTAAACGGATTTTCACTGCAGGATTTGAACACCATTTTCTATTTCAGAAAGGACAACCATTGACCACCGTCAACATTCCAAAGACCAAATAACAAGCTGCTGAAAAGATCTCGATTAATAAATAAACCATTCGTAAAGTTAGTGTCATTTCTGTACCACAAAATTCTTCATAATGATCTCCTACAGACTTGAGACATATGATGGCCACTGCATCAAGAGTAATTTTTAACGTGCGTAGAATTGGTTCTTCTGCACACTGCATGATAGTTTAACGTTCATGCGAAGGGGTGAATCCACTTCCAAACTCATTGGTGTACGTTTTCTCAACGAGGACAAAGCGAAGGTACGAGGAGAAACTTTAAACTCAAACGCAGTGGAGACAATAACATGAGAACATTAGATTACGATCAGATTACGATCCAAAATGAATCATTATAACTTATGTAAAACCGTTGATTGAGTGAAATGACTATTCAACGGAAAGGTGACTTTTAACTGATAATTTTTTGCCCGTTAAAGTTCTTATATGTGCATGTCTGGGTTATTTACTTTTCTTCTTGCTATGAAATATGTATTTTGGTTAATTATTTTGTTGAAATTTTTGGTTATCGAATATCGCTCATATATTTTGCCTATTGCAAACAACTCTGCTGATCGTAAAAAAAATAACTTCGCGATGTATTTCAAACCCCTAATATAAGTGACCTCGATGGGAAAAGGGCAAACCAATGTGCTTGGAAAGGCCGCCATCCATTGGATGGGGCGTAAAGTCGCGGCTCCGTGTGCAGGTTAAAGAACACGCTCGATTATCTGCTAACAGCTATAAAGTTGGTCTCAATCCTACTGTGAGCCACTATGGTCCTTGTGACATGATCATTTATCTCACTGCATGTAACAAACTGCAGCTCAGAGGTAAAATTTCTCACAACAAACCCATTAATAAATGTCCATTAGTAAAAATTTAATTTGTTCCCACCCATTGCTGAGGACACATTAGTTGGAAGTTAATTAGTTGCAACCATTTAATGCCTTACCATTAGTTAATAAATTATGTAGTTAATTCCAATCATTTAATACGTTCCCATTAGTTAAGATATAGTTACTTCGAACCCATTAATTCGATCTTATTAGTTAAAATTAATTTAATTCCAAACCATTAGTGCGTTCTTATTGGTTAAAATTTAATTAGTTCCAACACATTAGTTAAAATGTAATTACTTTCAACCCATTAATGCGTTCTTATTGGCAAAACTTTAATTAGTTCTCACCCATTAAAATGTTCCCATTAGATAAAATATAGTTACTTCCAACCCGTTAATGCGTTGTTATTAGTAAAAATGTGGTTAGTTCCAATCCGTTAATGCGTTCCCATAAGTTAAAATGCAGTTATTTCCAGTTCATTAATGCGTTCCCATTAATTAAAATTTTGTTAGTGCCAACCCATTAATGCGTTCTTATGAGTTAAAATATAGTTAGTTCCAACCTATTAATGCGTTCTTATTAATTGAAATTTATTTAATTCCAACCTATTAATGCGTTCTTATTATTTAATATTTAGTTAGTCCCAACCCATTAATGCGTTCTTATTATTTAATATTTGGGTAGTCCCAACCCATTAATGCATTCTTCTTAGTTAAATGTTATTTAATTCAAACCCATTATTGCGTTCCCATCAGTCAAATGTTATTTAATTCCAACCCATTAATGCGCTCCCATCAGTTAAAATTTAGTTAGCTCTAACCCATTAATGCGCTCCCATCAGTTAAAATATAGTTATTTCCAATCCATTAATGCGTTCTTACTAGTTAAAATAAAGTTAGTTCATTAATATGTTCCCCTTAGTTAAAATTTAGTTAGTCCCAAACCATTATTGCGTTCTTATTAGTTAAACTTTAGTTAGTTCCAATCCATTAATATGTTCTTGTTATTTAAAATTAATTTAATTCCCACTCATTAATGCGTTCTTATTAGTTAAATTTTATTTAGTTTCAACCCATTAATGCATTCTTATTCTTTAACATTTAGCTAGTTCCAACATGTTAATGCGTTCTTATTAGTTAAACTTTAATTAGTTCCACCTCATTAATACGTTCCCATTAGTTAACATACAGTTGCTTACAACCCATTAGTGCGTTCTTCTTAGTTAAAATTTATTTAGTTCCAACACATTAATTCGTTCTTATTTGTTAAAATTTATTTAGTTCCAACCCATTTATGTGTTCTTATTAGTTAAAATTTTGTTATCCATCCCATTAATGAGTCCTGTTTAGTTAAAATTTTGTTATCCATCCCATTAATGAGTCCTGTTTAGTTAAAATTTATTAAATCCAACACCTGAATGCGTTTTTATTATTTAAAATGTAGTTAGTTCCAACCCATTAATGCGTTCTTATTAGTTAAAATTTAGTTAGTTCCAATCATTTAATGCTTTTCCATTATTTAAAATATGTTTAGTTACAACCCATTAATGCGTTTTAGTTTGTTAAAATTTATTTAGTTCCAACCCATTAATGCGTTCTTGTTAGTTAAAATTTATTTAGTTCCAACCCATTGATGGGTTCCCATTAGTTAAAATATAGTTGCTTCCATCCCATTAATGTGTTCTTATTAGTTAAAATTTAGCTAGTTCCAACCCAGTAATGCGGTCATTTGTTAAAATTTTGTTGGTTCCATCCTATTAATGCATTCTTATTATTATCTAAAATTTAGTTACTTAGACCCATTTAATGCTTTTCCCATTAGTTAAAATTTAGTTCCAACCCATTAATGCGTTACCTTTAGTTTAATTACTGGACATTAATGCATTGATAATGCGCAGTTAACTTAATATGACGACTGTGAAGTTTTACTACCTTACCACGCTGTCAAATTTTTCTGGAACCATATTGTCTACCGGCTGTAATTATTTTTAAGTTTCGTGTTTTTTTTATCGCATGAGGGACCTCAAATATTATGCGGACTTAGAACTACATCATCATCCTCAAGCAGTCATTGGCTACGGAGATTCAACCAGATTTTTCAATGTAATTCTCTATACATCTAAGTCCTGAGCTACTTCTGCTGCATCTGGCCACTGTACACCAATTGTGACGAGGTCGTGCTTGACATTGTCTGCCCACAGTATCCTAGGTCTCCCCACTTTCTGAGGCCTTTTAGGACACTGTTCATAACACGATTGCTATTCTATAATTATGCATACGGGCAACATGGCGAAACCAACGGAGTTTCACTGTGCAAAATATGCTGCTTAAAGAAGTTTACCGACTCCTTTGCCTAACCTCATCATTACCTACAAAGTTGAACCACCTAATGCCGAAGAGAGTGCCTAAGCGTCTAGAATTAAAAGCATCAAATTTCCTGTTATCATTTTACAAAGCGTCCACGTTTCACCACCATAACTAACTCTGTAAAGAACCGAACTATTATGCAGTCTAATTTTAGTTTTAGATATATGTCGTGTTGGGGTCGATAAAAGAATTAAAATCTACCGAAGCACCAAGTAGAGGACGATAGAATATTTCCTTAATTAACATTCACCGTTGCCTAGGTGAAACCATAGATTCGCGTGATTTTATGCCTGTACCGAGATATGCGCCAGACTTGCTCGCTAAATGACGCGTAGATAGAGGACAAACAAACTACAGCACGAGGGTAGTGGATGGACGATGCAGTTTATTTACATTCGCACATATATTTTGATTACGGAATGTGCTCGATTACATGTGCCTTGACACCTGCAGATTATTGGCCTCATGTGGAATTTGCACAGTGGTTCCTGCAGCAGAGTGCAGCCAACTGGACTTTGATGCACATGTCTTATTCACTGACGAATACACCTTTACACGTGAGGGCATTTTTAATACCCACAATTCACATGTGTGGGCCACCAATAATCCCCAAGCCATACGTCCACATTCGTACCAGCGGCGTTTCTCCATAAATGTTTGGGCTGGAATCCTTCATGACCATTTGATTGACCCATACCTTCTGCCAGCCCGACTGAAAGGGAGAACGTACCTCATATTTTTACAAGAAGTCTTGCCAGAATTACTGAACCCTGTTCCAGCAAACATTCAAACACGTATGTGGTTCCAACACGATGGAGTGCCACCCCATTTCAGCGTGGATGTGTGGAACGCCTTGGATGCAACATTTCCAGGACGATGGATTGGTCAGGGTGGTCCCATCGCTTGGCTGCCACGATCGCCCTATCTCTCATGTCTGGACTTTTTCCTATGCGGCCATATGAAAAGCCTCATCTACGATAGCTCCATCGATTCCAATGAGGATCTTGTTGCCAGGAATTCTATTGCCGCTGCGCTGTACGAGAAATGCCTGGTGTTTTCGCCTATGTACGCCGATCACTACGTCGAAGGTGTGAAGCTTGCGTTAATGTTGACGGTCGCTCTTTTGAGCAGTTTCTGCAATTTGTTCAGTAAAATTCTGTACTTTCTATTCTGTAATTTCTGAAATTGTTTCAAACCTCTTCTGTCATTTTTGTGGTTCTTATTTCCAGACCGAGTAACTGCTAACCCTTAGCGCTTCACCACTTGAATTCCTACCATGCATTGTATGATGAAAAATGCTTGTTTAGCTGTGTGCTATCACCCCGTAAAGTTTGGTCCAAAGTTTTCAATCACCCTGTATATATATCAATTTTCCTAATAATATATTGTGAATTTTTTGTAATTATCAGTTTCTTGAATCCTTTTAATTTTTATGATTGAAGAGTTTCTATTGTAAAGAGTTTCGAAAGCAATTTAAAACTTATAAAGATTTTAGCGGTAAATTTGATCAAAAGCACTACTACGTTTCATTATGATTCCAGTTGTTTACATTTTACGATCTACATTTTATACTCTTAAACTGCGAAGAATGTTATTGTTATAGGTTTCGTTTTTCTTTTGAATTTAATCTTTACTTTTAATAGTTTGCTCTGTTCTATTATTGTCTGTTCGTCTCATTTAAGGAGATTCCTTTGAGTCAAACTGCTCCAGTACTAGGATTTCTTGTTGCGGTCTTGCGTTAACATCATCATCATCATCCTCAAGCAGCGATGGACTACGGAGGTCTAACCATACCGTGCAGTTTAATTCTCCAAGCATATCTGTCCTGAGCTACATCTGCTGCATCCGACCACTGCACACCAATTCTAACAAGGTCCTTTTTGACATTTTCTGCCTCCCGCATCCTAGGTCTCCCCCTCCTTCTGAGACCTCTAGGCACACTGTTCATAACCCTATTCGCCAATCTATAATTATTAATACGGGAAACATGGCCAAACCAGAGGAGTCTCTCTCTGCGCAATATGCTGCTTAAAGGAGGTTGCAGACTCCTTTGCCTAACCTCATCATTAGTTACAAAGTAAACCACCTAATACCCAAGATACTACTTAAGTAACTAGAATCAAAAGCATCTAGTTTCCTGTTATCTTGTTTACACAGCGTCCAAGTTTCACTACCATCACTAACCCTAGAAAAAACCAAACTATTATACAGTCTAATTTTAGTCTTTACGTGTATACGCCAATTTCTCCACAATCTCCGTAGATTCTTGAAAGTCCCGGCAGCAATCCCTATTCGTCTGTTAATCTCATGCCGCATATCATCAGTATCTGTTACATAGCTCCCAAGATAATTAAACTGTGACACCTGTTCAAGATTGCAACCATTCAGATGAACTGAATCACAACCTGCCTGAACAATTTTCATTAC
The DNA here is from genome assembly GCA_038380435.1 of Ryuthela nishihirai. Classification (NCBI taxonomy): domain Eukaryota; kingdom Metazoa; phylum Arthropoda; class Arachnida; order Araneae; family Heptathelidae; genus Ryuthela; species Ryuthela nishihirai. Next base: position 62,345,436 of record JAWZYU010000013.1, on the reverse strand, counting down.
TTTAATTTTCTCTCTCTTTTTTACCAAACCTACTCTACTATCAGTCTCATCAACAGCTCGAATGAAAGAGTTCATCTCATCAACATCATTTGCCAAAAGCGCTAAATCATCAGAATAATCTAAATAAGAAATTTTAGTATCTCCAGACCATTTAAGTCAAAAACGTTCCCTTGCAATGAATTTCGCATAACGTAGTCAATAACCAAACAAAAAGGAAAAGGAGACAAAATGCACCCTTGTCGAACACCAGAAGTAATGATAAACCAATTGCTACAAGCCTTACCAACTCTAACACACAACTCAGTGTAATTATAGAAAGCTTTCATTATGTTAACTAACTTGTCTGGTATACCATATGATTTCACAATCAACCACAAATTATAACGATCAACAGAGTCGAAAGTCTTTTTGAAAACAACAAAGCAAGCAACCAGAGGTTTCTGAAACTAAATATTTCTCAAGAATCTGCCTAAGTGAAAATATCTGATCCACACATCCCCTACCACTTCTGAATCCACATTGCTCATCACGCAATTGACTGTCAACCAGATTCTTAATTCTATTAAGCACAATCATGGAAAGAACTTTACTTGGAACAGAGAGTAGGCTGATACCCCTATAATTACCACAAGAACTGCGATCACCTTTTTTTGAAAATAGGGATAATAATAGCTCTGGTAAAACCTTTAGGAACCATGCCTTTATCATAAGAGATATTCAAAATTTCGGTCATCCAAGTGGTAACCGAAGCATTTCCAACTCTAAGCATTTCAGTAGTAATTTCATCTACCCCTGGGGATTTATGAAGTTTAAGTTTAGAAATAGCCAAAATAACTTTAGATTTTGTTATAGGGCCAACATTAAAGCCACCAATGCATCTATCATCATTACAAACAATGCGAATAGAACTAAACACATTGTTTAGGACATCACCTTTAACACTCCGCTAAATTTACATTATTTTCTCTTCGAGCCAAATTAAACACCGGAAAGAATTAAAGATACATGTGTGGATTGAGGAAATTTCGACATCCCTTTTTGGAGAGAATTATTTTATATCGAGAAAAAACAATTATGTTGTTGCTATGTTTGTTGATAGGAATACTCAAGATAAATACCAGGGAATGTGCTTCTACCATTTATCAAACGAAACAATATGGGATATTCCGGGACATAATAAAACATTTGACTGAATGGAGGCTAAGATGTCATACTTACTCATAGCTTCACAAATTTCTTTTCTTCTCTGTGATGACTGAGATCACAGGTTAGTCATCACAGAGACTGTAAATGCTTATGACTTAGCCATCTGGCTTAAAATCAGTAAAAATCTGGCAAATTCTAATTCCGATGTACTTATCTATCAGATTTAAAGGAAATATAACTATGTTCTCAATGCATTTGTTATGTCATTTCCTGATTTCTATTGATATGCATATATCATTAGACTGTTAAACAACGAGGGCAGGGTGCCTTCTTGTTATTGTTCTTAAATTAGAAATTTGTTTGCCTATTAATCTGATAAAAAAAAGGTTAGGGAAAACCTGTGATGAATGATGTCCAATTTTCAGATTAGTGCCCATTTGTCCCTAAAATTGGTCAAATGGCTTGCTTTTTCATTTCCCATTTAAAAACTATAATTTACTCTATAACACGTTCATTACATCAGTTTGGATGGGTTGTTTTACCTCTGAGTGTCAGTTTCTTGCACACATTGGGCTAAATGGCCAAGTCATGACGACCCGAAGGGCTCGAGTTAGGTTAGGGGAAGACGACGCACTGGCTAGATGTTAGGAGACAGCTGGCATCCTCCAGTCAAGGCCATCCAGCGTGTTCTTTAACGTGCACAGTTGATGGCTCTCCTGCACACTTGGACCACAGCTTAACGTCATTTTGAAGAATCTCACACATGTTCGTTCGTCCGCACGGAATTACCGCTCAGCGATAATTTTTTTCATATGTTATAACTATTGTTGAAGTCTATTTCTACAGGTAATCTGTAAACTTAATATGGAACAGAAGAAAGTTGTGAAATCTAGAGTGTCTGATACTGGTACAGATTACGTTTACATACCTAAATTTTGCCAATATGATAATATAATGTTCTAATGAGTATATGTTCTGATATTCCTGGTATTTATATTGAGTATTCCTAATCTGACAGCGAAAGCGATGTAAAAACAGAAGCTAATAAGTCAGTCTCAAAATCAAATTCGTGTTTTCTATTACAGCTTTAAATAGGAAAATGGCCAAAAGATTTCTAAAATTCTATCTCCGGTTCTTTAAAGACAGAGATACGATTTTAGAACGCAACACAATATTACCCAAAAAATCCCGTACGGAAAATTTGGGACCGCTCAGACAATCTTCTGAAAAGATTTGGGGTCCCCAAAATTTTATAGAAGTTTGTGAATTAAAGTGTAATATCACTAGCACTGATTGGAAACGACTGCTTTCACTGTTGACGCTAACAAATGCAGACAACGAGGGAACACTCAATGTCTTATAAAACATGGCTATATACTATAGTCAATTTACAGAAACGTTATTATTTCCCATTTTTCGTCTGTTCGTATGCAAGGACTTATTTTCATTTTGATTTAAAAAGTAAAACTTTTTTTCACGGTTTACAAATAAAAATATTATTGTTGCAATTTCAAATGGATGAGCACTGAGGGTGAGTTCAAGAAAAAATTGGTCAATGAAAATTACAATGCAATGCTATTTATTACAAAAGCATGGATGGGATTATTTATTAACAAAATAACTCAACCGGCACGAAACTTAATAATAATATAAAGATCAACTTTCAAAAGAATCCATTATCTTAATTCTATTCACATCCAATTCACGAAAAAAAAAAGACTAAAATCATTCAATGAACAATAAAATCATGTTGATAAATAAATATTCAATTTGACCAGATACATATATGTGAATACTTGCAGTATCTCGAGAAAAACCTTACTAATTCCTAAATAACTAAATAACTATACACAAAATTATTTCCTTCTTAGGTTTTAGTCCTCAAATATTCCAAAACTGAGGCTAAGTATACTGGTTTCTTAGAACCAATTCTTTTCAGGCGTTGATCATCACACGCAAGACGACAAATCTTTATTTTTACCAGCTTTAACCACACGATCCACGCCAATGAACTAATTGACCTCCCGCGTACACACCAAATGAAACATTTATTCTTTAAACTATCATGCACAGACTAAATCTATTTATGCCTGCTTTCAGATATCCCCAATTCCAACTCTATCTCTACTTTTTTTGGATCAGTTCTGTATTCCAGTCCGTTGGTTAAAATAAATCTCTCGCAGAAGCATACGCGAGCGTTTATGTCACGTTTATCATAAACTCCCTGCAGCACGTTCATCTGTCGTAACAATATATTGCGATTTCCATTATTCGATTCATCCATTAATTGAAATTACTGTTATTAGAGGATAGTGAAGTCGCGAAACTGTAAACTTCATTCTTTTTGAAAGCATTTTATATAGCTAGTACCGTCTACAGGGTGTAGCATAGAGGCATCCTGCCTCACCACGCCTGTGATGGTCCATCCATTCACTTTTACTTTTTCTTAACCAGTTTTGATTAATTTACATTATATTTATCATTTTGGGGATTATTATTTCATTTTGTGGACATTGAAATCCTCATTCCGAGCGTAGGAGTTGCTCATGCGCAACTCCGAACTTTTGAGGGGCGATATTTAATTGTTTGCCTGGGGGTGCGATCTGATCTGGAGACAGCCCTGGATATAGCGATGTATTTTGTGTATTTCATAGTTATGCTGTAAAAAGTAAAAAAAAAGAACTTGAATATCTGCATTCAGGGAATAAGATTACAAATAATGAAGATTAGAGTGCAAGTTGAGAAATTAATTTAAAATTTGTAAGTTTTACACGAAGTAATTTTGTAATGAAGTTTATCTGTTGTGTCGTAATAAACATTTCATTGATTCACTGTTTAGCTGCGCGTTGTAAATATCTGAGATATTTTGATATATAAAACTTTAGTTTCTCCTAAGTTAAAAAGTACATATTAATTTCCAAAGTACTTTGGTGTTTGATATCTAACGTATAACTAAGCTTGCCGTAATTTTGATTTTTCGATTTAATATTTTCGTCGATAGCACAACATAGTAAAAAATCAAACGAATTTTTATGTGAATGAAAAAACCAGCAATATTCATAAAATTATATGTATTTAAGATTCTACAATTTTCACGCATTTGCTTTTCGTAATTCATTTTGGAAAATATAATTCTGTTTTCGCAAATTTCAGAATTTTTCAAGAGCCACAAAATATAGTCTTACCCCGTAGACGATTTGTTAGCATATTTGACTGCTGATCAAAGGGACCTGGGTTCGATCCCCGGGCAAGGCATGGATGTTTGTGTTAATTTTCTGCTGAGGTTCCGCCATCCTCCTGTCTGACCACTGTACTAAACAGCAGTTTGAGAGGGAGGGAATTTTTAATTTTTTTAGACAGGGCCGCATTTTCGTCTCATTCGAGCACACCTAATATGTTTAATTATAGCACAAAATCATTAGTAAACTGTATAATTTTACTCTCACTAATTGGCAGTAAAACACAACAATTCATCGAAGCTCGCCATAACTAGAACTGTTCACACAGAAGACACAAGCTAACTTGCATGCCGAGCGGTTCAGTCCTGAAGGCAAAACTGACTTTGAAGGTCTCTTAAAAACTTTATAAATGAGAATTGTACGTCGTTTAGCTTTCTTCAGTATTCACGAATTTATATGTTGAGCGTATTATTATTGCAGGTCGCAATAAGAATTTAACAATATTTTTAAAAAATATAGATGAAATTGGGGAGGATCTGGATTATCCCACATTTCCTATTCAAATATGGATTGCTTACACCGATGTTTCTTTAATTCAACACTCAACATAAGTCACATCGTATTGTCTTAAAAATTCAACTCTTACCTGTAATAGAATACAGTTTCGAACTCGAAATTAATTTAAACTATGATGCAAATCCTGAATACATAGTATAAATATCTGTAGTTAATTAACCATTTTTGTGACACTTTCTTTGTACATTAAATATGTTAAATTTAATCTTGAACGGTCAAGATTTTATTCTATAAATAAATTGTAATTAAATTTCATTTGTCTGAATCAGTAATTCTAGGGGTTTGCAATCTGATATTCCCAAGTTCCACTCTCAAGTGTGACTGTGTTGAAAATTTTCTCCTTAACCTCAGTTCTGGCATCAGCAAAAGTCAAAACAAACAAAAGTTCCCATCAGTTTTCTGAGGCAGGAGTTGGCTCAGTGGTTAGCGCGTCAGGCTCGTAACCTGCAGTTCCCAGTTCGGTCTCAACTGTGCGAGCACTGATATTTATCTCCTTCACCGTGCTTTTGTACAAAGGAAGGCATCAGTGGGCTTGGAAAGGTCACCATCCGCCGGATGGGACGTAAAACTCTGGCCTTGTGTGCGGAAGAGCCATATCCTGTGAACATTAAAGAACACGCTGGATGGCAGAAGGCTACCATTTATCTCCTAGCAGCTGTCCAGTAGATCCCATCTCCCAAACTTCTCTGAGCTATCGGGGTCCTTGTGACCTGGCCATTTAGTCCATTGTGTGCATAAAAGTGCCGCTGAGATGAAAAGCAACCCCATCATCTTTCAGCTGTTCTCTAACACAATTGTTAAACACTGTTAACACCTGCAGGTATTGATTACGTTTAGCTCTACAAATCTTGCTTTTAGAAATAAGATGAATAGCTTTATCATCAAATGATTCTGTTTGAAGAGCTCCCGATGGGCTTGAAAAAGCCATCCTTTATCGGATGGAATGTTAAGCCATGATCCCTTGTACACTTTAAAGAACACATTGGATAGACCAGACCTAAGGCTTTCACCTACGTGCTAACAGTAAATCACCTTCTCCAATCTGCTTTCGGATCTTGTAGTCATGACTTTGCCATTATGTGCAAAAATATGCCCTAAGAGGGAAAAGAAGGAAAAATCCAAAGGAATTGTCGTCTACGGTTATAATGAAAGACATCATTTGGAACACAGAAGGAGTTATTACTGAATTCTACTTCCGTGACTAAGTTCATTTTACTCAATGAATGTTTTTGGGCAATACTTTCTCTTTGTCTGCTTCCTACGCAAAGAAATGTCCTTTAAGTCACTTTTCACTTCCAAAAAAAGAATCAATCATAAATTGCACAAACATTATCATGCGTACATGTCATGGTAAATAAAAGAGGATTTTGCTAACTTCCTGACGAAACCAAGACCTACATTGACATCTCATTTTCCATTTTCTCACCGGATAAGCGTTCAGTTCAACCTCTCTCCTATACACGTGAGGCCATCTGTTTCGCAGACTCTTCTTGCAAAATGTATTGTTGCAGAGATTACATTCCAAACAGATTAAAGAAAAAGACTGTTGATTCACCTTTCGTACCGAGTTCGAGATTACAATGGTGTGCTGAAGAAATGGGTCAATCAAGCACGCAACCTCATGTTTATGTCTCTATAAAATGCCCTACCAGTAGCAGCAAAGCGCTTAATTTCTCTACTGAATCTTCATCGACAACTTGAGTTCAATAGCATGAAGTTCCTAATCTTCAATATGTTGTGCTGTTTGGTAGTAGTGGTTCTAGGCGACGTGGGAGAAATTCTGAAAAAGAATTTCTGTGGTAAGATTCTTTTTTTTATTCGTTATTAGTTCATAAAGATTCCATACATTTAGTATTCCCCCAAATAATTCTATAAATTTTGAACGAAATTTTGATGATTTTAATTTGTGAAAGCTGAAAGGATGGAATATTTCTTAAATATCACTTCGTCAATGCATTATCGAAATTATTTCATATAATTTAAACATCTCTTAAATTTTCAAGTGTGTTTCTAGTGGAAAGCGTTATCGGGAATTTTAATCAAAAATATAATGTATGTAAAAAGAGATTTTCGAATGTCTATTGACATTGTTCATAATGTTGCTATTGTGTTAAATTAAGGCCGGTTTGAAAGTTGCAAATGTGCTTAAACAAAATAGAAAAGAAGTGTTTCACGATTTAATAAATTAATCGTTAAGTTTTGATTTGAATCATTTTCCGCTAACTTTATGATCAACTTTTAAATAAGAATTCCAGAATCTATGGATCTCAGCTTCCCAGAGAGTGAATATTAACTTAGGCAGGCGAGAGATCACATAGTCAACAGAAGAGTTACCAACATCATTTTCGTCAACATTATCAAATGTATCTAAGAAAAGCCATATTAAAATGAAATATAACATAGAAATACAACATAGAAATATAATCCAGATTATTTAAAATTTAGGATCTCAAAGTGTGAATACTGCTCTCTAGATACTCTCCCGAGTACTATAGATTATTAACCGATTATATCTGCACTGTCGTCAGCCTTCTCATCCTTTAATTAGTTTACCAGCACTTTCTGATGCTGCACCGTATTATACTCTCTGGATCATTCTGTTGCGAGAATATTTTTCCTTCAATTCAAATTATTTTGTTAATGATAACGGAAAAAGTGGGACACATTCCGTGTAAGATAACGTAATATGTGGGACAAATTCAGTTAACGGTAAGAGGGAGTTGTGATTACAAACGTTTGAGAAAATGGAACAGGAAATCTCTTAGAGAGTGCAATGAGGAAGTGCCCCTGGTCCACGTGAATCCTTTTCCCGGAGGGTGGAATAAAGGAGCCTCCCAGATCCCCCTCAATTCTTATCCCAGAGAGTGAATGAGGAAGTCTCCCATCTCCCTCTGAATCCCTTATTCCAGAGTGTGGAATGTGGAAGTCAACCAGTTTTCCCTGAATCTTTATCCTGGAAAGTGGAATGATGAAGTCTTCCATTTCCCACTGATTCTTTTTCTCAGAGAGTAGAATGAGGAAGTCTCCTATTTCCTCTTGAATTCTTATTCCGGAATGTGTATAGGGGAAGAGTCCTTGGTTCCCCTCAATCCTTACACCAGAGAGTGATATGAGGAAGAATCTCAGTCTCACCTGAATCCTTATACCAAGCAGGCGGAAAAACCCCAGCTAATTAGTGGGTCACCAACATTGTTTTGAATATTACTAATATTGGAAAAATTACGCTGGCATATATGGCAAAATAGAACTTGTACTAATGTATTTCTTTTCTTTTTATCAGTTATTATCTACTTTCATTATCCTGTTTTAAAGGAGTTATTTGTTTCGACGTGAAATAAAATATCTTCAACGATGTAACGGACAGATGACCATTAGGCTCTATCGGGCAACGTTGGCGGCTGAAATGGTTCCAGCCGGGGCCATTCCTCGGCCACATTCGCCTTAGAATGCAAGACCCTAATGGAGTGTCGATTTATTCTAAATATATTTGCAAAATCTTGTATTTAACAACGTGTTGTACATAACCTGTAAGGTCTGGTTAAATGATTCTCGACCATCGAGTTCGAAAATTTCTTAATTTAACTGCAGTTCAACGAAACAGGTACCTTTAAATTAAATGCTCAGGACCCGTGGGTTCAAAAATTGTATCCTCACACAGAAAGCGTTTCTGATGAATCAATTCTGTGTTTCCCCAAAATTTAAGTTTTTAGCGTCTTTTTTGGAATGGCTGAAATAAATTGACATGATAATAAAAGTTGATAAAGATCTGGAAATAACTAACAGTTGGTCGTCTACCTCAATATTTGCATTCGTCAAAGGGTGGAGAGCGAACTTTGTTCAAAGTTTCTATACTCTTCAAATGTTCGTTTGCATAATAGTTGAACTGGCACAGTGGTCGTTTTTTAAGAGGAAAATATATATATTTACACACAAATACTGACGTACAGGCTCGAAATTAAAGGTTAATTATAATTATATATAAAAAAGTAATAAATATATATATATATATATATAAAATATATTATATTATATATAAAAAGGTAAATAAAAATTTATTAATAAAATTTAAAGGTAACCTTGAGTTAAAAAACACAAAGTTTAGAAAAATTCGCGGAAAATGTACAAGTTTTTTAAATATTGAGTTCCATTATCCTACTGGCATTCTGAAAGCGTGATAAGTCCCCCCCCCCGAAGATCCGGTCCTGATTGCAAAATTGATCGCACCATTCTTTCAGATTTAAATTGATATAACAGTGAGAGTAAGTGCCATTTACGTTTATATAAAAAATAAAAAAATAAATACCCCCTCAAGCAGCTGCTTGCCACAGAGGTTTTGACAGGAGCCTGCCAGTTTATATGCCATAGTAGAAGGTCTGAGAGGATGGCAGGACCTCAGCAGAAAAACGACACATACATCCATGCCTTATCCGGGGCTCGAACCCAGGTCCCGTAGATCAGTAGCCAAGCGTGCTAACCACTCGGCCAAGGGACGGCTTTACGTTTATAACATTCAGATATTGATATCTACAGGATTTTTTTTTTTTAATTGATCGAATATCGTCAGCATCATCCTCAAGCAGCCATGGGCTACGTAGATCCAACCAGATTGCGCAATTTAGTTCTCGTACGTATATATCCTGAGCATAATCTGCTACATCTTGGTACCATACACTACTTTTAACAAGGTTCTGTTTGACATTATCTGCCCACCGCATCCTAGGTCTCCCCCTCTTTCTGAGGCCTTTACGCACACTGTTCATAATCCTATTCGCCAATCTATAATTATCCTTACGGGCTACATGGCCAAACCAACGGAGTCTCTCTCTGCACAAGATGGTGCTTAAAGGAGGTTGCCGACTCCTTTGCCTAAACTCATCATTACTTACAAAGCTGAACCACCTAATGCCCAAGATAGTGCATAAGCATCTAGAATCAAAATCATCAAGTTTCATTTTTTTTACAAAGGATCCAAGTTTCAGTACCATAATTAACTCTAGAAAGAACCAAAGTATTATACACTTCAATTTTAGTCTTTAACTGTATACATCTATTTCTTCACCCTCTCCATAATTTCTTAGAAGTCCCCTCAGCAATCTCTATTCGTCTGTTTAAATCATGCCGCAAATCACTGCTATCTGTTACATAGCTACCAAGATAATTAAATTGACACACCTATTCAAGAGTCGAACTATTCAGATTAACTGAACCACAGCCAGTCTGATCAATTTCAATCACTTTAGATTTCTCTCTGTTTACAACTAAACCTATTCTACTACCAGTCTCATCAACAGCTCTAATGAAAGAGCATATTTCATCAAAATCATTTGCCAAAAGGGCTAAATCCTCAGCATAATTTAAATCAGAAATTTTCATTCTCTCGTCTAGGAGTTCTCAACGTGGCTTACGCGGTAAAATGTTTTGGTGTAAGCCATGAGATCTTAAAAGTCGCTAGATCTAGTAACAAAGTAAAAATAACTATTGTTACACTATAACTATAGTTTAATCTATCTATACAAGGGGTATGCCAGTTACATACATATTTCCAGTGGGTACACGAAGCATAAAATGTTGAGAACCACTGCTCTAGACCGTTTAAGCTCAAAATCTTTCTCTTGCAATCTCTTGCCAATAATCCAACTAAAGACAAAAGGACGAAAAATACACCCTTTTCGAACATCAGAAGCAATGCTAAACCGATTACTACACGCCTTAGCAACTCCCACACAGAACTCAGCGTTATTATAGAGAACTTTCATTATATTAAGTAACTTGTCTAGTATGACATACGATCCCACAATCAACCAAAAATTATAGCGATCAACAGAGTCAAAAAGCCTTTTTGAAATCAAGAAAACTAGTAACCAAAGGTTTCTGAAACTCTAAACATTTATCAAGAATCTGCGTGAGTGAAAAAATCTGAACTTTATATGCCCTACCACTTCTGAATCCACACTGCTCATCACGCAATTGTTCATCAACCAGATTCTTAATTGTATTAAGCATAATCATGCAAAGAACGTTACCTGTAACAGAAAAAAGGCTGATATCCCTAGAGTTATCAAAAGAACTGCGATCACCTTTTTTTAAAAATAGGCATAATAATAGCTCTGGTAAAATCCTTAGGAACACTGCCTTTATCGTAAGAGATATTCAAAATTTCAGTCATCCATGTGGAATCTGAAAAATTCCCACCTCTAAGCATTTCAGAAGTTATTTTGACGAACCGTTGTAGAAAGCTGTTTAAATTCATATTATTTCTACACAATAAACATTGTCGTTTCTTCAGAAATTTGGTAATGCGTAAATTATATTACTAAAAACTGTTGTAAATGTATTAGAGCTGTTTTTTTAAACGTATTCTGCATTTTTTGTTGATATTTTAATATTCTTTCGCAGTGTCGCCTACATAATGGTGTGTTGGTTATGTCACTACAAACCAAGAAAATGCATTGAAATTTACTCCATTTCTCAACTCCTAATTTTACAGTGTCTGAGACGAACTTTTCATGTTAAAACACAGTTTTCGCAAAAGTATTGTTTTTTTAATATTCGTTTTTTTTTTACTTCTAAACGTCCGTCTTGGTCAATTGTTGTTTCAGTTTTAGAAAGAAAAACGTGATATTACAACACCATAGATTTCAAAATGTGTCTTCTTTCAATAATTGTTTTATATTCTTCCCCTAACGTTAGAAGAAGAACATTAAATATCTATTGAAATGTAGGACTGAACTATATTTTATTTGCTATTATCGTACAGTTCAGTTTCCATCGTTCTTTAGTCGTATGCCGTATGAAGTATGAGTTTCGTCTATCACAAGCTGTTAAACTTAGAAATCATATAAATTTACTAAAGGAGAATCAAAATGCAGGCAAATTCTTGTGTATGTGTTTGCAAATTGTATGAGAACAGTTGAATTTTTTTTAGCTCTGAGAGAGACTCTTTTTGCAGACAATGGCCAAAATATCTAGATTGCAAGGAGCCCTGAAGACTCACAGAAATTTGGTTAAGTGGACTCTGTCAGAACTGGACAGCTGTCAGGAAACAGATGGTAGCCTCCCTTCAAAGGCATCCAGCATGATCTTTAACGTGCACAAAGTATGTCTCTGTTGCACACAGAAAAACTAATTTGCACCCCATTCGACTTTTCAAGCCCAACTTTGAGCTGTACTCATCGTGGGCAGGGCGGGGAGTTTTTTGGAGACAAATCTCACCTCTGGCCAGATGGGACTCGAACTTGGGAACGGCATATTACTAACCTATCGCGCTCCTTCATTGCTCTTACAAAGTTATTATTAAAATAATGTGTTCTTGCCTTTATAAGAAAAACAGAAATCATGGTGGTTGAGAAGATTCACTGTTCAGCTACTGATTTTTCTACAGTAATTAAATATGAGGAGGTCACAAGGAACTCTATAGCTTATAGCAGATTGGAGTGGGAGACATAGTGAATAATTCTTTGAGTTCAAAGGACTCTTCAATGGCTTGATTTCCAAAATGGTACTTTTAGCCAAAGCCTAGAGACGCCAACGTAATAGATGCACCAACATTTTAAGTGCTAAATTCGTTTATTTAAATATCGAGAAAATTAAGTACTTTTCAATTCTTAGAAGGGATAAAAAATACTAGTAAATGTCCTTTGTGAAACAACGGTTCAAAAAACCCTCTCTATTATCAGCCACAAATGAATTTTTAAAGTTTTTGTATTGCGAGGATACACATCATATTATCACAAGTACTACGCACTTCCATGATTTGTGAATTTAAAACCACGTTTAAGATTTTACTTTAAAAATAAGCTTCGTAAAGAAAAATGCAACAGGAGAAGATATATATCTCCATCATTATCGAAAGCTCGATTTCAAACAATTTCTTTTTATTGGTTAAACATGTATTTTAGCTTAAACATTTGGCAGCAGGCGCTGCTGTTGCGGTGGTCCTAAACTAACTAATGGAAGTCAGAAACACTAATTGCACAAACTTCAAAAGTAAATTTGCTTAATAAATGTTTAGTATCACCTTAGACTTTAAGAATTTATATCTGAGATTAAAAACACTACTGCTAAGTGTTTCAGCTTCAGGAACTATTGAAATATTTCACCGATATTGTTTGAAAAAAGGGATTTTGGAAATTATTTGAGATTTAGAAATTTTTACCTTGTTACATTTTCTTCTAAAGGTTTTTTTAAAGCTAAACATCATTCAATATATCTTTCCATTCCCACAACATGGCAATGTCTCAGTACTTTGATAACTTAGCGCAGCTCTTCGTTAAAAAAGTAGAAGAAAAATATTTAAATTTGAAAATAAATAATTTGATTTTTAAATCCTACTGCATATGAAATATTACAACTTACATGGTATGTCCTTATTTTAATAATATTAATTTCATTTCGTCGCAATCAATACTACTCATCATGAAAATCCCCAATAAATTGGACTATATTATTTCTTTTTCCAGAAACTTAAAAAAGAATCTGAACAAATGGACACTAACATTTATAAGGTATTGTCGCATGAGGTGTAAATCAGATCTGGACTCTCCCATTAAAGCTAGTCGATGTGTTAAGTGCTGATGACATAGTATTTCTGACACCCGACTTTTACCTCGTGAAAGCTCAGTATTCTCCCATTAAAGCTAGTCTTTATGCTTTTTTTTAGGTGTCAATGATATAAAGTTTCTGAAACCGGTTTTTAATCCGTGTAAATAGATCTCTCATTAAATAGAGTCGCTATGTTGTTTCAAGTGACCAGGATAAAAGCTTTATGAAACCCAACTTTTTCATCTTGATAACTGAGGACTTTCCCATTAAAACTATTTAATATTTTCTTTTAAGTTCCCATGATATAATTTTTGAAACCTATATTCCACGTCGTTATAGCTGAGGACTCTGCCATTAAAGTCATTCAATATATTCTTTTAAACGTACAGAGTATAATCTTTCTGAAACATGTCTTTCATCTCGCGATGGCTGAAGACTCTCTCATTAAATCTATTTAATATGTTCTTTTAAGTGTCCATGGTATATTTTTTTTGAAACCGGTCTGTTACATTGTAATAGCTGAGGGTCTCCCTTTAAAACTAGTCAATATGTTACATGTCAGCATATTCGCCCAGTGGAATAACTGTGCAACTTGAGCAGTAAACAGTAAAACGCAAATGAAACAAGAAAATCATAATTTTTTGCAAATGGATATAAAAATAAAAAATAAAACCTTAAGCAGCTGCTTGCCACAGAAGTCTGACAGGAGCCTGACAGTTTATATGCCATAGTAGAAGGTCTGTGAGGATGGCAGGACCTCAACAGAAAATCAACACAAAGGAAACTAATAAAGCAAAGGATTTAAAATTTTGGAAATTTCGTTTGGTTTTGTGATTTCTTTTCTTTACACTTATCTCTGGACAGCGATATTTGTCTTACTTTAAAATCAAATTCAGTAACTCTGAAAAAAGTGGTATATTTTGTCATTATTTAATACACTGCTGGCCATTAAGAGTGCAACATCGGGAAAAACAAGAGATATCAAAGCCATATTTAAGGAACACATAGCTTATATTACAAGGACCAAGTGTTTGCAAATACAATTCGGTTAGACATGTGGAATAAAAAGAAATTAGTGTCTCGTGTAGCATCGGCAATAACTACAGCTACACGGTCCAGCATTGAGAGGATGAGACGTCGCATGTGTGTTTGGGGAATGTCAGTCCATGCAGTTTCGATACGTGGCCAAAGTTCATCTATTGTAGCAGCTGCTGGTGTCTGGTGTGCTAGTCATCGTGAGATCATGGACCAGACATTTTCAATTGGGGACAGATCCGGTGAACGCTCAGGCCAAGGCAGAAGTGTCACATGGTGACTATCCAGGAACTGTTGGACGATGCATGCCACATGTGTTCGAGAATTGCCCTGTTGGTAAATGGTACCAGAGAGCCCCTGAAGATAAGGTACGACCACAGGCTCCCCTCAGTTACGTAATGCAAGCTGTTCAAAGTCGGTAATGCGTACGAGGCACATGTGTGAGTTGAGTCCATTGGCACCCCATACCATAACACCAGGGGCTGGACCTGTTTGGCACTGCATTATGCATGTCTCACTGAGCCTGTCGACAAGGTACCCCCAGATACGGATTCGTCCATAATGGTACTGCATACTGAAGCGGGATTCGTCTGAAAAGACGATGCGATGCCATTCGTACATCCATGCGCGACGTTCTTGGCACAATTGCAGTCGCATACGCCTGTGTTGTAGAGTAAATGGTAACCGAAACAATGGTCGCCTATCAAAGATACCCAGATGCTGCAGACGAAGTCGAATCATACGTGTGGACACTGGTTGATCTGCAACACACCCTAACTGTTGAGCTATGGTGTTTGATGTGGCTGTACGATCATTGAAAGCCATGCGCACGAGATGTTTGTCCTCTCGTTCGTTCGTGTGACAGGACCCTTGAGATACCTCACGTCGGTGAGTGCGTTCTTATTCTACCCATGACACCATATTCTCATTACTGTGGCAGCATTCCGTCCAATACGAGCACCGATCTCTCGGTACGATAATCCGTCTTCACGAAATCCCACAATTCTCGCTCGATAAAAGTCGTAAATCTGGTCGTATGGATGCCGTGTACTTCGACGGGGCATACTTGATCCTTTAGTGCGTAAGAACTGCGAGCAAACACAATTCCAGTGTTTTACACCGGCTCTTTGTAATCTACTCTTATACAACTTCCAGGGGGCGTTACTCTCACGCATGACATGCGTATGTGCTGCGTTTTGAATCAATTTACATGTTCTCCCATGGGCTACCCATCTTGCATATTTCTGGACAATCTGATGAGTTATCTTTCTGGTGTTGCACTTTTAACAGTCAGCAGTGTAGTTTCATTTATTTGGTATTTGAAATGATTACGAATTTAATTGAATAAAACGAAATTATTTTTTTCCACAGACAAGGGTTCTGAAGCAGGAGAAAAAGCAATTGATTGCTTGCCTCAGGGACTGCAATATTACGTAAGACCTTTTTAAATTAGAAAATTTAACATTGTGGCATAAAATTCCAATTGCTCAATGTCATCTATATTAACAAAGGAATATGTATGTGTGTCTGTAAGAGTCATAACTCATCGGAAAATCGTGGCACACTCTACAAATTTTCACAAATTATGTCTGGTTTTGATCCGAGTTTCACTGCTAAATTTCAAGATCAAATTCCGAAAGGAAGCTTGCTAGAAGCAAACATAGCTACCATAGGGGAAATCGAAACCACTGAAAAAGCCATTGTTGCCCCCTAAATATATATTAATTAATAATATTACTCAAACATAAGTGCTTCCTAAGTCTGAACACCAATCACAACATGTAAATCTGCTGTCTTTTCATATTCCTCACAATCTCAAAGACATTTTTATAGTAAAGCATCCCATTGCAAGTATGCATGTGATTTTTTTAACACAAAAAATGGCCATACCGGCTTGCATATGATCCCATTCAGCTTGTACATTGGTGGAAATTGAAAAAAGGACACCATTAACCATTGAAGCATAATCTGAAATTTATTTAGCAGAAAGAACTTGTTGAGAAAGGACAATGATCACACGTGTGAAGTTAATCAATGTTTATTTTACCTTTTAATGAGTATTACATTTTACAGAAGGCACATTTGAATAAGGTGTTGAATCTGCTCGAAAATATTTCTAATGCACGAATGTTGAGCTCTCTTACACCATCACATGGAATTTGACTTTTCACCTCGGAGGACCCACCGGATTCAAAATAACGAAATATTTCTCACATCTACTTCTCGAAGCACTCATAGACATTAATTTTCACGTTTTTAATACACCTAGATCAAGGATTTGACCTTTACCAGATCTTTACTTAACCCTGAAGGATAGACATCCTGAGGTAAAGTTTCGCTTTTTTTCCTGAGTTCTACCACCCGGATTACTCAAGTTGCCAATTTGCAGAGCTCTACCACTTCTAGTTGGGCTTCATAAAGCCAGTAATGCACTTAGTCGCCTAAGAAAATTCAAATACTTTACCACGAAAGAATTGTATTTAAATATATTTAGTATATCATATATATTTGAAAGAGATTTCGTTTTGAGCCCAGGGTAAGATACGAATGTGTTTGTGCTGTGTTTCCCCTGAGGTTGCGGCTTACTCACAGTCTTGTCTACGGCTTATTAACGTAACCGGTGCCTATCTCTATGGTAAGCAGCTGCTTGAGGTTTTTTTAATATTTGGAGACACAACATTTCACAGAAATCTATAAATATATCTTAGGATAAAATAAAATATTTAAAGGAAAGAAATGAAAAAAAGCACTTCTGAAGAATATCTAATGCTCGTTTTGCAATATAGTTTTATATTTTATAGTTAAATAAAATTTAGGCAGAAGTGCAGTGTAAGACTCTCACCCAGACGCCATTTAGGTTTTTCACTGCCAAATCTGTCCAATGGCACAGGAAGATGAAATGAAGTCCTTACAGTAAACCCTTTCGCTTCCAATTTCGTACCTAATCAGGGGACAGATATTTGAAAAATATATATCTTTTGTTGAGTCCTCACCGAATTGTGAAATACCTGTTGCCATTTATACGGACTAAATATAGGTTCAGAACATAATTTGATACCGGAGTTCGCTATACTGCATTTTCTTCATTATTTGCTCGGCAAAACGCCATTGGTTTTCTTGACAGAATGATTATAGGGGATGAAAAGAGGATCGTTTATGATAATGTTATACAACGCGCTCTAAACAGGGCAGAGAAGGGTGAACAGTGTGGAGAATAATGCATCCAGGAAAATTTGCATTGTGTTTTAAATTTTTTTTTTTAATATTTCGATATGACAATCATGATCTATAGTGAAACAATGATTTAGAAACCTTCTCTCCCCTTCCTATACTGGCTTAACCCACACCAGGACAACATAAATCAAAAACTTCTAGAGAATAGACAGACAATTTTTTAAGACGAAACATAAAGAATTTAATCATACACATTTATATACAACAATCAGCCGCTCAAGTTCACTCCTGCCGACTTTGGCACTCTTAAACTGTAATCTACCGAATTTTGTACTATCATGAGCTAATGAGACTTTTTGCGATTAATTAAAGAATTCAGAGATTCGGAAAATACTAATTTTAATATTTCAGCAATATCTGTGCCAGGGAGTACCAAGATTTGTAATCGCATGGGCGCAGATTAGTAATAATTTCCTCCGCCCATACGCAGGAATAATTTCTATCGTATAAAATATTTATATATCAACAAATATGTTAATATAAAATTATATCATCAAATCAGTACATATATAATGATATATGTATTACAGAAAGCAAATTTTTTTGCTAGAGGTTTAATGTTCCATGTCATCTGCGCCCCTTTGCCCTATGCTAGGGACTCCCCTGATTATACAGAAAAAAATTTGCTCAATCATTTCTAATTTATCTCCATAAGCAAAAGAAGTTGAAAGTCTAAAGATGAAAAAAAAATACCAGAGTCTTGCAAACGAGATAAAAAGTGATTGCGATAAGATTTAGACAATTTAATATCATTTTGCTGTAGATTCTTAATTGTGTTTTGAGGATGGCATAACAAAATCTACATTTGAAAACAATTATTTTTAATATAGAATTTTCTTATTTAGATAACGCAACTCAGCAATAAATATAACTGTACAAGTGTTGACGTAATCGAATACTGGTGCAACCTTCCCCAAGCAGCAGAACTGGTAAGTTTTATTTTCGTATTTTTTCGTACCAAGACGAGCCATTTTTTTGTTCACTCACCAATCCGGTTGAAATAAGATTCAATTTGTTTATTCGGTAACATTTCTAACAATATATTATACATTCAAAAGATATATATATACACTGGCGGAAATTGAAAAAATAACACCATTAACAATTGAAGAGTAATCTATGAGATTTATTCAGTACAAACATTGAATCACTTCACACTGGTAATCACTGTCATTTCTCAACACGTTAGGACAATGATTACAAACGTGAAGTGACTCAATGCTTATTTTACCTTTTAAAGAGTATTACATTTTACAGAAGGCACATTTTAATAAGGTGTTGAATCTCCTCGAGCAGCAATACAAGCAATGCAATCGGTCGTACAAATGTTGGCTATCACGCTGGAGGATACCATTCCATGAGTTTTCAACTTGGACGCGTAATTCAGCGATTGTCGTTTCCTGCCGTGGTCCGAGGAAGAGTCTTTGTCCGATTCGGTCCCAGACATGCTTTATTGGAGACAGGTCCGGAGAGCGTTCTAGCCAAGGAAGCTTTTTGCACTGCCTGAAGAGCATGTTGAGTGGTCCAAGCGGAGTGTGGGCGGACATTACTTAATGGAATATCCCATTTGGGATTACACTCAAATATGGCAGGATGACAGGCAGTACGATATCGCTGACGTACGTATTGTATTCAGTGTGCCCCTTACAAATACCAGACACGTACGAGAGTGATAGCTAATCGATCCCCTCAAGATAATGCCCTGTGTGTCACTGGCGGATGCACGATGGAAGAAGCCGCTCACGTTGTCGCCTTCGGATGCATATATCACCATAAGAACTCCTAAGTAGAATCGGTTAACTTCTTTCTTCACGCTCTATCCTTAAATACGCGCTGCGTACATTTTGCATGTTGCCGTCCTCAGTGGCATCATTATTTCAACCAATGACTTTCAATCTTGGATCACGGTTTCTGCTGCCCTTAATTATTAACATATTCTAATATGACGTTCCTAAAGGTATTTCTTCTAGGTATTATTTTTTCAATTTCCACCAGTGTATTTATAAAGCATTTTTTAATAAATATTTTAATTATTAAAATAAAATTACTGTACCCTTTCAAGGAGATTTGTATATCTTATGATACACGTCTCCTTTTCAATAAGTAAAGTGTTTTTAGTATTTATTTCAAACAGAAGAAAGGAATATTTTTTGCGCTTTTTCCACATAATCCAGGAAAATTGAATTAGTTGTTTACGTATTATATTGAGAACAAAATTATTTTATTTATTATAAAAATGTCGAAAAATCTCGTATTCAACTTTTTCAAAAAAATAACATATATTTTATCTCGCATTAATATATTCACAATTCTTGTATTCTAGCATTTTAAAGTGCATTTAGCATTTGTAGAAAAATTGGAAAATTAGATTTACAGCTTTTTAGAAAGCTCTAAACATATAAATGTAAATATTATTCCTTAACTTTAATTTTTTTATGAAGCTGTTCACGAGCCATTTGATGAATTACTTTCTGAGCTAATCAAAGAACAGAATCGGTTCCTACATGCAATGCGAACTAATTTTCACTTTTAATACCTGTGTATACATCAGCGCGTATACATCAGAGATACTACGATAACTTTTCTTCAGAAATATGAATGAATGCGCCTGAAGAAGGTTTGCAGAAATAAATTCCACTAGAAAAATCTTTAAATTATTTTTCTGTAATACTAATCATCCTCGCATCTGTAGGGTGAACACTCGTTCCCAGATTTCTGTGTGCTAATGTGTGTGTTGATAAATCACATACTCAAGTACGAATTAGAAAACCGGACTTTCAGTTTTTATCTCGTTTTCTTTGAAAACAAGATAAAATTATTATATTGATTTGCTAAGTTTTTATGTTGATAGCAAATTGCTATATTGAGAGTAAGGTTAATTAATTATTTTATGTTATTGCACCTAAAAGTTTACCGAACATAAAGATGTCTTTTACAATAAAATTCAATCGTGGGCTCGCGCCCACGATTGAATTTTGGTAAAGTTTGGAACAATATGGTATAATATGGTATCTCCCATATATATGTTACGAACAATGTGGAACAATATGGTATCTCCCACCCTTCCCATTACATCATCACTAGCTACTTTTGCTGTAATCTTCTGTTTGAGGTTTTGAAAAGATAGCTCTAGTTAGTACATGAATCCGAAGAGCCGGAGGGACTCAGTCTACACTAATAACTGTAGTTGTCTAAGTTTCAATCCTAAAAGGACTAGCGTTAAACTATAGTTCCGCAAACCCCACTGTGGTTAATAGGTGACACCAATGAGCTTCTTCAAGGCCACCGTCCATCGGATGCGATGTAAAGCAATAGGCAGCAGAGTCATATCCTGTGCACGAATCAAATAATAAGCATTGCAATTGAAAAGTCTCAGGACAGCAGTAGAATATATTTTAAGAAACAGAACACAGTTATTGCTGCTTATGTGTAATAAATTTCTACTGAAGCATTGCAAAGTGTTTGACAACAAAGTTAACCAGTTTATATAAGTAAAAATAATGGTTGGAAACACAATAACATACCATTCCTAGTTGTGTTAGTGTGTTTCTCACCATTGCATTTATTGTGGTAAAATTATTTATAGGTAGGGCTATGTTGTGGATACCTTTCAATCACACTGTCATTACTTTCTAGATGACTAGATGCTAGCTGATGAAGATGACACCAGTTATCATTGCTTTCCTTCAACAAAATATTTCTAAACTTTTTTAATGTTGGTAATCTCAAGATACCTTCTAGCCAAGTGTACAAGCAGATGGGTAATCCAAGGACACGTGTAATATCATCATCATCATCATCATCATCATCATCATCATCATCATCATCATCATCATCATCATCATCAACAACAACAACAACAACAACAACAACAACAAGCAGTCATGGGCTACGGAGGTCCAACCAGACCGTGCAATTTAGTTCTCCAAGCAGGTCTATCCTGAGCTACATCTACTGCATCTGGCCACTGCACACCAATTCTAACAAGGTCCTGTTTGACATTGTCTGCCCACCGCATCTTCAAAATTCCCCGCCCTGCCCGCGGTCAGTACCGGACACCGATGGGCTTGGAAAGGCCGCCATCCGTCGGATGGGACGTTAAGCCGTGGCCCCGTGTGCGGGAGAGCCATACCCTCTGCACATGAAAGAACACCCTGGATGGCCTTGACGGGAGGCTACCATCTGTCTCCCAACAGCTGTTCCAGTGGATCCCCTTCCCCAACCTTCTCTGAGCCTTCGGGGTCCATGTGACCTGGCCATTTAGCCCATGGTGTGCAAAAAAGTGCCGCTCAGAGGTAAAACAACCCAACCCAACAACCCACCGCATCCTAGGTCTCCCCTTCTTTCTGAGGCCTTTAGGCACACTGTTGATAACCCTATTCGCCAATCTATAATTATTCATACGGGCAACATGGCCAAACCAACGGAGTCTCTCTGCACAATATGCTGCTTAAAGGAGGTTGTAAAGTTGAACCACCTAATGCCCAAGATACTGCGCAAGCATCTGGAATCAAAAGCATCTAGTTTCCTGTTATCTTGTTTACACAGTGTCCACGTTTCACTACCATAACTAATCCTAGAAAAACCAAACTATTATACAGTCTAATTTTACTCTTTAGCCTATTTCTCCACACACTCCATATATTCTTAAAAGTCCCGGCAGCAATACCTATTCGTATGTTAATCTCATGCGGCACATCACCATTATCTGTTACATAGCTCCCAAGATAATTAAACTGTGACACCTGCTCAAGACGGCAACCATTCAGATTAACTGAATCACAGCCTGCCTGATCAATTTTCATCACTTTAGTTTTCTCTCTGTTTATAACCAAACTTACTGTACTACCAGTTTCATCAACAGCTCGAATGAAAGAGTTCATCTCATCAACATCATTTGCCAAAAGGGCTAAATCATCAGCATAATCTAAATGAGACATTTTCGTATCTCCAGTCCATTTAAGGCCAAAATCTTTCCCTTGAAGTGAATTTCGCATAACATAATCAATAACCAAGCTAAAGAGAAAAGGAGACAAAATGCACCCTTGTCGAACACCAGAAGTAATGTTAAACCAATTGCTACAAGCCTTACCAACTCTCACACACGACTCAGTGTTATTATAGAGAGCTTTCATTATGTTAACTAACTTGTCAGGTATATCATATGATTTCACAATCAATCACAAATTATGCCGATCAACAGAGTAGAAAGCATTTTTGAAATCAACATAGCTAGCAACCAAAGGTTTCTGAAACTGTAAACATTTCTCAAGAATCTGCCTAAATGAAAATATCTGATCCACACATCCCCTACCACTTCTGAATACACATTGCTCATCACGCAATTGACTGTCAACCAGATTTTTATTCTATTAAGCACAATCATGGACAGAACTTTACCTGGAACAGAGAGTAGTCTGATACCCCTATAGTTATCACAAGAACTGCGATCACCTTTTTTGAAAATAGGGATAACAATAGCTCTGGTAAAATCCTTACGAACATGCATTTATCATAAATGATATGCAGAATTTCAGTTATCCAAGTGGTAACCGAAACATTCCCAACTCTAAGCATTTCCGCAGTAATTTCATCTACCCATGGGGATTTATGTAGTTTAAGTTTAGAAATAGCAAAAAGAACTTCAGATTGTGTTATAGGGCCAACATTAAAGCCACCAATGCATCTATCATCATTGCAAACAATGAGAATAGAATTAACCACATTGTTTGGAATAGCACTGAAATGCTCAGCCCACCTAGCCATGACAGAATCCTCACCTTCTATAACCTTACCTTGTTTATCCTTCAATCCCTGTATACCTGTCCGTTTTCTACCGCACAAAACATTAACTATCTGCTACAGCTCTCTGCTGTATTGCTGTCTAACTGCTTCCTCGGCTTTGTCAGCCAAACCATCAAGCCAAAGATTCTTACCAGCAGCTCACTGATGTTTTATACGTTTATTACGTTATCTCTGATGCTTTCTATTAGGACTAGTAGGGTATTGATTAAGAACATTCCTGCAGTTCTTTCTTTCCAAAATAAGATCAAGTGCCTTATCACTCAGATAAGTTTGTCTCTTCTGCTTCTTTTTTCCTAAAAGAGTACTGTTAGTGTCCAAAAAAGCCTGTTTAAAATGATCCCATTCTCCCTCAACTTCAGTAGTAAGCATACCATGATTGTCATAATGACTAAGTAACCTATCAGGGTAAGCTTTTGCTATAACTGGGTCTTTCAGATCTTCAGTATTAAAAGTAAATTTTTCAACCCTAGCACAACACTTTTTAATTTAAGTTGCAAGACACCTTTAACAAGGTAATGGTCAGATCCAATTTCAGCTCCCCTATATGACCTGGTATTCCTAACAGAACTAGCCCATTTGCTGTTAATTAATATATAATCAATCATATTCCTATGCAGCCCATCAGGTGAAACCATGTGTATTTATGTATGTCGCGGCGTTTGTAATATGTGTTAGTTATTCTGAATCCATTGAGTTTACTTACCTGTAGGAGACGTTGCCCATTGCCATTGCTGCTACCAATACCAAAAGGGCCTATCACGCCTCCCCAAAGGTCAGTCAGTACCAACTTTGGCATTGAAGTTACCTAGAACAAGGGTAATATCTGCTTTCTTGACATAATTCAAAATATCCCGAAGTTGTCCATAAAACCTATCCTTCTCCTCCTCATCGGCATCCTCAGTGGGGCATAACAGCAGATAGCATTCAAGTCTCAGCACTTGTGTGAAATTTTGCTGTAACCAGTGCAGCAAAATCAGGATCAATAATCAAGCTAAGAGCCATATATCTGTCCAGTCCAGTGGGTTTATATGGTCAGCACAAGGACCCTCTCTGGTTGACCACTCCTCAGCAGGGTAGAAAAAAAAGAAAAGTAGCCATAATTGTCCACATCAGTAGGCCACACTAATCTGGCAGCCCTCCTCTTCCGTTCCCTTCCACAAGAGAGTATCTCTTTTGAAAGGTACTAACGGTTTGCACCACGAGAAGGCGGGGTCGGACCTTAGGTGCTAAGCCTGGCCGGTTCTATGCATAATCACAGGGGATTAGTGCATAGCTCTCCTCCCAGTGACTACATAGCTACCATTTACAGACCTAGTGTAATATGCAAAATAAAAAAAGGATGTTTCATGCAACATCCAGGTTAATTACTGGCTTGAAGCCTGTGGAAATTTATTTTCGAAATATGAAGTAACAATGATTTAAAATAAATAAAGAAAATTAAATAAATTACTTAAAAATTAAAAAAAAATATCTGCCTTAGGTGAAATTAGGACATACTGGAGGACTCAATAATAAAAAATATTTACTTAAAAATATCAACCACTAATATTATATTTGCAGCATGATTGAGAATATTAAATATTAGCATTTGAATTAAATATCACTCTTATGAGATATAATGTAAGCAGTGGTAAGCTTTCTCCCAGTTTTAATGTCAAACATGCTGGTTTCTCTTTCGATATCAGATGTGGCAAAGTAGAGCTCACACACCTAGGACGTGCAGGGAAAACAACCTCTGATGAATGATAATGAAACACTAAAACAATATTCCAAACACAAGAAATAGGTTCACCACGTATTATTCAGGATTTAAGGTTTTTTTCTTTGTAAAGTAAAAG
This sequence comes from Ryuthela nishihirai, assembly GCA_038380435.1. Lineage (NCBI taxonomy): Eukaryota > Metazoa > Arthropoda > Arachnida > Araneae > Heptathelidae > Ryuthela > Ryuthela nishihirai. The sequence continues at coordinate 62,320,082 of JAWZYU010000013.1, read as the reverse complement.
ATATCATTGTGTTCACAAGAATTCTGTAATCAGTGTATTTTTTAAGATTTCAATAATATCCATGGTTGAAGAATTGAATTCTTCCAAGTGTAGTAGTTATGCTATAAATAAGCTAGATTTTCTGAGTATTTCTAGCCTTTCATTTGGCATATAAAGCTTACTTTGAAAGCTAATGCTGCCATCTTGTAGCATTCCGCTGCTACATAATAAATACTAGTACCTGTAGATAAAATGACGTTGTTAATGTCACTATAAGAATATAATGCAAAATAAATGCGGAAATTCACATTGACCTGAAAAATCACTTTCTTATGAATGTGTGTTTAAATGTTTGAAATATCCCGGTATAGGAATTGAGCTTGTAAACAATTCCATTATAAGTTTTTTATTTCAGACAATTTCATCTTACTGTGATTGTCAATTTATTAGGTATAATTTTGTTTATACAGACCACAGGTGGGTTATATTAATTCTAAAGGGTGTTTCTATTGGCTGGTCAGGAAGTTTGCTGTTGTTAACAGTTTGTATTTTAAAAATTTACATTACATATCAGTAAAAATCAAAATACCTCAAATTTTTGTGGTAATTTTTACTTTTTCAGTTTTGCAAAACAAACTAGTGCAGATGATAAACTTTAAAGTTATCTTGAAAACAATATTGTATGCATTTGTGCAGTTTAATGTATTCAGATTCATATAAGAGATGGAATGACAGATACTCCCTTAACTACTCTCTAACATGATTGTAGAATGATACATTTTTAACAAAATTAAAAAAAGAACAAAAGCACATGCAAAGAAAGATATCACTGGAGCCTGCCATACCTTTATTATAGCAGATGTGTGAGAAGGGCAAGACCTCAGCAGAAAAACAATACATAATTCCGAAAACATCTCTTCGGTATGAACCAGTGCAATTTATATCAAAGTACACTAGTATCAACACCGAAATAAGTTCTAATTCTTTTGAAAAGTTTTTATATTTAAAAATAGTCTTTCCTCTTATCTTGGCTTTGGCTCATATTTATGTATTTAAAGTTTAATAGTATCATCATCATATTAACTTATAGGAGAGATATAATAAAACTCCATGGATATATGAATAGAGCGTTATAACATTAAATCCTGAAATTCTCCTGACAAATGTATACATTTCTTAAACTACTAGTATAACTTATATCTGTATAGAAATGCAGAATCGTGCAATACAATGTAATACGAATAAAAAAAAGAAAATATAAGGATTGATATTTATTCTAAATTATTATAAACATTCTTCACTACGATTATAAGTTTCTAACATCTTCATGAATGTTAGTAAAAATTGATCTTATCAAATATTGTCAATAACAAACTATAATACAAGGCAAAGTGAAAAACCTTACTATTTATATTATAATGCCTAGGAAAACTATAATATATATTTTATGATACCTAGATAATTTATTATATGTTATTATTTTGAACTATAGCATTGTATCAAAATTATATTCGAGTTCACATTATTGCTGATTAGGTGTAACTAATGTATAATTTAAACTTTCAATTTACTAACACCATGGATGAGTCATTTTAATCTTGTGTTTCCTTTATTTTTCCAAAAAATTACATATACGCCTAAAATATTAGCATATATAACTGTATATCATGTCTATCGAAATAAAATCATACCTATGGAAATAAATGAGATATATTGATTGATGGTCACTTTGAAATTGCTAGAAATATTCTTTTTTTCTTTTGCGCTTAAACATTTTAACGTATTGTACATACGACATTTTTTATTCCACAATATTATTGTTCTTGCTTTCTTACTTATATAATAAAAATAACGAAAAAGTGAATCCATAGAATACTTATAAAATCGATGATGTTATACAATATATATGTATATTTTGCAGGCGTAACATACAATAGTTAAAACAATAATTATTTAGATTAGAAATTCATTAATACAACAGAAATAAATAAAAAAACTTTTCCTTACCTTGGATGCTGTTGTTAGATGTATGTTTTGCATTGGTATTGAACGAATCAGTTTTTGTCGCAAACCGCCATCTTCGAGAAAATTTGAATGCTAATTTCTTTTCTCTGCCGTACTTCTTAATTACTCAGCAACGCGATGAACTTCAGTATATAATAACGTAATTACTAATAACACTTCACTAATTAATATTAATTCATAATTAACACAATGTGAACACAGACAGAAGCAGTAAACTAACAAGATAGCTGTACACAGACAAAAGCAGTAAACTAACAAGATAGCTGTACACACAGACAAAAGCAGTAAACTAACAAGCTAGCTGTACACACAGCCAAAAGCAGTAAACTAGCAAGATAGCTGTACACACTGCTAGAAAGGTTCTCCTAGGTCGACTGGATTGCTTCAGAGCTGGTATGGCCTTCTCCTCTAGGTGGTGTGGCCCAATTCAACCGCTCTCTCCTGTGGCCTGATGTGAGCGGTATACAAATTTCTGGCCTTCTAGCGCACAGAACTCCCTCATGAAGCCTCCTACGCACAATAGAAGCTGATACAACCCTCCAGTAGCTGCTGCAAGGGAGGATCGTAACTTAGAACCGACCCCGCCTTCTCGTGGTGCAGGCCGTTCTCGTGGTGCAGGTCTTTCAAAAGAGATATTCTCTTTTGGAAGGGAACGGAAGGGGAGGGCTGCCAGTTCAGTATGGCCTACTGATCTGGTCATCTATGGCCGCTTTTTTCTTTTTTTTTCAACCCTGCTGAGGAGTGGTCAACTTCACAGGGTCCTGGTGCTGACCATTTATACCTACTAGACTGGACTTCTTTATGGATTTGAGCTTGATTATGGATCCTGGACTTGCTGCACTGGTGGGCCTCTGTTGAGGGAGAGTCTGCCACTGTGTTTTCTGTTTCCTTTGGATTGCCAGCTCTAAGTGAACAGAGGCATGGGATACCTTATACCAGCTGGTGGATAATCCTAATCTGAGGCCATCGCAGGTACCTGAACCTTACTTAGCTAGTTGGGCATCGTCAAGCCTAAACTGGAGTAATGTGTCTCAGGCAGGCCATATGGCTCTTGAAAAAGTCCACTTGAAAAGGTGGTGCCTCAAGTTCCTACTAACATCGGTGACTTCAGCATTTAGCGAAGGAGGAAAAGGTCTTTGCCCCATGCCTGCGATCTGGGGCTGTTTGATATTGTTGGCCCTACCAATCTCAATAAACCTAATTTCTTTAAAAATCCTACTAATCATTTTCTCTCTGCAGGAACGTGGAACGTGAGGACATTACATAGAGATTATTCTCTTGATGTCCTCATGCAGGAATTCCAGCGCTATAACCTAGATATTCTAGGTTTTCAAGAGACCAGATGGACAGGTAAAGGTGAGATACTTAAAAATAACTTTAAATTTCTCTTTACAGAGAGGGAGGATGGAAAGCACCACCAAGGCGTGGGTCTGCTGCTCAGCAGACATGCTAGTGATGCTCTTCTAGGATATGAGTGCATTAATGAAAGGTTTCTTACAGCAAAATTTCTGACAAGCATTAAAGACTTGAATGTTATCTGCTGTTATGCCCCCACTGAGGATTCTGATGAGCATGAGAAAGATAGGTTTTACGGACAACTTCAGGATATTTTGAATTCTGTCAAGAAAGAAGATATTACCCTTGTTCTTGGTGACTTCATTGCCAGAGTTGGTACCGACTCTGACCTTTGGAGAGGAGTAATAGGCCCTTTTGGTATTGGTAGCTGCAATGGCAATGGGCAACGTCTCCTACAGGTAAGAAAACTCAAATGGTTTCAGAATAACTAACACATATTACAAACACCGCGACATACATAAATACACATGGGTTTCACCTGATGGGCTGCATAGGAATATGATTGATTATATATTAATTAACAGCAAATGGGCTAGTTCTGTTAGAAATACCAGGGCATATAGGGGAGCTGAAATTGGATCTGACCATTACCTTGTTAAAAGTGTCTTGCAACTTAAACTTAAAAAGTGTTGTGCTAGGGTTAAAAAATTTACCTTTAATACTGAAGCTCTGAATGACCCAGTTATAGCTAAAACTTACCATGATAGGTTACTTAGTCATTATGACAGTCATGGTTTGCTTAATACTGAAGTTGAGGAAGAATGGGGCCATTTTAAACAGCCTTTTTTGGAAACTAACAGTACTCTTTTAGGGAAAAAGGAGCAGAGGAGACAGAATTATTTAAGTGATAAGGCACTTGAGCTTATTTCAGAAAGAAGGAACTGCAGGAATGTCCTTAATCAGTACCCTACTAGTCCTAATAGAAAGCATTACAAAGAACGTAATAAACGTGTAAAGGATCAGTTAGCTACTGATAAGAATCTTTGGCTTGATGGCCTGGCTGACAAAGCTGAGGAAGCAGTTAGACAGCACAACAGCAGAGAGCTGTACCAGATAGTTAATGTTTTGTGTGGTAGAAAACGAACAGGTATACAGGAATTGAAGTATAAACAAGGTAAGGTTATAGAAGGTGAGGATTCTGTCATGGCTAGGTGGGCTGAGCATTTCTGTGATGTTCTAAACAATGTGGTTAATTCTACTCCCATTGTTTGCAATGATGATAGATGCATTGTTGGCTTTAATGTTGGCCCTATAACACAATCTGAAGTTAGTTTGGATATTTCTAAACTTAAACTTCATAAATCCCCAGGGGTGGATGAAATTACTACGGAAATGCTTAGAGCTGGGGATGTTTCAGTTACCATTTGGATGCCTGAAATTTTGAATAACTTTTATGATAAAGGCATGGTTCCTAAAGATTTTACCAGAGCTATTATTATCCCTATTTTCAAAAAAGGTGATCGCAGTTCTTGTGATAACTATAGGGGTATCAGCCTACTCTCTGTTCCAGGTAAAGTTCTTTCCATGATTGTGCTTAATAGAATTAAGAATCTGGTTGACAGTCCTTTGCGTGATGAGCAATGTGGATTCAGAAGTGGTAGGGGATGTGTAGATCAGATATTTTCAATTAGGCAGATTCTTGAGAAATGTTTACAGTTTCAGAAACCTTTGGTTGCTAGCTTTGTTGATTTCAAAAAGGCTTTCGTCTCTGTTGATCGTCATAATTTGTGGTTGATTGTGAGATCATATGGTATACCAGACAAGTTAGTTAACATAATGAAAGCTCTCTATAATAACACTGAGTCATGTGTGAGAGTTGGTAAGTCTTGTAGCAATTGGTTTAGCACTACTTCTGGTGTTCGACAAGGGTCCATTTTGTCTCCTTTTCTCTTTGGTTTGGTTGTTGATTATGTTATGGGAAATTCACTTCAAGGGAAAGCTTTTGGCTTTAAATGGGCTGGAGATACGAAAATATCTGATTTAGATTATGCTGATGATTTAGCCCTTTTGGCAAATGATGTTGATGAGATGAACTCTTTGATTCAAGCTGTTGATGAGACTGGTAGTACAGTAGGTTTGGTTATAAACAGAGAGAAAACTAAAGTGATGAAAATTGGTCAGGAAGGTTGTGATTCAGTTAATCTGAATGGTTGCAGTCTTGAGCAGGTGTCACAGTTTAATTACCTTGGGAACTACGTAACTGATACTGGTGATGTGCGGCATGAGATTAGCAGACGAATAGGTATTGCTGCCGGGACTTTTAAGAATCTATGGAGATTGTGGAGAAATAGGCGTATACACCTAAAGACTAAAATTAGACCGTATAATAGTTTGGTTCTTTCTAGGTTTATTTATGGTAGTGAAACGTGGACGTTGTGTAAACAAGATAACAGGAAACTAGATGCTTTTGATTCTAGATGCTTACGCAGTATCTTGGGTATTAGGCGGTTTGACTTTGTAACTAATGATGAGGTTAGGCAAAGGAGTCTGCAACCTCCTTTAAGCAGCATATTGTGCAGAGAGAGACTCCGCTGGTTTGGCCATGTTGCCCGTATGAATAATTATAGATTGGCGTATAGGGTTATGAACAGTGTGCCTAGAGGCCTCAGAAGGAAGGGAGACCTAGGATACGGTGGGCAGACAATGTCAAACAGGACCTTGGTAGAATTGGTGTACAGTGGCCGGATGCAGCAGATGTAGCTCAGGACAGATATGCTTGGCGAATTAAACTGCACGGTCTGGTTGGACCTCCGTAGCCCATGGCTGCTTGAGGATGATGATGATGATGATGACAGGGGTCGTAACTCTTGCCCTTCCTCGGATAAACCACCGAGATGCGGAATCCGTGCTAACAAATTGATTCTACACTCTATGGACCACAGAAGGACTCACATTTAACAATCGTGTCACGAGTGACTGAATTTGGCCTGCTTCGAGTCGGCCAGTAGCTCTCCACCGCAGTTCATTTGCAAATGACATCTCGAGGTCATTCCTACAAAATGGCAATTTAGAATTTCTCTACTCATATTTACAACACAAAATAACGAACGACTCCAAAACATTAGTTTTTATGCCTATAAGATTACTCAAATTGAAGCAACCTAGACTAATTTGCATACGATATGCTACTCACTCGGCATTACTTTACTGGTTACATGAACAAGTTTGGTGAAAAACGCACAATATTTTGGCGAAACATCGCGATTTTTCTTCTTTTTCCTTAATTTATGGAAACCAATGTAATATATTTTTCCAAAAATTTTCCTTACGAAAACAATTTAATCAATTTACAATTAATAAGAAAATTATTTTTATTTATTTTTTATTTTCCTCATTTCTATTTATTTATCTATTTTTGGCGAAAGATCTTTATTTCAGTTCAAATAATCATAATTATATTATTGTGCTTTGAACGTTATTCGATTAAGTAGGTTATCTCCGAACTCAAAGAGTTAAGAATGTTTTCTTTTATATAGAAACAGTGCCCTCGAAACGTCTAATTTTATTGTTCATTATCTCTTACAATGAGGTATACAAATATTACATGCAAAATCATCCTCTACACACAGAGGCCCCATCCAGTTTAACTCGCTTGTCCAGAGCTGCTACATTTGGCCCTGTAGATGAATTGTAACCAGGTCCTGAATGGCATTGTCTGCACACATCATCCTAAGTATCCCCCTTTTCGTAAGGCACATTGTTCATAACTCTATTCGGGAATCTATACTTTTGCATACAGGCAACATGGAATATTCCGGAGGTAATTAATGAACACTCACTCTGTAATTATAAAATCTTTTTCATCATAAAGGAAAATATAATCGTGAAAGAAAACGAAAAAAAAAAGGGTTTAAAAGGAAATCATCCACAAAATGGTTCAGTCGGAATAGATTCATAGCAAAGTTTTACATTTCAAAGTGTGCAGTATATACATATATTATTCAATTTGAAACAAAAATAAAGTATTTACATTTTATTGACGTTTTTGTCTAATGTTTCGTCAGGAACATTATATCGTTTTTGTATAATGTTAGTTTGCTTTGTAATAAATTCCACTTTATTTTTCAGATACAATATTATGCCAGAATGGGTTTGAATGTAAGTGGTTTTTTTTTCTCTTCATGAGTATAAGTTTATTCATTAAAAAAATGGAACTAGAATTTATACTGAAATGCAGAATAATACTGTGGCCTAATCTACTCTCAGGATGCTCGGGAACGACCTAGAGGAACCTCTTCTACAACAACGCAAAATTTGTCACAATTGTATTTGAATAGACTGTAGTTCAGCGAAGGTAACACGCGAAGGCATTTTAAGGGGTACACGGCATTCTTTTCCATTGAAATACAGATCAACGTTTCCTAATGGCCTTGCTGCGACATGACACTGACCTGGAGGCGATAACTACTTCAAAATTATTTTTATATCATAATCCTCATCATCATCATCATGAAGCAGCCATGGACTATGGAGGTCCAACCTACGGTACAGTTCTTCGTCAACTTCAGTAGTAAGAAAACCATGACTGTCATTATGACTTAGTAATTTATCATGGTATAACCTTTAGCTATAACTGAGTCTTTCAGAGCTCCAGAATTAGAAGAAAATTCATTACCTTAGCACAACACTTCTTAAGTGTAAGTTGCAAAGCATTTTTAACAAGGTAATGGTCAGATCCATTTCTCCTCCCTTATAAGACATCGTATTTTTAACAAAAGTAGCCTATTTTCTATTAATCAACAGATAATCAATCATATTGCTATGCAGTCCATCTGGTGAATTCCAAGTGTACTTATGTATGCGCGGCGGTGTCTGTAATAAGTGTTAGTTATTCTCAAACAATTAAGTTTACTTACCTATATGAGACTTTGCCCATTGCCATTGCAGCTACCAATACGAAAAGTGCCTATCACCCCTCCCCAAAGTTCAGAGTCAGTACCAAACTTTGGCATTGGAGTAACCTAGACAACGCTTTTCTTGACCGAATTAGAAATATAATGAAGTTGTCAGTAAAACCTATCCTTCTCATCCTTATCAGCATTCTCAGTGCAGATATCATTCAAGTCATTATTGTTCGTCTGAAATTTAGCTGTGAGAAACCATTCATTAATGCATTCATATCCTAGAAGAGCATCACTAGCGTGTCTGGTGAGAAACAAACCAATTCTTGGGGATGCCTTTTATCTTCCCTCCGTGAATAGATAAATTTAAAAGTATTTTTAAGAATGTGACCTTCATCTGTCCATCTGATTTCTTACAAATCGAGAATATCTAAATTATAATGCTGGAATTCTTGGAATGTGAGAATACACAGTGCTTGTAATAATTTCAAACTCGTCAGTCTACTTTATATTCTGAGTATGGACCTGGTATTCCAAACAGAACTAGCTCATTTCCTGTTAATAGACATATAATCAATAGTATTCTTATACATCCCATCTGGTGAAGCCCAGCTGTACGTATATATGTTACGTTATTTGTAATAAGTGTTAGTTATTCTCAAACCATTAAGTTTACTTTCCTGTAGGAGACGTTGCTCATTGACATTGCAGCTGCCAATATCAAAAGGACATATTACTCTTCCCCCAAGGTTAGAGTCAGTAGCAACTTTGGCATTGAAGTCACCTAGAACAAAAATAATATCTCCTTTCTTGACCGAATTCAAAATATTCTGTAGGTATCCGAAAAACCTATCTTTCTGGTCATCATAGGCATTGTCAGCGGGGTCATAATAGCAGATAGATTCAAGTCTCTAATACTTGTCTGAAATTTAACTGAAAGAAACCTTCCAGTAATGCACTCATATCCTGGAAAAGCATTACTAGCGTATCTGCTGAGAAGCAAACCTACCATTTGGCGATGCTTTTTATCTTCCCTCCATGAAAAGGGAAATTTAATTTTTTTTTAAGAATCTAACCTCTATTTGTCCATCTAGTTTCTTGCAAGCCGAGAATATCTATAACTGAGAAATTCTTATGTGAGGACATCAAGAGAATAATATCAGAGCAGAGTCCTCACATTCTTTCTACCTATGGATAGAAAATGGTTAATAAGATATTTAAAGAAAAATGTTTATTGAGAGAGAGAATGCCGACAATATCAAACACTGAGAGAGGAAACGTACAAACCAGTTAAAAATTTTTGTAAAAATTTGTTTAAAATATTAGTAACTGCACTAAGTCCACGAAACGACGAATTTCAGATGGTTTATTTTCTCTTACAAAAAATGAGGTATATAAATATTACATGCAAAATTCTCATGTAGTCACCGAGGTCCCGTCTAGTTTGACACATCTATCCTGAGTAGTTGCATTTTTTTTGTAAAGAATATAATTTTTATTCATAAGAGTAAAGAATGCAAATACATTTACCATTTGACCCGCAAAGCTAAATAGCTTATCTACAGGAAAATGAATAAATTATATTAAACATCGGTCATTCAGCCACAAAAATGATGTACATCAAGTAAATCCACAAAACACAACACATAAAAATCAGCTAAATAGAAAATGCCAAATAATTTTTTAATTCCATTTTAAGTGTTCTAAAAAAATCTATATTTAGTAATTCTTTTGGAATATCATTAAATATTAGTGGTACTTGGTAATCGGAGGTATCTTTCCCGTAATTATTTCGAATATTTGGCAATTTGTAATAATCTTGGTTTTGAAGTCTTGTATTTTTATTATGTTGAATTTTTAGTTTGTAAGTTTCGTCAAAATAATTTTTAATTATTGCATTATATTTATATAAATTGCTGTAGGATAAAAGATTTAAAAAATTTTATCTATCTGTGGAAGTTTTATAAATTTTTTGCAAATGAAACGGAATAATATTTTTTGCTATTATAGACTGCAGTTTTTCTATTTTATTTATGTTAGTTAAGTTAGTTGTTCCATGCACAATTATTCCATAAATTAAAATAGATTCGCATATTGCTTTATAAAATATTACACTGGTTTCCATATTTAATACTTATTTCAATTTTTGAATTTTTATCGCCGATATTCTCAAGCTTTCACATATGTGGGATATATGGGCATTCCACCTAAAATATCCATCAAAAATGATTCCTAAGTAATTTATTTTATTTACTTGCTCAACAAGTGGGCAACTGCATAATGATTCATAATTTGAAGCATCCTTTTTTTCTGCAATTTATTTTATGAGCTTTGATAAAGAGGTTTTGATGAATATGAAATCCTGGTGAATGAATAATCATCAGTTTTGTTTTTTTCTCATTTAAATAGATTTTATTATCATTTAACCATCTAATAATATTATTGTAATCTGTTTAAACCTCTGAAATGCTATCATTTAAATATTTCTGACTGTTTATTAAAACAATGTCGTCATAAATTATTAATTATGACGACATTAATTATGACGACATATATAATTTTATAGATAAATAGCACTATTTAATTTTGTATTGAACAAATCATTTATGTATACTAAGAACAGTAAAGGACCTAAAATTGAGCCTTGGGGAATTCCATATCGTGTAATTACTTTTTCTGCTGTAGCAGTTTTTTATTTTAATAATTGTGTATCTATCTGATAAATAATTTCTAAACCAATCTAACAATATACCGCGAATACCGTAATTTTCCAATTTATTTAGTAAAATGCTATGATATATTGTATCGAAGGCTTTCTTTACATCTAAGAACATAGTTACAATTTTTTCCCTATTATTCAATGATTTATTAATATTATTTGCAATTTTGGAAATTACTTGAATTGTGTTTTTTTCCTTTTTGAAAGCCAAATTTAATTTCATTAATTATGTTGTGTTTAAGTAAAAAGTCAAAAACAGTATTATAAATATATTTTTCCATTATTTTCGAAAAAATGGGCAGAATTGTTATTGGTCGATAGTTAGAAAAATCCTCCTTAATACCACCTTTAAAAATAGGTCTTAAAATACCTGTTTTGAGTTCAGTAGGTATGTTCCCAGTAAATATAATCTGATTTATAATTTTGATATAATATTAAGTAGTGTCTCTTTATTAAATTTTATATGTTTAATGCAAACATTATCGTCACCAGGTGATTTATTGGTGTCTAATGAAGTAATTATTTCATCAGTTTGTTTTTCAGTGATTTCATGTGTATAGATAGATTTCAAAACTCTTTGCATCATGGTTGGAACATAATTTATATCGTCTTGGTGATTTGTATTTCTTATCTGTAAAATTAGTGTATTATAAATGTCACTGTAGTTATTTGCTATTTCTTCCACAGATAATTTCTTTTTGGACATATTGTCAATTATTACATCCTCCGCTGATTTTTTCTGTTTTCCTTCTAATATTTCATATATTAATTGCCAAGTAGCCTTCTTATCATTTTTTTCATTATAAGTTTATTTCTCTAATAAAGTTTTTTCTGATTTCTAATCTGAATATTAACCATATTCCTTAATTTTTTATAGTTATTTTTATAAGCATCACTTTTATCATTGTTTTTAAATGTAATCCAAGCGTTTTCTTTTTCTTCAATTAATTCTATCAAGTTCGGTGTTATCCAATTTTGCTATGATTTCTTTTTACCTTTCCAACTCTCTTCATATATATTCTATTTTTTCCTAAAATTCCATCATAAATATCTTTAAATACTTTATATAGGTTTAATTCATCCATTGAGTTGTCTCCATAATTTTCTAAATTCCAATTCATTTCAGAAATAGTTTTGTTTATATTGTTATGGTCAAATGACCAATTCTCATTTTCCTGGTCTGTTTCACTATAATTAGTATTATTCAAATTGTTATTGGTGTTGCTAATCAGTGTTAAAATCATATAGTGATCTGCTATTTTGCTTGTTTGAATTATTGAATTTGCTGACATATTTTTAATCAGTTTAATATTAATATGGTCTATACAGGTTTTGGTAATTTTATCTTTTACTATTTCTTTTCTTGTAGCTTCCCTTATTAATCTTTCAAAATTCATTTCAGCCAATAGTGTGATATATTTTTCTGTGCCATGTTTTTTAGTATTCATTGTATCGATATTAAAATCACCTATTAAAATCTGATTTTGATCTTTGTATGTATTTTTCAATCCAGTTTCGGAAATTCAGCAGAAAAGAGTTCACATCTGTACTAGGCGATCTGTATAGTGCTAAAACATGATATATTATATTATTTTTTTCTACTTTTATATATATAGTTTCCGCTGGAAGTTGTTGTGAAATAATTTCAATATCTAGATTTTCTTTATAGTATACTGAAATCCCCCTACTACTTTTATTTATATTATCATTTGTGATTTTATTAAATTTATCAATATTATATAAATAACTTTCATATTTATTTACATTTGTTTCAGTTAAAACTAGCAAATCAATGTGTTTCATGTAATTGTTAATACTTAATTTTAATGAATCCCAATGTTTTCTTTGACTTCTTATATTAACATGAGCAATTCCTAATTTATTTTTGTGAATAAATTTACTATAATTATTTACGAACCAAGCCTCCACTTCTAAACCTGTAGTTACATAAGCAACATCATAGTTGCTATTAAGACCTTCAAAATTCAAATCAGACATAGCTAAGAAGAATATTCCTAAAGAAAAAACAAATAGCAAAAGTAAAGAGCAAAAAAAAAGATAAAAAAGTAAGGTTTATAGGATAAATCTAAAAGTTTAAAAATCATCAAAGTTGGTGAACATATCAACATTGCTAATTCTTTCACCATTTGGTTTCCTCATTAGAACTTTTCCATTTTTGAACCAAACATACTTATAATTTTTTTCTTTTGCACACATCCTAGCTCTCCAGAAAAGTTCTCTGTTAATCATAGTCATGTTTTCATTAATATATATTGGTCTTCCTTTATCATTAAAGTCTGTAATAGTGGTAGTAATTTTTTTTTCCTGTTTTGTATCCAAATGTCTCTATCTTTCCGTGTAACGAATTGGACAATTATCTTTGGGGTTTTGCTTTTATTTCTTTCTGGAAGTCTGTGAACTTTTTCAATCATATTGTCTGTGTAGTTGACTATGTTTAATGACTGGGAAATTTTATTCAACTTTATTTTAAGCTCTGTTTCATCCTCCACTTCAACTATGGGAACACCATGAATTTCTATATTTTTATTGCGTCCATATTGTTCCACGTCATTAAGATTTTGTTTCAGCTCCTTAATCTCTACTCTCATTTCTGTGTTTAAATTTTCGGCTTCATAGATTTTTGTAGTTAAATCCTTTTGATTTTTTTGTAATTTATTACTTGTTGCATCAGTTGGTCATACTTGCTAGAAAAAAATTCTACACTTCGTTTTAATTCTCTCACTCCTGCCTTTAACTCACGGATCTCTACTATCAATAGATTGATGTCACGAGTCGAATTGTCTCTGTTTCCCACGTCTAAGGTCGCTTTTGGGTTTATTTTTTTCGACTTGCATTCGAAACATAACCACGCATTCTTGTTTTCTAGGGACAGCTTTTTATAATTTTTTTCTGTTGTGCCCGAACAGGCAAAATCAGTTTTCCTTTGCCTCCACTGCAAACTATGCATTCCGAGTTGGGTGGTACTGCTTCGTCACCTCTGTTGCAAATTGAGGTCATTTTTGTGAGCGGAAGCGATATGACTCTGGCAAAAACAACGAGAGCCACCCGCGACAACAGGAAGATTGCAACAATTAGTCCAAAAGTTCGGTCTCGTTGATCTTTTGCAGCACACAGCACAGAAGGTACTGTACACGGAGACTGACGTCGGGGAGGGGCAGGAGCAATAAAAGTTAATAGCACTTACAGGTCCGAAGAGTCCCAGATGGTCAACCGATGCTGTTCGGGTGGTGAAGGATATCCGAACACGACAGGCTTGCAGGAGCTCCAAGAAAGTACGTCCGATCACGACAAGAACTGAGAGGAACTTTTGGCCCTTAGCCCAAATCTAACCAGGTCCTGTTCGCATTGTCTGCCCACTGCATCCCGGATCACACTCTTTTCCCGAGGAACACTATTCAGGAATCTGTTGTTATGCATACGGGCAACATGGAATATTCCGGAGGTATCTGTTTTGTTCATGAAGTGGTTTCTTATGAGGTATGTAATCGTGAAATAAAGAAGGAAACAAAACGTAATTACGGAAATATTTTCCACAAAAAGTTCAGTCGAAGGGATCAACAGTAAAGTTTTTCATTTCGAAGTGTATAATTTTTAATTATTCAATTTGAAACAAAAATACAGTAAATATATTTTATTGTATTTCTTTAAAAAATGTTTCATAGGATGTTTTTTTTTTAAATAAATTCCATTTTGTTTCTTCAGAATGAATTTTTTGAAAGAAAGGTTTTGAAGGTAAGTAACTTTTTTTCCTTAATTTCTTAAATTCTACAAAATCAGGAACTATAATAGGACACTGAAATGCATACGCTTACGATGAATAACTGCCTCTCAGGATGCTCGGGCACGTCCCGGAGAACCCAGCTCAAAGAAAGATAAAATTGCCCGCTTTTGCCCAACACAAAAGTAATCAGTTTGTTATTAGAGTAGACTTTAGCTCAGAGATGCTAACATGCGAAATTATTTTAAGTGTCACACTTCTTTCTTTGCCAGTGAAATACAGATCAGTATTGACTAATGGCCAGGCTGCGATACGACACTGATCTGGAGGCGATAACTACCTCAGAATTATTTTTATATACTTCGGAGATACTTAAACAACGTCAGAGGGTTTTTTATCTACTTCAAGTGGTCAGATAATTTTTATATAGTTCAAAACTGTTTTTATCTACTTCTCAGCCATTCATACTCTACAGCACAGATAGAAACTGGCGGAAATTGAAAAAAAGATCAATTAACAACTGTAGTGAAATCTAGGAGATTTATTTGATAGAAACAACTTCTTGAGAAAGGAGAGTGATCACACGTGTGAAGTGATTCAATGTTTATTGTACCTTTCGATTAATATTACATTTTACTGAAGGCACATTTTAATAAGGCGTTGAACCTCCTCGAGCAGCAATACAAGCTTCCAATCTGGCATGCAATCGGTCGTACAAATGCTAGATATCACGCTGGGGGGATACCATTCCATGCGCTTCCAACTTGGACATGTAATTGAGCGATGATCGTTGCCTGCCGCAGTCCGTGGAAGTCTTTGTCCGATCCAGTTCCAGACATGCTCGATTGGATACAAGTACAGAGAGCATGCTGGCCAAGGCAGTTTGTGCACTGACTGAAGAGCATGTTGAATTGAACAGGCGGAGTGTGGGCGGGCGTTATCCTGCTGGAATATCGCATTTGGGATTACACTCAAATATGGCAGGTTGATCGGCTGTACAATGTCGCTGACGTACGTATTGTTATTTAATGTACCCCATAGAAACACCAAACACGTACGAGAGTAATAGCTAATCTCTCTCCTCACCATGATGCCCGGTGTGGGCCTTGTATGTCGCTCGCGGATGCACGATGGAAGAAGCCACTCACCTTGTCGCCTTCGGACGCATAAACGACAATCAGATGATCCTAAGCAGAATCGGCTTTCATCGCTGAAGACCATAGACTACCATTCATTCCTCAATGAACTCGTTCTTGATGCCACTGCAAACGTGCTCAACAGGGACGAGGTAACAGTGGTAATCGCGTCAGTGGCATTCGTGCCCGTAGTTCTGCTTCCAACAGACGATTGCCTATGGTTCTTGCAGACACCTTAGTATGACAGAGGATCGAATTTGTGATGCTGTAACCGTCTCCTCTGCCACCGCCGCCCTCCTGATACGCCGATCCTCTCGTGCGTCCTTAACAATGTGTTGCCCGTAACCAAGTCTGCGAGTGTGTGAATGCTCTTCTGACCATCGATGCCACCATTGTATCACTGCCAATACCTCTCGTCCAACGCGGTGTGCAATTTGACGAAAAGACGAACCTGCTTCCCGAAGACCCAGTACACGACCTCGCTCAAACTCCTCGCTCGAACAAATGTTGCGTACCTGCGTTGTCTAGGCTTGGTAGCTTCGTCAAAAAGCACTGAACAATATGACACAAGACGAATAACTACTTTTTTCACGCCCTAGTCCTAAAATATGCGATGCGTACATTTGAATGTTGTCGTCCTCAGTGATGTCATTATTTCATACAATGACTTTCAATCTTCGATCACGGATTCTGCTGCCCTTAACTATCAACATTTATAATATGGCGTTTTTAAAGGAATTCCTTCTGGATGTTCAATTTTCGCCCAGTGTAAATTTTTCAATTTCCGCCAGTGTAGTAATAAAAAGCGTGTGGTAGGGGGTACACAGATATTTGCGACTAACATGCCGGGAGAGTGACGACTAACCCTAAGAAACACTGATATAGATAGCTGTGTCAGTGCAGGAGGGGAGAAGATTGGATCAGTTGCTAGTTCCATGTTCGTAATCAGAACTTCCTACTTTCGAGTTCTAAATGTGCTTACGTTGAGATTTATTTCTGCTAACACTCAGTCCGTATTTGGTGAGATAAGGGACACCTAGCGGCTTAGAAAAATTGTCGTTCTATATATAAGATGTTAGGCCGTTGCTTCGTGTAGGGAAGTGAGATACCTTGTGCAGGTTAAAACTCTCTGGATGTCCTTGACTACAACTTCCATATAAAAACTCTCCAGTGATACCCTTCTCTAGTTTTCTGTGAGTTCTTATGTGTCCTTGTGATCTGTCCTTTAGCTCATTGTGTGCATCAATGTGTATATCAACCAAACCGAATGGAAAAGTGTTTGGCTATGAAGTATAAAGGATCTGAGTCTGAATGCCGACTTGGAATTATAAGACATAATATAATACATGGATGTTTTTGCTATTGATGCATGAACCTTTTCTGCTAAGGTATGAATTTGAATATCTCGCAGGATTTACGACGTATGATAATAATAGTGTTTTGTCAGATCTTTGTGGCAAGTCTTCTGCCTGAGAAGTAGTTTATTGTTATTACCTTAATTATCTTTAAGCTTGAAACCCTTACATGTGCAAGTTTCCATCGATGAGGCATGAGACGTTGTTTATTGCACAAGCTACAAAATAGAAAAAAATGTCGCTCTGTTTGAATAAAGATCCGCCACCATCAAAGTCGTGCACCATCGCTTAAGACGAACTATTGGCTGTGATGAGCAATTATATTTTCACCTACTGAGCTCATGGACCTTTCTTCAGTGACGCCATCCTTTAACTCTCTGAAAACCCTCTCATTCCTTTAATGCGGTTCATTGACACCCTGTGCCATATTGCTGTAGCAATAACGAAGCCTTATTCCCAAAAGATAATTTCTAGAATTGAGGAGAATGAGAAATCGAAACGGAAATGGTTTTGCTGTATTAGCGCACTGACCCAACTGTTGTCAATATATTTATTTGCATTATAAAAATAAGTAATATGAGGACTATTCGTTATCTCTTTGAAAACAATAGACGATTCGAAAGTGGTTAGTTTCCGTTGGCTACTGCGCATCAACTAAAATTATATCTTTGTACCTTATCTCTTTACGAAAAAGGGAAATTAGCAGAAGAGATTTACAGCAGAGAGAGAGAGGCCATAGTGTGATTGAAACAAATAAAATTTATATCTTTAGTAAGAGGCATTTAATGCAACCTTAAAATGATGCTCTTAAATATTATGGAATCCAAGTAAATTGACTGCTTATCGATTTTAAATGTTCTCTGACTCTCAAAGTAGCTTTGATTTCAACTTTCCCTTTATGATTTATAAACTTATCACTTATTCGATATTTTCTACGTATATAATTCATTTAGTTCTGTTAACTCAAAAGCTAAACATTGTGCACAATGAATTATTATTATTTAATGAACAATTTGGGAAACAACTAAGCAACACTTAGAAAACAAATGTTAATATTTCATATAACATTTATATATGTATATATTTAAATTTTGGTCATGGTCGAAACAGATATAAATAATATCCAAAACCTGACAGCATAGAAGAGTTTATTTTACCTTTTGGTATCAATAATATGAAATAACATAGGCGATTAATATTGAAAGCTGTCTGTAGTACTTCTAGATATATTATACTATTAAGTCATTCAAATTATAAAGTCATTTTCTCTAACTAATTAAAATAATTAATTCCTTCTAATATTTATAGTCCAACAACTAATATTTATGTAACAGCCACATGACATCTCACGATTTCTCATTCTATTGTCTGCTGTTTGTCGCATCTGAACGATAACAACGTAATAGCTCAGAGTGACCCTGACGGCAGAAAGAAAATATCCACGAGTTAGGGAAAACATTTCCATGCTGTCATTTGGACATTTGATGTTGTTATTGAATTAACAACCGTTTGACACTGAACATGCAGATTTCAATCACAAGTGAAACTTCTTGGCTGACATGCAGCACAGTGCATCCAACTTTTTGGCTGCATCTGAAACCAGTGAGAAGAAATTCGATACACCAGCCAGCACCTTTCTTCATACATATTATCAGTGAGATATCAATGGTTATTCACTCAGTATAGAGATATGGGAATAACGCACGCAAACTTTGATGAACACCCAAGACACTGCAAGAAATGCTGGAAAACAAAATACATCTTCTGCATTTCTCAATATCTGCGAGAGAATTTCAAATCTTCTTCCAATGGGCTGAATGTCTCTTAGTAATATTTTTTTCAAAGTAGCTACAGTATTTGTAGTTCGCTCTTAATATTGGTGAACATCGCTTCCAAAAGGCAACTCGCATGACAATATTTCATGACGTTTGCAAACTGGTTGGTGACATACATAACGATGGTAACAGCTCTGTAATCGTACATTAGTGCGTCGGAAACAAACACCAAGATATCATTTGTAAAATTTCCGGTTTTTATTTCACCAAGCCAGAAAGCAATGCACACCACAATCACCAGTAAGCATATTACTGAAACAACCAGAAATTTTAGAAGGTTCAAATAAAATGTATGCACACAATATCAACAGGATGTTTGAAAATATTGTATTAGTTGTCCGAGGAAAGTATGTGGGACAATTTCTGTATACTTTTCCAACGTAAAACATATGAATTGGTTACCAAAGCGTTCTTTGTTAAATTGCAGATGTAAGAGATTTTATGGATATTTTCTTCCGTAGTCACGAAACGGTAGAAACTAAAACACCAAATTGTATTGATTTTCGGCAGCGACTGAATTCTTCAGAAAGACCAAAAAAAAAACACAACCTCTCTTGGACTTCTTTTGCCGGACATACGAATTCCATAGAAGACAAGCAAATAATAGAAACAGGATTCGAGCATTGTTGTTGACACCGAAAAACCGTTCAGTGGTGATATAATTTACGAAATGATTATTAGCAGAAAAAACGTATAGAACATACAGTACCCTAACGCTGAGAAACCGTAAAACACTGTTGCCTCTTCCAGTTACCAGCTGCCAAATGATAATGCCTGTCAGCCGCTTATTTAAATATATAGACGAGATTAATAATTCAACAAATTTCGCCGTCGGAGATTGTCGGATTTTTCTATTGTGAAGTTAGTATGATGATTTGAAGTCTTAAACTTCAGTATATTATCATATTTCCTGCTTCAAAAATTAATGCTTTTTCCATCAAAGAAATTAAATCTTCAAAAGTTTATGGAAAGAGTGACATATACGTTTCTAATATTTTTTTTTCATTATTTTTCTTCTGAACAGTATTCAGATTTTCCAAACCAATTAAGATTTCTGTTTTTATCTCCTGTCTAAAAAACCAAAATCTATTAGCACTGTTTTTTAAACATTTCTGTGTCAGAATTTTTTCATCAAGCCCTACCAACTCTTATGAACCTTGCCTCTTTGAATAAAATAAGAAATTTAAATCGTTTTTATAAAATAAGATTTTCATACTAATCAAATATTGCACAATATATTACGTATAATTGAATTGAAAAATATGATAAACTCACAAAACTAAAACATTTATAATACCGTTTATAGAATTCGCTCTTATGTGGTTAACATTTTTTTCCAAAATTCATTCTTTTGATTTCTATCTGAGCGATAGCAGTGGTTTTATAAAAATACACTTTGTTTATCCCCGTGTTTTTTTTCTTCGACAAATTTCTTAAACCGAATACTTTCCTTATACCATTTCCCCATACCCAGAGGTGTTTCATGAATAACTTCTTATGTTCAATTTCGCTTTCAGATAAATGCATTGTATGTTAAAATAATACCTCTCAATTAGCTGCTTGTTATAAAGGTCTCACAAGAAGAGACTGTCAGTTTAATACGACATAGAATCAGTGGCGTAATCCTATAAAATAGTGGTTTGGCGCTGTTTACTTTATCAACGGAATAATATAGTAAAAATATTGTTGTTTGGGTTCTTTTTCTTTGTTTTTTTTTAACTTTTCCAAATTTCAGCGAAAATATTCGTTTTAGGCATCCCTAGACATAAATTCATCAATAATACACTTCCCTCTGTCCGTATAGTCCTCCAAAATGTCATAACATCTAATAAAATAGCAATAAGTTCTAGGGCTTCGTCTAAGCTCGACCTCACCACTGCATATAAATATGTAAGGAAGGTAAAATCTTTCAGCAGAAAGACAACATGCGAAACGTAGTTGAAAGACAACCTTTTATTTGGAGGTCTAAAACCTGTTCCGTTTGCACCACATGATAACCACTCAAGAAATGGGAGGGTATTGGACGAAATATATGGAAAAATCATTTCAGGCAGCGATTGTACGTTCAGTTCAGTAAATGCATTCCATAGGGTGGGTGATCATTTAAGCTTAATGAGCCATTAATTTCTATTTACTTTTTGGGACTTTGTATGTTTACCACTTGTATAGAAAAAAACTACAAAATATGTTTCTAGCCCCGGCAGAGGTGTAAACTACAATAGGTCACAGCAAATCTCAGTCCATAGGGACCTCAAGAAATCTTTATTTGGTATTGTACGTATATGTTCTTTACTAAATTTGATGTAGCCTTAATAATAATAATAATAAAAAATAATAAATATTTATTGACTATATATAACATATAATACACTTAATAATAAACAAATAATCCTTATACAAAATAACGAGTTAAAATAAAATCCACAATTTGGTATAACAATTGAACAAAATATATAACTGATATAAATATATCCATGTAATGTAAAATATTTATTGAGAAATGAAATTCAATGAAATAGAAGTCGTATAAGAACGACCAATGAGCATTATGCTCTTAGAGGTTGTCAAATTGAATTAATAGTTTTTAACGATATGCATTTTTATAATACAGAATTAAAGGTTTAAGAATGGAAAAATTAATAATTTTAGATTTATTCATTAATGACAGGAAATGAGATAAGTCACTTCACAATGAAATAAAGACTCAATATTGTTTATATGTAATAATATTTGCTTAATTTTTATTTTAAATATATTTTCCTTTTTTCTTTCCTTATATTTTTTGGTAATTTATTAAAATTTGGTGGAGAAAAAGAAAAAGAAATTATCCATAAACATTTCATGAAATCATGAAATGTTTATGGATAATTTCTTTTCTTGAAAAAGGTACATAATAAAATTCTCCTTCTAAGGTTTATTTTTGTATGTTGTAATTTTAAGAAATCTGGGTTTTTAAACACAAACATAAGGATTTTATAAATATTGTCTTAAATTCATGTTTTTATTTTTAAATTTGTAATATTATTATTCATAATAACCTTCAGAATTCTGTTTTGTAACGTTGTTAATTTATTTAAAGAATTAAGATATGTTCCTCCCCAACTAATTAAACAGTATTGTAAAGTAGATTGAATCCATGAATAATAAAGAGTTATTAGAAAGGAAGTACCTACAATTTTCTTTATATGATATATTCTAATTATTAAATATCTTCACCGTTTTGCAATTATATTTGCATGACTATTCCAGTTCAAATTATTATCAATAGTAATCCCCAAATATTTGTATGTTTTAATATGTTTAACTTCTGCACAGGTACATAAAATATTATTCTCACAAGTAAATCTACGATATATAATTTTATCTTTGAAATAACTCTTGTTAGTGAGACTGAAATACGTTGAATACGATTTTTCGATATTTAATGTACGATGATTTTGATGAAAACATAACTGAATTTTTTTTAAAATCATGAGATATAGTCGTTTTCAATTCTTCAAAATTATTACTTCTTAAACTATAGCAGTATCAATAGCATAGGATATAGGATATCTTTTCAAGTTATTGAAAAAGAAATCATTGAAATAAATCAGGAATAAAATATGTCCTAAAACTGAGCCCTGAGGCACTCCTTTAGTAAGCAATGAGGGTGAACTTTTGGTGTTTTTTATGTCTACAATATTTTTTCTATCTGTAATATATGACTTAAACTATTTTAGCGTATTTCCTCTAACAAAACTGTAATTACGTTTCTGCAATAAGAGATTGATTATGATTTACAGTATCAAATGCTTTTGCAATGTCTATAAAAATTACCATAATTTTTTTAGATTTATACTATGTAAAACAATAGTGGTCATTTCCAGGACTACATGATCTGTACTCTTATGTTCTCTAAACCGAAATTGCGATTTATAAAAAAATTGATGAATTATTTAAAAATTTTATAAGTCAATTCTTCATTATTGTTTCGATAACTTTTGAGAAAATAGGTAATATAGAGATTGGTCTATAATTATTTTAAGTATTTTTATCTCCTTTTTGTATATAAGCTTTACAATAGCAGTTTTCAACTGGTTTATAAAAATACCACAATTAAACGATATATTTTTGATTTGAGTTAAAAATGTTGCATGGTATTTATTAATGATTTTTAATATTTTGGGACTTATATTATCAAATCCATAAGCTTTATTTTCATCTAAATTGTTAATAATATCATTTAATTCAGTTTCATCTGTCTTTTTTAAAAAAAACATGGAACTTTTGCTATTTAAGATAGAGGGATAATTATGAAAGTTAATAGTTGTGTCATTATTATAATTATTAACATTAATGAAATGATAATTAAAGTCATTAGTTAATTTTACTACATCAGTATACACTGATAATGTTGAATCAAAATTTTTTTCATTCAAAATTTTCTTTACACATTCCCATTGTTTTATTGTATCTTTTTTTACATTTTTTTTAAATTCAGTTTCATAATATATGTTTTTTTAAATTTCTTATTTTTGAAACTATGTTATTTCTAATTCTTTTATAATCATCATTATATTGCAATATAAATGGATATTTTTTGAATATTAAAAATGCTTTTCCTCTTTTTTTAATCAAAATAATTATTTTATTAGTTATCCAAGGATTACCATTAATTTTTATGTTTCTATCATCAATATCATGTGTTTGTGTGCTGTTTAATATTGTATTATTAACTAACTGTATAAAAGTTTGATATATATCATTAATATTTGAATTATCAATTTCATCTAATTTAAAATTTAAATATTTTATCTTAGATTTCAACTGTTTAAAATTGATACTAGTTCTTTGAAATATTTCATATTTCTGTTTCATTTTCATATTAGGTTTAAGAATTTTTAAACTTAAAGTATAGTGATCTGTTATATCATTTAGAAATAGTGCACATTTGTAATCATATATCTTACTTTCTCTAATAAAAATATGATCAATGCAACTTTAAAGTGATTATAAATTATTGTATAGTCGTTTATGAAAGATGCAAATCCATTTGCTGATAATATATTTAAATATTTATTAGTATTATTGTTATCATTACTTATATCAATATTGATATCTCCAATAAATAAAACATTTTTGTATTTAATAGTATGTGAAATTCAATCTAGTTCTTCCAGATAATCATGAGTTGAATAATTATAATCCCTATATAATGCAATAATATAAAGATAAGTTACTTTATCATATACATTTATATTATCAGCAGTATTCATTTCAATGTTAATATTATGAAAACGAAATATTTTTTTTAAATAAATGATTATGCCACCTGATATATTATAGTCTCTACAGTTAAAAATAATGTGAAATCCTGTTATATTAAATAAACTGATTTCATCATCTTTCACCCATATCTCACTTAATATTATAACATCTAAGTTATAATTAACAGTAGAATATAAAATTAGTAATTCATCAAAATGTTTTCTTGAACTACAAATATTTAGGTGAAGTATATTAAAGCAATTGTATAAATCATGGGTCTGTAAATGGTAGCTAGGTAGTCACTGGAAGGAGAGCTATGCACCAATCCCCTGTGATGATGCATAGAACCGGCCAGGCCTAGCACCTAATGTCCAACCCCGCCTTCTCGTGGTGCGGACCGTTAGTAACTTTCAAAAGAGATACTCTCTTGTGGAAGTGAACGGAAGGGGAGGGCTGCCAGATTAGTGTGGCCTACTGATCTGGACAACTATGGCTACTTTTCTTTTTTTCTACCCTGCTGAGGAGTGGTCAACCACACAGGGTCCTGGTGCTGACCATATAAACCTACTGGACTGGACAGATATATGGCTCTGAGCTTGATTATGGATCCTGATTTTGCTGCACTGGTGGGCTTCTGTGGAGGGAAAATCTTCCGCTGTGTTTTCTTTTTGTTTGTGGGTTGACAGCCCCAAGTGAATAGATCCACAGGATATGTTTATCAGCTGGTGGATAATCCTGAGCAGAAGTCATCGCAGGCACCTGAACTCTTTGCTTCTATTGGCATCGTCAAATTCTACATTGGAGGAAGTCTTCCAGTGTAGATGGCTTCAGCCTTTAGTAGTGGGGGAACGGGTCTTTGCCCCATGTCTGCGATTAGGGGGCTGTTTGATATTGTCGGCATTCCCTCTCTCAATAAACATAGTTTCTTTAAACATCCCACTAACCATTTTCTCTCCATAGGTAGTTGGAATGTGAGGACTCTGCACAGAGCTTTTTCTCTTGATGTCCTCACACAAGAATTCCACCGTTATAATTTAGATATTCTCGGCTTGCAAGAGACCAGATGGACAGATAAAGGTCAGATTCTTAAAAATAATCTTAAATTTCTCTTTTCAGGGAGGGACGACAAAAAGCATCACCAAGGCGTGGGTCTGCTTCTCAGCAGACACGCTAGTGATGCTCTTCTAGGATATGAGTGCATTAATGAAAGGTTTCTTACAGCAAAATTTCAGACAAGCGTTAAAGACTTGAATGTTATCTGCTGTTATGCCCCCACTGAGGATGCCGATGAGGATGAGAAGGATAGGTTTTATGAACAACTTCAGGATATTTTGAATTCTGTCAAGAAAGGAGATATTACCCTTGTTCTTGGTGACTTCAATGCCAAAGTTGGTACTGACTCTGACCTTTGGGGAGGAGTAATAGGCCCTTTTGGTATTGGTAGCTGCAATAGCAATGGGCAACGTCTCCTACAGGTAAGTAAACTCAATGGATTCAGAATAACTAACACTTATTACAAACACCGCGACATACATAAGTACACATGGGTTTCACCTGATGGGCTGCATAAGAATATGATTGATTACATATTAATTAACAGCAAATGGACTAGTTCTGTTAGGAATACCAGGGCATATAGGGGAGCTGAAATTGGATCTGACCATTACCTTGTTAAAAGTGTGTTGCAACTTAAACTTAAAAAGTGTTGTGCTAGGGTTAAAAAATTTACTTTTAATATTGAAGCTCTGAAAGATCCAGTTATAGCCAAAGCTTACCATGATAGGTTACTTAGTCATTATGACAATCATGGTTTGCTTACTACTGAAGTTGAGGAAGAATGGGATCATTTTAAACAGGCTTTTTTGGACACTAACAGTACTCTTTTAGGAAAAAAGGAGCAGAAGAGGCAAAATTATCTGAGTGATAAGGCACTTGAGCTTATTTCGGAAAGAAAGAACTGCAGGAATGCCCTTAATCAATACCCTACTAGTCCTAATAGAAAGCATTACAGAGACCTTAATAAACTTGTAAAGGATCAGTTAGCTGCTGATAAAAATTTTTGGCTTGATGGTTTGGCTGACAAAGCCGAGGAAGCAGTTAGACAGCACAACAGCAGAGAGCTGTACCAGATAGTTAATGTTTTGTGTGGTAGAAAACGGACAGGCATACAAGGATTGAAGGATAAACAAGGTAAGGTTATAGAAGGGGAAGATTCTGTCATGGCTAGGTGGGCTGAGCATTTCAGTGATGTTCTAAACAATGTAGTTAGTTCTACTCCCATTGTTTGCAATGATGATAGATGCATTGGTGGCTTTAATGTTGGCCCTATAACACAATCTGAAGTTAGTTTGGCTGTTTCTAAACTTAAACTTCATAAATCCCCAGGGGTAGATGAAATTACTACGGAAATGCTTAGAGCTGGGAATGTTTCGGTTACCACTTGGATGACTGAAATTCTGAATCTCTTTTATGATAAAGGCATGGTTCCTAAGGATTTTACCAGAGCTATTGTTATCCCTATTTTCAAAAAAGGTGATCGCAGTTCTTGTGATAACTATAGGGGTATCAGCCTACTCTCTGTTCCAGGTAAAGTTCTTTCCATGATTGTGCTTAATAGAATTAAGAATCTGGTTGACAGGCAATTGCGTGATGAGCAATGTGGATTCAGAAGTGGTAGGGGATGTGTAGATCAGATATTTTCACTTAGGCAGATTCTTGAGAAATGTTTAGAGTTTCAGAAACCTTTGGTTGCTAGCTTTGTTGATTTCAAAAAGGCTTTCGACTCTGTTGATCGTCATAATTTGTGGTTGATTGTGAGATCATATGGTATACCAGACAAGTTAGTTAACATTATGAAAGCTCTCTATAATAACACTGAGTCGTGTGTGAGAGTTGGTAAGGCTTGTAGCAATTGGTTTAGCATTACTTCTGGTGTTCGACAAGGGTGCATTTTGTCTCCTTTTCTCTTTAGCTTGGTTATTGATTATGTTATGCGAAATTCACTTCAAGGGAAAGATTTTGGCCTTAAATGGGCTGGAGATACGAAAATTTCTGATTTAGATTATGCTGATGATTTAGCCCTTCTGGCAAATGATGTTGATGAGATGAACTCTTTCATTCGAGCCGTTGATGAGACTGGTAGTAGAGTAGGTTTGGTTATAAACAGAGAGAAAACTAAAGTGATGAAAATTGGTCAGGCAGGCTGTGATTCAGTTAATCTGAATGGTTGCAGTCTTGAGCAGGTGTCACAGTTTAATTATCTTGGGAGCTATGTAACAGATAATGGTGATGTGCGGCATGAGATTAACAGACGAATAGGGATTGCTGCTGGGACTTTTAAGAATCTATGGAGAGTGTGGAGAAATAGGCGTATACACCTAAAGACTAAAATTAGACTGTATAATAGTTTGGTTCTTTCTAGGGTTAGTTATGGTAGTGAAACTTGGACACTTTGTAAACAAGATAACAGGAAACTAGATGCTTTTGATTCCAGATGCTTACGCAGTATCTTGGGCATTAGGTGGTTCAACTTTGTAACTAATGATGAGATTAGGAAAAGGAGTTTGCAACCTCCTTTAAGCATCATACTGTGCAGAGAGAGACTCCGTTGGTTTGGCCATGTTGCCCGTATGAATAATTATAGATTGGCGAATAGGGTTATGAACAGTGTGCCTAAAGGCCTCAGAAAGAAGGGGAGACCTAGGATGCGGTGGGCAGACAATGTCAAACAGGACCTTGTTAGAATTGGTGTGCAGTGGCCAGATGCAGTAGATGTAGCTCAGGATAGACTTGCTTGGAGAACTAAATTGCACGGTCTGGTTGGACCTCCGTAGCCCATGGCTGCTTGAGGATGATGATGATGATAAATCATGTCTAATGAAATTACCAAAAGTCTATTATATTATTAAGTTTTGTACACTTATTATTATAGAAGGGAAAAATGTTAGAATTTATATGATCTAAATTATTCATAATTTAAGGAATATTAATTAAATCATTATCATTTGTTATACGTACCACTCGAGAATTGTCATTTTTTCAAATATACACTTTTCCTTCTTTAGTCCACATATATTTGTAATTGTGCTCATAACCAAACTCTTTAGCATCATAGAATAGTTTCTTATTTAGCTGGGTTAAATGTTTGTTAATGAAGATTCTTGTTTTCATAAATCTGGAAGAGATCTCATTAGCGATGATTTTTTTTTTTCTTTTATTTAGCAGCTTGAAGAAATCTGTTTCTTTGGTCTTTGCACTTGTACTTACCTATAATGGGCTTGATTTTATTTTTTACTTTCGTTGGAATTCTGTGTATTCTTTCAATAGCAACTTCTTCTTTAATGTTAAGATGATTTGTTAGATATTTAAAAATATCATGCATATTTTCATTTCTGTCTTCTGGAATACCCAATATTTCAATATTGGAGTTTTTAGAATATTGTTCCAGATCATTTAATTGTACTATTTAATTGTATCATATTCATTTCATCCTTTAATTGTAAATTTTCATTTCTTAGGCAGAAATTTTCTTTCTTTGTGTCTCTAATTTCAGATTTTAATTCATTAATGGTTTTGTTTAATTCTATTATGTAATCAGAATTGAATTCTAAGGATTTTTTAATATCTTCAAATTCTTCCTGTATATATTTGTTATTTTTGACAAATTCTTCACAATCAGTAATGTCTTTTTTCAGTACAAAGAAATAACTTGTATATGGTTTTAAACCATGTTTAATATTTACTTTGTTACTAGTTAGATTGTCATGATAATCATTAGTTTCTATACATCTTATATATGTATCAGAGTAATGCCAGGGAGAAAGTTTGCTTGAGTAATGCATTTTACAGATTTTTTTAAGCAAAGCAATTATCAGTTATCTTTAAATAATTCTTCAAGTGAAATGTACACACAAAATATTATCATTGAATTATAAGTTTCACAAAGTCAGAATATCATTAGTTTGCAACAATTGAATACGTTAACGAAATAATGAGTCTTGAGTTACTCACACGCGATGACATATGAGCATGAAGAAAAGAATATCACGTATGTTCATACTAAAGTCAGTTTAAAACAAAATACAGCAAAGTTCTTAACGATTTTACTGTCCCTTTGAGAAATATTGGAAATCAAACTATGTTGTAGCAATTATAAAATAGTTCAAAACTTACTCATATCATACCTTGCACATTAACGAATCAATCTTCAAATCTATCAACAAAATAATCACAACAAACCAGAATAAATAACAGAAATCCCGTAGCACAAAACTAACAGAATCATCAGCTTAAAAAGCTCTTGCCACTATCTTGTTGCCTCGTTTTAATACTTTGCATTGGGGATTTTAAAATGACGTTACGCCTATGCGTTCCTATATTTCAGTCTATATCTGCGTAATTTGTAAAATTCCTGAGAGCGCAAATTAGCTTTGCAAAGCTACAACTGCCCCACCGTTCACCAAACGAGTCGATGAAGTAAAAGAGCAAATTAGAAAAACTAAGGATCATAGCCCGCGTATTTATTAACACTTTAAAAGTCCTTGCATACCACTTAAGTTGCAAAAACACTATTTTGTTCTACATGATTAAACAGCAAAAAATTTGGTCAATAGATATTTCTTCCAACATTTTGTTTTGGGTCAATAGATGTTGGTACATATAAGAGAGCTTCTAAAACTCACTTTTGAGTCTCTAATCTTATACAGGAAAATGACATTGTGACGAAATCGAGTAGGTGATCAAAATATGTTCTCTATACAGAAATTTCGTTATACTGAATTGCAATGAAAAATGTGCTATGATAGTTGCATACTACAAAATTATCATTATGAAAGAAATTTACCGTGTATTAAAATTCACTTCTTAAAGAAGACGGAATTTTTTAACTATATTTTCCAACGTCTCTCTGTGAAATTTTAAATAATTTCGCTACTCTCCAACACATAATCCGGAATATCTTTCAGTGTCATTACGAAATGGAGAAGACTTCATTCTATAACTTCCAAAATCTCCAACATATAGTATGGAATAAATTTCCGTGTCTTTACGAAATGGAGATGACTTC
Organism: Ryuthela nishihirai; assembly: GCA_038380435.1. Classification (NCBI taxonomy): domain Eukaryota; kingdom Metazoa; phylum Arthropoda; class Arachnida; order Araneae; family Heptathelidae; genus Ryuthela; species Ryuthela nishihirai. The sequence continues at coordinate 62,289,786 of JAWZYU010000013.1, read as the reverse complement.
ATGCTATAACTTTGCTGCTAATAGCGAAACTAAACTAATTAACGAACTTATCTAAAAGTAATAATAATAAAGAATATATATATATAAATGATAAAATAAAAAGCGTCACTGAAACTGCTTTGAAAATACTTTTCGCTGACGCTACCGTCACTTAAAATCAATATACAACTAAAATTGCGCAGATCTCCTAGTTTGAAAATCTCTTTTATTTACGAAAATGGGGCAACTCCGCTTTAAATCATCATGCTGTCACTTGTAGAGCGCGTAATTCAAAACGCTGTGATTGATTAGATATTTCATCATCATCATTCTCAAGAATCCGTGGCCTTCGGAGGTACAATTAGACTCTTCACATTAGTTCTCCAAACATATCTGCCCTGAAATGCATCTGCTGAATCTAGCCACTGTTCTAACAAAGTCTTGTTTAATATTGTCTGACCACCGCATTCTAGGTCTTTCCCTCTTTCTGAGTCCTTTAGGAACACAGTTCATAACCCTATTCGCTAATCTATAATTATTGATAGGGGCAACAAGGCCAAACCAACGGAGCGTCTCTCTTAAAAATATGCTGTTCAAAGACAGTTTCCGACTCCTTTGCCTAACCTCATCCTTACTTTCAAAGTTAAACCAACTAATACCCAAGATACTGCGCACAAGCATCTATAATCAAAATCATTAAGTTTTCTGTTATTTTGTTTGTAAAGAGTCGACGTTTCACTACCATAACTAACTCTAGAACGAACCAAACTATAATACAGTCTACCTTTAGTCTTTAGTTGTATAGAACTCCTTCTCCACACTTTCCATAGATTCTTAGAAGTCCCGCAGCAATCTAATTTGTTTTGTTAATGTCATGCCTCACATCAAGTGTCTGTTACATAGCTCCCAACAAAATTAAATTGTGACACCTGCTCAATAGTGAAATTATTCATATTACCTGAACCACAGCCTAACTAACCAATATTCATCATTTCAGTTTTCCCTTTATTTATAACCAAACCTACTCTACAGCCAGTCTCATCAACATCATTTGCCAAAAGGGCTAAATTATCAGCATAGTCTAAATCAGAAATATTCAAATCTGCAGAAAATGTAAGGCCAAAATCTTTCCTTTAGAGCGAATTTTGCATAACATAATCCATAGCCAAACTAAGGAAAAAAAGAGACAAAATTCACCCTTGTCGAACACCAAGAGCAATGCTAAACCAATTCCTACCAGCCTTATCAACTCTCACCTCGACTCAATGTTATTATAGAGATCTTTCATTATGTTAACTCTATGGTATGCCATATGATATCACGATGAACCACAAATTATGACGATAAATAAAGTCAATTTTTTTAAATCAATAAAGCTAGTAACCAAGGTTTCTGAAACTCTAGACATTACTCGAGAATCTGTCTAAGTGAAAAACATTTCATCGATATTTACCACATCTGAAAAACTTCTGCTCATCATGCAACTGTGCGTCAACCAGATTCTTAACTTAATTAAGCACAATCATGCAAAGAACTTTACCTGGAACAGAAAGTAGGCTGATACCCCTATATTATCACAAGACTCCGATCACCTTTTTTTAAAAAGCAGGGATAATAATAGCTCTGGCAAAATCTTTAGGAACCATGCCTTTATCATAAAAGACACTGACATTTTCAGTCAGCCATGTGATAACCGAAATATTTGCAGCTCTAAGCATTTCAGTGGTAATTCCATCTACCCCTGTGGATTTATGTAGCTTAAGTTTACAAATAGCCAAAATAACTTAAGACTGTGCTATAGGACCAACTTAAAGACATTAATACATATATTATCATTACAAACAATGGGAGTAGAACTAACCACATAGTTTAGAACATCACTGAAATGCTCAGCCCACTTATCCATGAGAGAATTCTATCTTCAATAACCTTACCGTGTTTTTCATTCATTCCTTAATATCTGTCCGTTTTCTACAATACAAAACATTAACTATCTGGACGAGTTCATACTGTATTGCTGTGTAACTGCTTCCTCTCCTATGTCAGCCGAGCAATTAAGCCAAAGATTCTTCTATACGGCTAACTGATTATTTACACGTTTATTAAGCTCTCTGTAATGCTTTCTATTAGGACTAGTAGGGTTTGATTAAGGGCATTCCTGCAGTTCTTTCTTTGCGAAATTAGCTTCAATGCCTTATCACTCAAATCATTTTGCCTTCTCTGCTTCTTTTTACTAAAATAGTACTTAAGTCTCTAGAAAACCTGTTTAAATCAATGAAATAAAAATAATCAATGAAATAAATCTCGAGTAATGTCTAGAGTAACAGTTTAAATAAAAATGCCCCATTCTCAACCTTCAGTAATAAGCAGCCAATGACTGCAATAACGACTAAGTAATCTATCATGGCAAGCTTTGTCTATACTTGAGATTAATTCAGAACTACAGCTTTAAAAGAAATATTTTAAACCTTAACACAACACTTCTTAAGTTTAAGTTGTAAGACACTTTTAACAAGGTAATGGTCAGATCCAATTTCAGCTCCTCTATATGATCTTGTATTTTATCAAGCCCATCACGTATGCCCATGTGCTCTTAATTAATATATAAGTAATAATATTCTTAAGTATCTCAGCTGGCGAAATCTACGTATTCTTAAGTATGTCGCGGTGTTTGCAATAGGTATTAGTTTTTCTCAAACCATTAGGTTTACTTACCTGTAGGAGACATTGTCCATTGCATTGCAGCTACCAATACCAAATGGACGTATCAACCCTCCCCAAAGGTCAGACTCAGTACCAGCATTGGAATTGAAGTCGCCTAATAAAAGAGTAATATCTCGTTTCTTGGCATAAATCATAATATCCAGAAGATGTCAGTAAAACCTATCTTTCTCATCCTCATCGACATCCCCAGTGAGGGCATAACACCAGATAACATTCAAGTCTTTAATGCTTGTCTGAAATTTAGTTTTAAGAAACCTTTCATTAATGCACTCATATGCTGTAAGAGCATCACTGGCATATCTACTGAGTAGCAAACAAGCCTTGGCTATGCTTTTATCTTCCCTCCCTGCAAGGAGAATTTTAAGATTATTTTTAGTAATCTAACCTTTATCTGTCCATCTGGTCGTTTGCAAGCTTAGACTATTAAAATTTTAAAGGTGAAATTTTTCTGTGAGAACATTAAGAGAATACTATTTGTGCAGAGTCCTCACATTCCTCATTATTCTGTATAAAATATATGTAATATTCAGAGTTGGTTAATATTTATTGAATAAGGAACCTCTCAGTTTTTTCGGTGCCCACATTTCAATTATATGGTCCCTATTTGTAGGAGATAATCGATATTCAATGAAATGCAAGAGGTTGGGAACATTATTTATATGCGTGGATTTCATTAGAGCCGTTTATATATCTGTTTTGGAGTCTCTAGGATATTTCGCTTAAAGAAATTTAATTATTAAGATTAGGAAGTGTAATAAATAAAAAGTTTACTTTCAAATCGATAATTTTCTGATATTGTCGAATTGTGTTTTTCAGAGAACTCAAGGAACGAAAGCTGATATGGAGGTAATATTTCATTTACATAATTTATTTTTCATTCTTTATAGGGAATTTTTTGCTTAAATGACATTTGAAACCAATATAATAGGGGAAAGAACGACGTGATTTTTATTTAATATATGAAAGCAAGGATTACTTTTGTACCGGTGATGGAGTGCCTTTACATCTACAGCATATGAGGAGTTTACTAGACAGTCCTCTAACTGGCTCAGATTTGACGGAAGATAACTTTGCCCCGGGATCTGGTTTTCTAACGTGTCCCATACGTTCTCAATGGTGTTCAGATCCGGGCTTTGTCGCTGTCATGCTTGCTGAATCACTGCTGAACACATCTTGCGCAATGGACAGTAGCGTTGTCATCCATGAAAGAGCCGTCACCTGCTGGATAAAAATTCAGCATTAAAAGGATGGACTTGATCGGCAAAAATGTTCCGATAATCCCTGGCGAACACCCAACCTTTAAGCAATATCAGAGATCCTGTTCCGTACCAACAAAAAGTGCCCCACACAATGACAGCACCTCCAGAACTTTCAGTTGTGTTTACAAGGCAAGCTGGGTCCATTGCTTCATTGGGCTCCCCATCCAAACTCTTTGCCTACCGTTGGTACAGAACAAGGTGAACCGAGACTCGTCATACCTCATGACCTTTTTCCAGTCTTCCAGTGTCCATTCACGGTATTTCTGACAACACTGTAGACGAACTTTCCAGTTATTTGCAGAAATCAGTGGTTTCCGGTATAGGCATGCAACTACTAATACCGATCCTCTTCAATTCCCTGCGCATAGTTCGCTGAGATAAGAGTGGGAACAGCCTTCATTGAATGCTTCGGTCAATTGCTGCACACAGGAAGTCCTGTTTCTCCGTACAATACTTCTCAGACGACTCCGATCTCGTTCCAGTCAGATTGTGGTCGCGTCCCACTTACGTCTCTTACACAAGCAATGTGGGTTATCTTTCCACTGATTAAAAACCCGAGATATCTCACCTTTTGAGAAACCACTCAGCTCTATTGTTTCTAAAATCGTTGCTCCAACCGGACGGCACCCACAATAAGCCCTCTATGGAACCCTGAAAGATCCTTTGTTTTCCCCATTGTCATCAACATTACTGACGATTACTGACGAACAGCAGTCTTTAATAGTTGTCTAGAACACGTGGTGATGCACGTGACCAAGTATTTTGCATATACGCTGCGCAAGTGACGTTTACGTACATCTGCATAAAACTTTCTAATTCACTGTCCGCTGCCTGTGTCTATATTACTGTTTGCCTATGTTTTCTGACACTTTCATCTAGTTTTTATTGGGTATTTTTCATCATATAGATATTAGTATATGCTGTATTGTATCTGAAACGAAGGGGGAAATGTTATGTATAACGAAATCTAGTCTCTTGCTACCCCTCTCTCTTTTCACTTCTTTTCCACTAGATTGAGTTTCTTCCCTCCCCCAATACCTTAATTTGTTTCTAGATCCGGGCCTGGTAGAATATTCTTACTCAGAGTGAAAGATTGAATTTTTAAGCTCGGTATTGATGCAAAAATAAAATAATTGTTCCACATCAATTTGGTTTCAGCTTGCACTACTGTTTCACTCTATGAAATTGTTTACGCTTTAAAATAGGGTGTCATTTTTAATCCACTTTGTATTCAGATAAACTTAGATGTAAGAAAAGCATTTGTATGCATATATTTTACACAACCAATAAACTGTATGTGTGAGATCAAAATATTAATTTTAAATCTGATTTCAGGAGTGCTTGAACAATATTCCCTGAGTCAAGAAATCCTCATGGGATGATCTGCAGTTTCAACATCAATTAATCCGATTGTCCATGAAACACTTAAAAGTAACCTACAATAACTGTGTAACCTAAACTTCAATAAAGCTGATTTTGTCATTGGAACTTCTGCCGTGTATGTTTCTCCAGTACTATCATTATGAATAATAAAAAGTTGTGATAATAATATGATTTCGTTTAAAAATCGTTAACTCTTTGCTAGAAAGAAAGTGATAATTTTTCACTACTTCATGACTTTTAGCCAGTGAGTCTCAATTTTTAATCAAGGAATGATTTTAATTCATATTATTTCTGTACCTTATTATAAATGGAAAACTATAGATGTGCTTCGCATAACTGTTTATTAAAAGCCATCTCTAGACATGAAAAATGCACAGTGTGATATCTTTTTTTCACCCTAGAAGGATTAACAAAACTTTCTTTTTATTCTCAGATTATCGCAGCTATCTTAAGAAAACTAAATATTACCCTACTTCAGAAAATTTCGCAAATAATAATAAAAATAACTTATGAATGTAAAATAAAGGCATACGGTACACAAAAAAATAAATAATAATCCGTCAAGACCACTCAGGGGAGTTTCGCTTGCGACATTTACGAAAGGGAAAGTTTTGCTTTTAACATAGCGCATAATATTGTTTTGGCATTCCGTATATGTTGTTGAAAACTAGCATAAACAGTATATGTTGTTGAAAAAATGTTAAAAAATATGTTATTTTCCGTATATGTTGTTGAAAACTAGCATAAACAATAGAAAATTCCGATATGTAGATATTGATGATGCATAGAACCGGCCAGGCCTAGCACCTAATGTCCGACCCCGCCTTCTCGTGGTGCGGACCGTTAGTAACTTTCAAAAGAGATACTCTCTTGTGGAAGTGAACGGAAGGGGAGGGCTGCCAGATTAGTGTGGCCTACTGATCTGGACAACTATGGCTACTTTTCTTTTTTTTCCTACCCTGCTGAGGAGTGGTCAACCACATGGGGTCCTGGTGCTGACCATATAAACCTACTGGACTGGACAGATATATGGCTCTGAGCTTGATTATGGATCCTGATTCTGCTGCACTGGTGGGCTTCTGTGGAGGGAAAATCTTCCGCTGTGTTTTCTGTTTGTTTGTGGGTTGACAGCCCCAATTGAATAGATTCACAGGATATGTTTATCAGCTGGTGGATAATCCTGAGCAGAAGTCATCGCAGGCACCTGAACTCTTTGCTTCTATTGGCATCGTCAAATTCTACATTGGAGGAAGTCTTCCAGTGTAGATGGCTTCAGCCTTTAGTGGTGGGGGAACGGGTCTTTGCCCCATGTCTGCGATTAGGGGGCTGTTTGATATTGTCGGCATTCCCTCTCTCAATAAACATAGTTTCTTTAAACATCCCACTAACCATTTTCTCTCCATAGGTAGTTGGAATGTGAGGACTCTGCACAGAGCTTTTTCTCTTGATGTCCTCACACAAGAATTCCACCGTTATAATTTAGATATTCTCGGCTTGCAAGAGACCAGATGGACTGATAAAGGTCAGGTTCTTAAAAATAATCTTAAATTTCTCTTTTCAGGGAGGGACGACAATAAGCATCACCAAGGCGTGGGTCTGCTTCTCAGCAGACACGCTAGCGATGCTCTTCTAGGATATGAGTGCATTAATGAAAGGTTTCTTACAGCAAAATTTCAGACAAGCGTTAAAGACTTGAATGTTATCTGCTGTTATGCCCCCACTGAGGATGCTGATGAGGATGAGAAGGATAGGTTTTATGAACAACTTCAGGATATTTTGAATTCTGTCAAGAAAGGAGATATTACCCTTGTTCTTGGTGACTTCAATGCCAAAGTTGGTACTGACTCTGACCTTTGGGGAGGAGTAATAGGCCCTTTTGGTATTGGTAGCTGCAATGGCAATGGGCAACGTCTCCTACAGGTAAGTAAACTCAATGGATTCAGAATAACTAACACTTATTACAAACACCGCGACATACATAAGTATACATGGGTTTCACCTGATGGGCTGCATAAGAATATGATTGATTACATATTAATTAACAGCAAATGGGCTAGTTCTGTTAGGAATACCAGGGCATATAGGGGAGCTGAAATTGGATCTGACCATTACCTTGTTAAAAGTGTGTTGCAACTTAAACTTAAAAAGTGTTGTGCTAGGGTTAAAAAATTTACTTTTAATACTGAAACTCTGAAAGATCCAGTTATAGCCAAAGCTTACCATGATAGGTTACTTAGTCATTATGACAGTCATGGTTTGCTTACTACTGAAGTTGAGGAAGAATGGGATCATTTTAAACAGGCTTTTTTGTATACTAACAGTACTCTTTTAGGAAAAAAGGAGCAGAAGAGGCAAAATTATCTGAGTGATAAGGCACTTAAGCTTATTTCGGAAAGAAAGAACTGCAGGAATGCCCTTAATCAATACCCTACTAGTCCTAATAGAAAGCATTACAGAGACCTTAATAAACTTGTAAAGGATCAGTTAGCTGCTGATAAGAATCTTTGGCTTGATGGTTTGGCTGACAAAGCCGAGGAAGCAGTTAGACAGCACAACAGCAGAGAGCTGTACCAGATAATTAATGTTTTATGTGGTAGAAATCGGACAGGCATACAAGGATTGAAGGATAAACAAGGTAAGGTTATAGAAGGGGAGGATTCTGTCATGGCTAGGTGGGCTGAGCATTTCAGTGATGTTCTAAACAATGTAGTTAGTTCTACTCCCATTGTTTGCAATGATGATAGATGCATTGGTGGATTTAATGTTGGCCCTATAACACAATCTGAAGTTATTTTGGCTTTTTCTAAACTTAAACTTCATAAATCCCCAGGGGTAGATGAAATTACTACGGAAATGCTTAGAGCTGGGAATGTTTCGGTTACCACTTGGATGACTGAAATTCTGAATCTCTTTTATGATAAAGGCATGGTTCCTAAGGATTTTACCAGAGTTATTGTTATCCCTATTTTCAAAAAAGGTGATCGCAGTTCTTGTGATAACTATAGGGGTATCAGCCTACTCTCTGTTCCAGGTAAAGTTCTTTCCATGATTGTGCTTAATAGAATTAAGAATCTGGTTGACAGTCAATTGCGTGATGAGCAATGTGGATTCAGAAGTGGTAGGGGATGTGTGGATCAGATATTTTCACTTAGGCAGATTCTTGAGAAATGTTTAGAGTTTCAGAAACCTTTGGTTGCTAGCTTTGTTGATTTCAAAAAGGCTTTCGACTCTGTTGATCGTCATAATTTGTGGTTGATTGTGAAATCATATGGTATACCAGACAAGTTAGTTAACATCATGAAAGCTCTCCATAATAACACTGAGTCGTGTGTGAGAGTTGGTAAGGCTTCTACCAATTCGTTTAGCATTACTTCTGGTGTTCGACAAGGGTGCATTTTGTCTCCTTTTCTCTTTAGTTTGATTATTGATTATGTTATGCGAAATTCACTTCAAGGGAAAGATTTTGGCCTTAAATGGGCTGGAGATACGAAAATTTCTGATTTAGATTATGCTGATGATTTAGCCCTTTTGGCAAATGATGTTGATGAGATGAACTCTTTCATTCGAGCTGTTGATGAGACTGGTAGTAGAGTAGGTTTGGTTATAAACAGAGAGAAAACTAATGTGATGAAAATTGGTCAGGCAGGCTGTGATTCAGTTAATCTGAATGGTTGCAGTCTTGAGCAGGTGTCACAGTTTAATTATTTTGGGAGCTATGTAACAGATAATGGTGATGTGCGGCATGAGATTAACAGACGAATAGGGATTGCTGCCGGGACTTTTAAGAATCTATGGAGAGTGTGGAGAAATAGGCGTATACACCTAAAGACTAAAATTAGACTGTATAATAGTTTGGTTCTTTCTAGGGTTAGTTATGGTAGTGAAACGTGGACACTTTGTAAAAAGGATAACAGGAAACTAGATGCTTTTGATTCCAGATGCTTACGCAGTATCTTGGGCATTAGGTGGTTCAACTTTGTAACTAATGATGAGATTAGGGAAAGGAGTTTGCAACCTCCTTTAAGCAGCATATTGTGCAGAGAGAGACTCCGTTGGTTTGGCCATGTTGCCCGTATGAATAATTATAGATTGGCGAATAGGGTTATGAACAGTGTGCCTAAAGGCCTCAGAAAGAAGGGGAGACCTAGGATGCGGTGGGCAGACAATGTCAAACCGGACCTTGTTAGAATTGGTGTGCAGTGGCCAGATGCAGTAGATGTAGCTCAGGATAGACTTGCTTGGAGAACTAAATTGCACGGTCTGGTTGGACCTCCGTAGCCCATGGCTGCTTGAGGAGGATGATGATGATGATGATGAGATATATTCTACGTTAATTTCCTAAATGCTTCGCTCATAAATCTTTTCTTAAAAGTTACAGAGCTTCCAAGTTATCATCCAATGACATAACATGGAGGGATATTACGTGTTATCTCAAATAAATAGTCTAAATATTACGTGTCTAATAATAGTCTAAATATTACGTGTTATCTCAGTGCTTTACTTATGTTTTTAAATGAAACGCTGTGTTCCTTATCGCCCCCACTGTAAGAAAAGTGTGACGATCATTGCTGCTATTGTAATAACCCATGACTATCATCATTATGATCACCATCCTCAAGCAACCACCGGTTATGGAGGTCCAACTGACCGTGTAATTTAATTCTCCAAGCATATCTGTCCTGAGCTACATCTGCTGCATCCGGCCACTGCACACCAATTCAAACAAGGTCCTGTTTGACATTGTCTGCCCACCGCATCCTAGGTCTCCCCCTCCTTCTGAGGCCTCTAGGCACACTGTTCATAACCCTATTCGCCAATCTATAATTATCCATACGGGCAACATGGCCAAACCAGCGGAGTCTCTCTCTGCACAATATGTTGCTTAAAGGAGGTTGCAAACTCCTTTGCCTAACTCATCATTAGTTACAAAGTTGAACCACCTAATGCCCAAGATACTGCGTAAGCATCTGGAATCAAAAGCATCTGGTTTCCTGTTATCTTGTTTACAAAGTGTCCAAGTTTCACTACCATAACTAACCCTAGAAAGAACCAAACTATTATACAGTCTAATTTTAGACTTTAGGTATATACGCCTATTTCTCCACACTCTACATAGATTCTTAAAAGTCCCGGCAGCAATACCTATTCGTTTGTTAATCTCATGCCGCAAATCACCATTATCTGTTACATGACTTCCATGATAATTAAATTATGACACTTGCTCAAGACTGAAAACATTCAGATTAATTGAATCACAACTTGCCTGACCAAATTTCATCACTGAATTTTCTCTCTGTTTATAACCAAACCTACTCTACTACCAATTTTCATCAACAACTCGAATGAAAGAGTTCATCTCATCAACATCATTTGCCAAAAGGGCTAAATCATCAGCATAATCTAAATCAGAAAGTTTCGTATCTCCAGTCCATTTAAGGCCAAAATTTTTCCCTTGAAGTGAATTTCGCATAACATAACCAATAACCAAGCTAAAGAGAAAAGGAGACACAATGCACCCTTGTCGAACACCAGAAGTAATGCTAAACCAATTGCTACAAGCCTTACCAACTCTCACACACGACTCAGTGTTATTATAGAGAGCTTTCATTATGTTAACTAACTTGTCTGGTATACCATATGATTTCACAATCAACCACAAATTATGACGATCATCAGAGTCGAAAGCTTTTTTGAAATCAACAAAGCTAGCAACCAAAGGATTCTGCAACTCTAAACATTTCTCAAGAATCTGCCCAAGTGAAAATATCTGATCCACACAACCCCTAACACTTCTGAATCCACATTGCTCATCAGGCAATTCGTTGTCAACCAGATTCTTAATTCTATTAAGCACAATCATGGAAAGAACTTTACTTGGAACAGAGAGCACGTTGATACTCCTATAGTTATCACAAGAACTGCGATAACCTTTTTTTGAAAATAGGGATAACAATAGCTCTGGTAAAATCCTTAGGAACCATGCTTTTATCATAAAATATATTCAAAATTTCAGTCATCCAAGTGGTAACCGAAACTTCCCCAGCTCTAAGCATTTCCGTAGTAATTTCATCTACCCCTGGGGATTTATGTAATTTAAGTTTAGAAGCAGCCAAAATAATTTCAGATTGTGTTATAGGTCCAACATTAAAGCCACCAACGCATCTATTATCATTGCAAACAATGGGAATAGAACTAACCACGTTGTTTAGAATATCACTGGAATGCTCAGCCCACCTAGCCATGACAGAACTCTCAACTTCTATAACCTTACCTTGTTTATCCTTCAAACCCTGTAGACCTGTCCGTTTTCTACCACATAAAACATTAACTATCTGGTACAGCTCTCTGCTGTTGTGCTGTCTAACTGCTTCCTCGGCTTTGTCAGCCAAACCATCAAGCCAAAGATTCTTATCATCAGCTAACTGATGTTTTACACGTTTATTAAGTTATCTGTGATGAGTTTTATTAGGACAAGTAGGGTATTAATTAAGGACATCCTAGCCCAACACTTTTTAACCCTAGCCCAACACTTTTTAAGTTTAAGTTGCAAGACTCTTTTAACAAGGTAATGATCAGATCCAATTTCAGCTCCCCTATACGACCTGGTATTCCTAACAGAACTAGCCCATTTGCTGTTAATTAATATATAATCAATCATATTCTTATGCAGTCCATCATGTGAAACCCATGTGTACTTATGTATGTCGCGGTGTTTGTAATAAGTGTTAGTTATTCTGAATCCATTGAATTTATTTACCTGTAGAATACGTTGTCCATTGCCATTGCAGCTACCAATACCAAAAGGGCCTATTACTCCTCCCCAAACGTCAGAGTCAGTACCAACTTTGGCATTGAAGTCACCAAGAACAAGGGTAATATCTCCTTTCTTGCAGAATTCAATATATCCTGTGGTTGTCCATAAAACCTATCCTTCTCATCCTCATCGGCATCCTAAGTAGGGGCATAACAGCAAATAACATTCAGGTCTTTAACGCTTGTCTGAAATTTTGCTGTAAGAAACCTTTCATTAATGCACTCATATCCTAGAAGAGCATCACTAGCGTGTCTGCTGAGAAGCAGACCCATGCCTTGGTGATGCTTATTGTCGTCCCTCCCTGAAAAGTGAAATTTAAGATTATTTTTAAGAATCTGACCTTTATCTGTCCATCTGGTCTCTTGCAAGCTGAGAATATCTAAATTATAATGGTGGAATTCTTGTGTGAGGACATCAAGAGAAAAGGCTCTGTGCAGAGTCCTCACATTCCAACTACCTATGGAGAGAAAATGTTTAGTAGGATGTTTAAAGAAACTATGTTCATTGAGAGTGAGAATGCCGACAATATCAAACAGCCCCCTAATCGCAGACATGGGGCAAAGACCCGTTCCCCCACCACTAAAGGCTGAAACCATATACACTGGAAGATTTCCTCCAATGTAGAATTGACGATGCCAATAGAAGCAAAGAGTTCAGGTGCCTGCGATGACCTCTGCTCAGGATTATCCCGCAGCTGATAAACATATCCTGTGAATATATTCACTTGGGGCTGTCAACCCACAAACAAACAGAAAACACAGCGGAAGATTTTCCCTCCATAGAAGCCCACCAGTGCAGCAAAATCAGGATCCATAATCAAGCTCAGAGCCATATATCCGTCCAGTCCAGTGGGTGTATATGGTCAGCACCCTCAGCATGGTTAACTAACCCTATAAAGAACCAAACCATTAAACAGAAAGAACCAAACTATTAAACAGTCGAATTTCAGTCTTTCGGAATAACACGTCTATTTCTACACATTCTCCATAGGTACTTAAAAGTCCTAGCAGCAATCCTTATTCATCTCCTAATCTCATGCCGTACATTAGCAATATCTGTTACATAGCTTCCAAAATAATTAAACTGAGAGACTTGCTCAAGAGGGAAGCCATTCAAAGCAATTGAAGCACCATCTGCCTGATTAATTTTCATCACTTTAGTTTTTTCTCTGTTTATAACCAAACCTACTCTGCTACCAGTCTGATCAACAGCTCGAATGAAAGAGTTCATCTCATCAACATAATTTGCAAAGGTTTGAATAAGGGCAGAGAGTTTCAGATCTACAGACCATTTAAGTCCGAATTATTTCCCTTACAGCAGGGGCGGATTTTAATAAGGCATGGCATACTAGGCTTTAGATAGGGGCCACATCGAAAGGGGGCCTGAAACGACATTATTATTCAAAAAGTTAATATTTTTCTTTAAATGTATTTAATTACTAAAACTAAATTTACAATTACTGATATATAATAAATAAATAACTCTTTTGTTGTTGTTATAATCTCAATCAGCCTCATGCATTTCCCACTGTACTCCACCTCACTGTTTCGTTCCCAAAAAATTTCACTGGAAGCAACTCATCAAGCCAACCTTGTCGTCAGTACATCGTAATCTCAGTGAGTTGAAAATGAGAGAACAGAGCCGTCAACTTTCGGGGATTAAATATACCAGATGTCTTACTCCTCGGGAATCATTTAAATGTGCGGAGAAGGTTTAGATACATAGAGAATGGACTTGGTAGATTGTTTAATGACGGGAAGCAACAATGATGTTGTCCGAAAAAAGCATATCGTTCCCAGAAGGTTGCAAGGCAGACCTTTTCACTTAGTTATCAATAGCAGCTTCCACTATTCCAATAAGTGGTGGACTTCAAATTATCAGAAATTCTTTCTTTGATGGGGGATGAATGCTCATCAGACAGCACATGACAGACAATGACGACGACTTTCAGTGAATGATTAATTTATGGAGCATGAAAGGCTGTGGGGTGAGTTGGGTGTGTCGCAAGACACGGCGTGGAGGTTAGCCATTAACTCTTAAGAAACGTGAAAGAGGATAAAAATCTTCCAGTTGCGGTAGTTGTCGTTTACCTCCATGTCGAGAACCGGCAACAAGTGGAAGCTTTCAGATTTTAATTTTCAGACAGAAAGAGTATACAGAAGAAATCATCGTCAAACAGACAACTAAAGCTAGAAAGCAGCATAAAGGTAAATACTCAGACAATTTCTTTCAACAGATTTTTTGTGTGCTTTATTGTCTTTGTAAAAACCAGTGAATATTTCTTTGCAAAACTCTGATGTTAATTTATGCTAATATAAGAAGTTATTTTTCCCCTTTTATTTGCGGTTCTCACAGTCGTTTTTTACAACAATATTCAAGCAAAACAGAATCCATATAGAGCTTCAACAACTACAGCAAAGCAAAAATAATATAAGTTATTTTAATTAAACTCATTTTATGGAAATTAGCGTCTAAATTTTTTTTACGTTTCCCACCAATATATATTTAACATTTTTTTTTCATTTTCAAAGTTTGAAAACAATCCAGTAGCCGGTTCCATTCGTCTTTAGAGAAGAGCTATAGTCATTCGACCATTGGGATGAAAAGCATTGTTTGCTCCAAGGATAAGGTTTAGCAGTTAAATTTTAATTCATATACACATTTTGTTTTATAAAGAACCTTTCTTTCACTATAAGAAGAAAATTCAGAATTTCCAAAAATGTCCATTGGCCATAAATTTTGAAATATAGCAGATGAAAACTCCTCTTTCCGAGTTCGCTTCTGAGTTCGTCTTACTTAGTCTAATTTGGGGGATAGCGAAGTCTCCCACTTTCAAAAATGTAGGATGCCTTAAAAACTAAGTTTAAGATTTAAAGAATTTTTTCGTATAATGATTTATTTGCATATTATTTGTTATTCTATTATACGTAATATTAAACATATTATAATTAATTAAAAGAAAATTGCCTGTATTTTTCACTTCCATCGCCATTTATTTTATCCTCCCCCCCCCCAAAAAAAAAAAAAAAACATTTCTTGCTGTATGGCTGTTCTGAATTTTACCCTTTGATGTATCAGGTACGGAACAAAAGATGAAGCACCAGCTCTTAATTTTTTTTGTGAACAATATTTTACACTGATTTTTTTTGCGTTTTTAGCCCGTTTTAAGAGTTAATTTTAAAATGCCGAAAAAAAATTTAAGTGGGCGCAAATAAAACCAAAATTCCCTGAAAAGGGTCGACTTCTCGTGATTTTCCCCTTAAGCAAGCTTCCGTCGTTTCGCTTTATGTGATATGTTGGATTCACATGGTTCACTCAAAAGTATAATTTCACAATGCATTAAAACAGAATGCAAAATCAGAGTTGAAAATTGCAAACTTTTAAACAGATATTGTAAATGATATATTAATCATAGAAATTTGAAATTTTGATGGTGGAATATGAAGGTCGTGTATTTTTCCCTTTGCAACAATAAGGGATCCCTTTCAATAAGGGGTGTGGAATATGCAATGTTTTGTTTTAAGAGATATTGGAAAATTCTTTTTTTGTTGTTGAATTGGTGCTAATAATATATTCCCATTTTTCAGTTCGTTAGGAAGTTTTAATTTGCATTGTTAGAGAAACTAGATATGAAAAAGGCAAAACTTTTAACGAATGTTGAAAGTGATTTATTTACAGTAGAAATTTCAAATCATGGTGGTAGGGCGTCTAGAGATAATTCAAATTAAGAGAGATTCCGCTGACAGAAACAGTCTGCTCCTTTTGACCGAGGAATGCGAGAAAGATAACTTTTTAAATTTACGGAATGAAAAAATACAATAATTTGCGATTTGCCAGTAATGCATTAATTAGAATTAAAGCTTTTAAAGAATGCAAGAAAAGGTAAAAGAAAATTTTAATTCTCTTTGAAAACCAGATTCCCATTCTTTGTTGTAGTTGATTTTTGTAACACTAAAACGTCAAAAACGCCAAAACAAGAACAACTTACAACTCATAAAATAAATTATCAATATACAGAATCTGGATTATTTTTCCGTGTAAACTAAACTATTTTGCCAAATTCGCAGTTTTTTCGCAATTCATTATATGTATATAAATATATATATATATATATATACCACCCTCAAGCAGCTGCTTGACACAGATGTCTGACAGTTTATACGCAATAGTAGGTCTGTGAGAATGGTGGGACCTCAGCAGAAAAACCTTACCCGGAGCTCGAACTCAGGTTCCTTAGATTAGTAGCCAAGCGTGCTAACTACTCGGTCACGGTACGGTTGTTAAATATATACTTGTAGTGAATTAAATATCTTAAAATTAAATAACATACGGATATTCGCATTAGAATAGATTTAAAAAAATCCTGGTGGCGAAGTGCTTGCTGTGCTTGTCTACTGATCAGAGTGACAGGAATTTCAGAGGAGGCTCGACAGCAAATATGATATTGGGAAAAAAACAAATCTCCCTCCCCCCTGAATTTTATTTACAGAAACTTTTTTTAAATTATAAATAATTTGATTGTCTCTTATAATTGCAATTATTGTATTTTTGCATTGTAAACATTTGTTTTCCTATGGAACCTGGGTTTACACCTCAAATTATATATGGTATATTTTGAATTCTCTAGAATTCCATTTTACACTCACATACTGAAAATAGGTAAGTTCAGATATTTTGTAACAATTTTCTTACCAAATGTTGTAAAATAAAGTAATAAATACACTCAGTGTTTAATGAATTATGACCACTTCCCTCCATGTTATGTCATTGGACGATAACTTCGAAGCTCTGTAACTTTTAAGAAAAGATTTATGAGCGAATGGGATTTTCGATATTTTTTTATGATAGAATGGGACTGAATATAAATTAAAACTTTCAATCCAATACATCTAAATGTCTATTTTCAATAATATTCCCTTAGTATTCAAAGAGTTATGGAACCTTAAATATTTAACAACAGCAATGCCTAACGTTAGAATTTAGAAATTAATTATAATTTGAATAAAAACTACATACACCATATATAATATATATATATATATAAAGTATATAAAGTATACACACCATTTAAAACAACAGATATATATTTGGAAAGTTAATGTACATAATATTTCAATATTTCTTAATTTTCTTTAGACTTGCACTGTTGCTGTTAAATATAACATTTACAACAAATTCAATATATTATTTGTTCACTGTCATCTCTATATAAATAGAATTATTATAAACACAACGACTATTATTATTCGATCTTAGATTTCTTGTAGTCATACAAGTAAATTAAATTTTAGAATACATTGGTTTGTATGTAAGCTAACCTACCCCGTATACACAGAATAGTACAGCACATTAACTATGGAAACAACTAAAGAAGATACTGCAAAACTCAAAGCACACAGAAGAGTACCTCTTTAAAGTAATATTATTTAGGTGCATTACTTTGCATTAAGGGAATATCTCACAGTCTTGTTTTAGAGTTATTATGATTGATATATTCAGAATAATCGTAAGATCGAAACACTCGTCACAAATTACTATATATTTTCGGTAGCATACAATGACATTCAGTATATTACTGTAGAATGAAATTACAGCTGTCGATTTTTTTTTCATACACAACATTAAAAATTTCAATAACGGTCCATTATTGAATTTCCTAAATTTGCATTTTTCACAGACTTAAACTGACAGGCTTCTGTCAGACCTGTGTGATAACCAGTTGTTTGATGGGAATATTTTTATTTAGTAATAATTATGCAGTTTTACGGCAGGAAAAACAAGAAAAAAAAATACAACACACACACATGTCGCACGCCTTTGATGAAAAAAAATAATAAAATAAATTGACATGACCAGGCATTGGACCCTGGCTGGTATAACAAGTAAAAATAAAATAAAAAGTACAGGCATCTCTCCCGGATATGATGAAAATATTAATAAAAGGGAATAATATGAATAGGCATTACAAATCGGCAGGAATGACAAGTAAAAATAAAGTAAAAAATACATGCATTTCGCTTGGCTGTGAAGAAAGTAAAAATAAACTGAAATGACATGAACATGTATTAGAGTTCAACATGAATAACAAATAAAAATAAAATAAAAAATAGAAACATGATATCCGGCTGTGATGAAAATAATATTTTAAATGAAATGATACGAAGAGGCATTGGAACTCGGCAGTAATAACAAGTAAAAAATAAAATAAAAAAAACAGGCAAGTTACCCGACTCTGATGAAAATAAAAACAGAATGAAATGACATGAACTGGCATTACAGCCCGGCAAAAATAACCAGAAAAAATAAAATAAACGATACATGCATGTCTCCCGGCTGTGATGAAAATAAAGAAAAAGTTAAATGACATGAACAGCCATTAGTGCCCGGAAAGGAATAACAAGTAAAAATAAAATAAAAAATTCAGACATGTCGTCTGCCTGTATTTTTTTTTTCAGTTAAAAGTGAGTAAAATATTTTCTCTCTCAGACGAATGTTTGTTTATGTCCAACTTGCAGCAACATAAGGAGGGGAATGACCAGCAACAATACTTTTCCAAATTAAAAGGACTACCTGGAGAGTAGTGCCGATAGTGTGGGAAAGAAAAGAAATTCCTGGCACATTCATTGGGTCGTCTCAACGAGAAAAACCTTCCCAATGATGTCTTGAAGCCCGGCTGTCTAGGCACAGGTAGAAGGTTTAACATACATAGGATACTAGATGATATACTTTGCTAATCAAGATTTCACGTTACGGAGGAAATAGTGTTTAAATTTATTTAGGCTTAATAGAAGAATATTCAGAGGCGTACCAGAATCAGCTTAGGAAATATAGAATACAGCTTTTCTTTATGGGCTCACAAGAGTCACTTTTTAAAGTTAATTAGGAAAATATGCATTGACAATTTAATTCCTTTTAGATTTTTAAAGATTTGTGACTTGAATATGTAACAAATAATTGGACGATTTCCCTACATTTTTAGCCTTTTCACTTAAAAGTCCGAAGAAAAGCTTTCCTGTTTCGTATTCTAGGGATCGGAGTTGTAAGTTTCGATCTCATAAGACATCGCTGTGAATAGGAAAAACAGCATTTAAATCTATGATATACATATTTTTACCTGTTAATTTCGGTTGAAAAATTATGATAATGTTTAAAAGTAATTCTATTTCAGTCTGCAGTAAACGTATGAGTCACTCACCCTAAACAGCATCAAGCAGCACCGAGTTAGTTTATGCTTTTTTTCTGCTGTCTCGTACTTACATTATCGATCGGTTGCAGTTCTGAATATTTTAGGATATTTATAGCTGTACTAGAGTAGTAATGCTTTCTAAACTTTAAACGTAAAGGTATTGATTTTTTCCACTACAGGAAATTGCGTCATCCGGTATCTACGAACATTTGCTTTCGATCAATATTTTAGGAGACTTGCGATTTTAAAGACTTTTTTACTTACTTTAATGCTTCTAAAATTATTTTTATTGCATCTCAAATGGATACTGAGATTACAGACAATAATTAATTTTTAACGATCGAAAACGAATCCGAAATGATTTGTAATGACGGCAGTTCGAACATCATTAGGATTACTCAAAACGGGATTTTTAAACGGTAGGACTTTATTTATCAATACTTTTAATTGTATCTAAAGCATATAAACAAATTAAGGTCAAGAAATTGCGAATTTTGAACCACAATTTCTGATGGAATTTAGAATTAAACCTTTGTAATAAAAACTATATATAATAATCAAAACTATATAACCTACCATATTTTTATTCGTACTTTATGATATAACGACTCATTCTCAAACTCATTACTTCAGTGCAACTTTAAATGCTTTGAAACATCTTTCAAAATTTTTTTCGTAGTTCTTTATCACTTTTCTGATATAGTTTTCAATTTTTATTAAAACTATTTTGTTTTAAAGGAAAATTATTTTTATCACATTGCTTTACTTAAGGCTTAGCCGATCGTCAAAAGTTTAGGAATATGTATTATGCGTTTATACGCAAAAACATTAATTTTGGAAAAACAAAATAAATGAACGATTTAATCAATAATATAATATTATGAATTGTATATATTAAAATAATAAAATAATATAGAATAAACGGGAAAATATATATATATATATATATATAGTTTTGAAATTTTACTAAAGATAAAGGGGAAAGAATATAGTAAAATTTTGCAATGTTTTTTAAAAAATGCTTTAAACATTTTTCCTATCATATTTTTATTCGTATTTTTGCCATTTTATTAAACACAATTAAATGCTTTTTCTTTTTGTATATAACATGACATATATTCGTTCATTAGTTATTTCAGGATGTGGTTTTAAAGATGTTTATTTTATTTTGTAAAAGCAATTTTAAATAAATCCGACGACCACAGTGAGTTCAGTTTCAGAAACCCGAGGGTTAAACGAAAGGTACTGGGGAATGAACATCTGTTAGTTTCGTGATTAAAAAAAAATATTCCAGAGCATTATGCGCAAGTCAGAATAATATATTGTAGACAAAAATAACATGTATAACACATAATATATATCAGCAATTGCATCGAAGCTTTCAAAAAGCCACTCTTGAATTCTACGATAGCTCTACAGACTTAAGTTATAGAAGTGTAGCGCCAAATGCAAACCTTAAGAAGAATTTATATTCCCTGTTGGGAAGCTCTGCAGCTTCGCTTACACCCATCGTTGCTGCTTATGTTTTTCGATGCAAGACGATGAAGTTCTCAGCAATCAAAGTTAAACCCCTAAAACGCATTTTTTATTCCATAATGCCTCTGCTGTAAGTAAAGTTGAATACCTCGATTTCGAAGCCATTTTGTTCATTCTTAAGCCTTTGGTACTCACATAGCTCACCTTCATTGAATTTATTAAACTTGTTCCTCGATTCGTACAAACTTTATAATACAATGTGCAACAATGGAGAGGAGTTTCAAAAGTCATCATCTGAATATTGCAGAAATTTAGAGAGAGTATCTACTGATTGCAAAATGTGTGACAGTATTTCTAGGAGAAAATTGTTAGAAAATATCTGTTGGTATCTTTTTTCTTAAATCCTGTTTTCTGGATACCTCCATCTTTGCTATTTCTTTGGAACAGCGGAAATTTGAAGTTACCACTTTTCCTTTTGAGATTGTTTCCCCTGCTCCAGAAAGTGAGATTAAAAGACAGCTGCTCTCAGTGGTTGCAAATTTTTAATTAAAAGTAAGGGCCTTTATTTTTAGGGCCTTTACTTACTACTGCAGTCGCACCACCTGCACCATTGGATGAGACTCATCTGTGTATATTTATTTATTTATTTATTTATCTTCTCTTATTTAAATTAATTCTTACTATAAATAGGTATCCGAATAATACGATTTCATATTACTCGAATTTTCTGAAGAATGCATCTATCGTGTTAGTGGGGGACACGGGTTTTTGTATATATCTGATTGTGATCGAGCGACTGACAGAGGATCACCCTAATTCTCCTTATGTTGCAGAAGTGGTCCAGCTGTTTCAATTTATATCTAGGAGTAATTCAAGTCATAAATTTTGGAAAAATCCGAATTTTGATATTTGACATGCTCTTCAAGGCAGAATAAAAAACACAACTTTTATCTATACATGCTAATAGCACAAACTTAGTGACTACGGATATTTCGATTTCTACATCTTAGAAAACGTACGGAATTAATTTCCTTTTCTTCTCTACTTCAGGGCTTTGCTCAGTGTGATCCCTTCTATAACCTTGTAATTTAAATCAAAAATCACTTAACTTCTTTAGTGGAAATGCCCTTTGATAAATCAACAGACTGTAGGAACGGTTCCGAGATTCCACTAATGTTTTCAGATGACATTGGCTCTGTCTTGGAAGACCAATAACAAGAAATGAGAACATGCATTTTCCTCTTCTAGCTGAAAGGTGTCCAGTGGTCGAGTGGTTAGCGTACTTGGTTACTGATCTAAGGGGACCTAGGTTTGAGCCCGGATAAGGTATGGATGTTCGTGTTGTTTTTCTGCTGAGGTCCTGCCATATTCACAGACCTTCTACTATGGCATATAAACTGTCAGACGTCTGTGGCAAGCCGCTGCTTCAGGGCGATATTTATTTATTTTTTATATTTTGTGATGTTGATGTATCAAGGGTTATAAAAAGTTTTAATATTGAATATCAGAGATGTCATCATCAGAATTCACCATATAAGTTTATTTAAACTTAAGAATTATTATTTCGAACTATTTAATAAAACAAGGATATATTTCAGAATTTTGTGCAAGTAATCATTTCAATAATTGTCAGTTTTACACGAGATTCTTAGGCCTGACTTTGAGGCTGTTAAGTATTCGAGCTTCCACAGCTCTTTAAATACAAAACAAATATTGTTGGAAACCTAGATTTTAATTCATCTATTCCTATTTTACCATAAAAAGGTAATTTTAGAAATTACAGATCTTCGAATTTGACTCTCCATAAGCTTAACATGGGGATGTTTCCATTTTTCTGTCCAGAATATGTATATATGAATTTATGTTTGTCTGTATTTTTCGAGGATGTAAAGCAGAATTTTTTAATTTACAAAAATATAATGCTTAATAAACTGGTTCCGCTCAAACTGGAGATGATTTCTGGAGTATCATTATTCATATCAGCAAACTCGGATCTAAAAATAGGATATGGTATTGGGGCAGAAAAAATAATGCAGCTAACCTTCTTTTTCTTGTTACTAAAATTCTCATAATAGGAACGAAGAGAGATGTGCTGCCTCTTTGCTTTTATAATGCTGTCCCCTGTATTTTATCTGGCAGTGTCCTCCAGTAGTAAAGAAAAGGAGGCTTTTTTCCTACAGTTTCTGCTGTGTTCCTGCTGTTTCCTGCTGTGGAAGAGTTCTGAGATATATCGGAAACTTCAGCAGAGGAACCCTCTCCATTCCGACCCTGCTCTTCAGAGACATTTCGGCATCGTTTCAAGTACATTCTCAAGTGTCATCATTATGATCGCATCTGATGTTATTACATTAAAACGGATTAAACATCATCATTTTGTTTTTCGAATAGCTTTCGTAAACATTTCGGTATAGTTGACGGTGTTGGCGACCAAAACAATACAGACAATTCTTCAAATTCGTGAAACACTACAATAATTCAAGAGCCACATTGCACGTGAAAAAAACCGGACTTAAGGGGGGTGGCTGGGGATACATGCCACCCACCGAGTGCATTAATGAAAGGTTTCTTACAGCAAAATTTCAGACAAGCGTTAAAGACTTGAATGTTATCTGCAGTTATGCCCCCTCTGAGGATGCCGATGAGGATGAGAAGGATAGGGCTTTATGGACAACTTCAGGATATTTTGAATTCTGTCAAGAAGGAGATATTACCTTTGTTCTTGGTGACTTCAATGCCAAAGTTGGTACTGACTCTGACCTTTGGGGAGGAGTAATAGGCCCTTTTGGTATTGGTAGCTGCAATGGCAATGGGAAACGTCTCCTACAGGTAAGTAAACTCAATGGTTTCAGAATAACTAACACTAATTACAAACACCGCGACATACGTAAGTACACATGGGTTTCACCAGATGGGCTGCATAAGAATATGATTGATCATATATTAATTAACAGCAAATGGGCTAGTTCTGTTAGGAATACCAGGTCATATAGGGGGGCTGAAATTGGATCTGATCATTACCTTGTTAAAATTGTCTTGCAACTTAAACTTAATAAGTGTTGTGCTAGGGTTAAAACATTTACTTTTAATACTGAAGCTCTGAAAGACCCAGTTATAGCCAAAGCTTACCATGATGGGTTACTTAGTCATTATGACAGTCATGGTATGCTTACTACTGAAGTTCAGGAAGAATGGGATCATTTTAAACAGGCTTCTTTTGACACTAACAATACTCTTTTAGGAAAAAAGGAGCAGAAGAGACAGAATTATCTGAGTGATAAGGCACTTCAGCTTATTTCGGAAAGAAAGAACTGCAGGAATGCCCTAAATCACTACCCAACTAGTCCTAATAGAAAGCATTACAGAGAACTTAATAAATGTGTGAAGGATTAGTTAGCTGCTGATAAGAATCTTTGGCTTGATGGTTTGGCTGACAAAGCCGAGGAAGCTATTAGACAGCACAACAGCAGAGAGCTGTACCAGATAGTTAATGTTTTGTGCGGTAGAAAATGGACAGGTATACAGGGATTGAAAGATAAAGAAGGTTAGGTTATAGAAGGTGAGTATTCTGTCATGGCTAGGTGAGCTGAGCATTTCAGTGATATTCTAAACAATGTGGTTAGTTCTATACACATTGTTTGCGATGATGATAAATGCATTGGTGGTTTTAATGTTGGCTCTATAACACAATTTGAAGTTATTTTGGCTGTTTCTAAACTTAAACTTCATAAATCCCCAGGGGTAGATGAAATTACTACAGAAATGCTTAGAGCTGGGAATGTTTCGGTTACCACTTGGATGCCTGAAATTCTGAATATCTTTTATGATAAAGGCACGATTCCTAAGGATTTTACCAGAGCTAGTGTTATACCTATTTTCAAAAAAGGTGAGCGCAGTTCATGTGATAACTTTAGGGATATCAGCCTACTCTCTGCTCCAGGTAAAGTTCTTTCCATGATTGTGCTTAATAGAATTACGAATCTGGTTAACAGTCAATTGCATGATGAGCAACGTGGATTCAAAAGTGGTAGGGGATGTGTGGATCAGATATTTTCACTTAGGCAGATTCCTGAGAAATGTTTAGAGTTTCAGAAACCTCTGGTTGCTAGCTTTGTTGATTTCAAATAGGCTTTCGACTCTGTTGATCGTCATAATTTGTGGTTGATTGTGAAATCATATGGTATACCAGACAAGTTAGTTAACATAATGAAAGCTCTCTATAATAACACTGAGTCGTGTGTGAGAGTTGGTAAGGCTTGTAGCAATTGGTTTAGCATTACTTCTGGTATTCGATAAGGGTGCATTTTGTCTCCTTTTCTCTTTAGCTTGGTTATTGATTATGTTATGCGAAATTCACTTCAAGGGAAAGATTTTGGCCTTAAATGGGCTGGAGATACGAAACGTTCTGATTTAGATTATACTGATGATTTAGCCCTTTTGGCAAATGATGTTGATGCGATGAACTCTTTGATTTGAGCTGTTGATGAGACTGGTAGTAGAGTAGGTTTGTTTATAAACAGAGAGAAAACTAAAGTGATGAAAATTGGTCAGACAAGCTGTGATTCAATTAATCTGAATGGTTTCATTCTTGAGCAGGTGTCACAGTTTAATTATCTTGGAAGCCATGTAACAGATAATGGTGATGTGCTACGTGAGATTAACAGACGAATAGATATTGCTTCCGGGACTTTTAAGAATCTATGGAGAGTGTGGAGAAATAGGCGTATACACCTAAAGAGTAAAATTAGACTGTATAATAGTTTGGTTCTTTCTAGGGTTAGTTATGGTAGTGAACCTTGGACACTTTGCAAACAAGATAACAGGAAACTAAATGCTTTTGATTCCAGATGCTTACGCAGTATCTTGGGCATTAGGTGGTTCAAATTTGTAAGTAATGATGAGGTTAGGCAAAGGAGTTTGCAACCTCCTTTAAGCAGCTTATTGTGCAGAGAGAGACTCCGTTGGTTTGGCCATGTTGCCCGTATGAATAATTATAGATTGGCGAATAAGTTTATGAACAGTGTGCCTAAAGGCCTCAGAAAATGGGGGAGACCTAGGATGCGGTGGGCAGACAATGTCAAACAGGACCTTGTTAGAATTGGTGTGTAGTGGCAGGATGCAGTAGATGTAGCTCAGGGTTGACTTGCTTGGAGAACTAAATTGCACGGTCTAGTTGGACCTCCGTAGCCCATGGCTGCTTGAGGATGATGATGATGATGATGATGATGAATAATCCTAGGATAAGGTAGGATTATAATTTAGGCAAAAATCTTCTGTATTTTTAATACACTTTACACAATTTTTCTTTAAAACTTCGAAAGGGAAGGGAAAAGGTACGGCTTCAATGGAAAATACATTCTCTTGCTCTCCCCCCATCCGTTTATTTTTTGCATATTCGTGCCTGCACGTGAGTACAATAGGTAGTTTCTATATTGAATTATGGCAAGCGTTAGCTACAAATGCCTCAACTAATTTCAATAACTTAACACTGTACTTTATCACTCAGTGCATATTTACTTCGAGATTAGACTACAATATTTTGTACTTTGATTTCCATGGTTTAAGCATTTTCTTTTGCAATGAGGAATCCCAAGATTATCTGAGGAATCTTTGTCTAGAGTAGTGAGATTTCAGTGTTCTTCTAAAGATATGTTTTGTCTATTCTTATCACATATCATCTACTGGATGTTTATTCCCTGTCCATTAAGGTATCACAAAATTTCTAAAGATTGCGTATGTTTATGTGTTGATAAGTACCATATGTCATATAATGTAGGTTTATATTTTTATGTACTGTGTCATCACATGTCATTTAATGGATGTCTATAAATCATCACATCATTTTTAACAGATGACTGCATTTTCTGTGCGTAAAAAATATAGTGCGTTAATATAGTGCGTGTTTCTTAAAATAGATTTATGTTATCCGTTTTAGTCATCAGAGCTCTTCTAATAAATATTTGTGTTTACCGTGAACTAAGGCATCAAAAGTCATCATATGTAATGGATGTTTATTCTCACTGCACTAAGAGATCATATATTTTGAAGAGGATATATCTGTGTACAGGCATATCAAAGGCCTTTTAACAAATATTTACGATTTCTAGTTTGGTGTATCAAGAGTAATTTAATGCAGATTGATATTTTTGTACCTACTAAGGCATCAGAAGTCGTATAATGAATATTTATATGTACCTCAAACCTGGAATAGATTGTCTTTCAAGTAAGTGATTGTTAGGACTTTGTTTACATCTTTCATCAAAATATGCCATAATATACGACTCGGTGTATCAGAAGTTCTAATAGATTGCACCATTAATTCTTTAACAATAGCAAATGGACTTCAAAAATACTAAAATTGAAATTCAAAAATACCAAAATAAGTGATTCGGTTTAAGAAAGTTTTGATTCCACTATTAAACCTATAACGATAACAAAATGACTACTTCTGTTTCTACTTTTTTCATGCAAAAATACCCAAAACGTACGTTTCAATTTAACAAAAGTTTGACCGAAATATTAAATTTTCAGCAACAGTAAATGCACTACTTTTGTTTCCTTTTTGTTTCAAAATGCTAAAATGTGAGATTGGGTTTATCAGAAGTTTGATTGCCCATTAAGTATATAACAATAGGAAATGGATTATTTTGTTTCTTTAATAATTTATAAATGGCAACATATACGATTAGGTTTATCAGATATCTGATCGAAACATTAAATCTATAACAATAGCAAATTGACTGCTTTTGATCCCTTTTCATTTAAAATGCCAAAATATACGATTCTGCTTATTAGAAATTTGATTGAACCATTAAGTCTATAACTATAACAAATGGGATACTTTTTTTTTCCCTTTTCATTCAAAAATTCTATAAGATTAAGTTTATCAGAGTTGGCATGATGTCTTCTGAGGCATCAGAAGTAAAAAAGGACCTTTCACTCTTGATAGGTACTTTTTTTCTCACAATTGGCTAAAAGTAGGTTAGGGGAAGGGAACCAACTGGAGAGTTATTGGGAGATAGATAATTGCTTCCCATCAAGGCCTTCCAGCATGTTCTTTAACTCTCTCACAGGCGGGGTATGACTCTCTCACAGGCGGCGTCACGATTAAAGTACTATCCTATGGACGGCGGTCTTTCCAAGCCCATCGGTGTGCCCTGCTAACCGAGGGCAGGATAGCGGAGTTTTGCGGAGTTAAATCTCAGTCCTAGCCCAGGCGGGATTCGAACCTGGGAAGTGTAGATTACGAGCCTCACGCAATACCGACTTATCCAACCCTACCCCAGGTTTATCAGAAGTTATATTTATCGTAAAAATATATATAATATAAATGCATTTTCAAACCCTTTTGTAACAGCTCACTCATGTGGATATCAACTTTTAAAATTTGCGTTTATTCCGATATAATTTTCTACATTTTAACTCTGCTGACTTCGGATATAGTGTTAATTTTGTTTTTCTATTTGGCAAATAATTTTTTTGCACATTATGAAAAAAGGAAACATCCTAGTCCAATGACATGCCTTCCTTTTCTGTATATCGCGTGGTCGAGTTGGCAGTGGGAAAGCCGTAAATATTCGAAAACTAATATTTCACAGTTGTTGCAGAACAATATATTTATTTTTCAACGTTTCAACGTTTAAACAATGAAATGCGATCTAATGCAAACTAAAATCATCCAGTTATCTAATAATATACAAGACGTTTTGTGAAATAACAGTACGATATGAAAAGAAATTTAAGAATCAGCGTGCAGCAATAACACTGGTTTCCAAAAATTAAAAATCCCTATGTTAAGTGAATGGGAAGCTAACGTCAAAGCTCTATAACTTCTAAAATAAGTTTTTTTTTTGCTTTGAAAAATGTGATTGCAGATAAAGATCTCAATCAAATAAATCAATACCTGAATTTTCAACAATATTCGTTCCGTATTTAATGAGTAGCCGTCCCGTGGTCGAGTGGTTAGCGCGCTTGGCTACTGATCTACGGGACTTGGGTTCGAGCCCCGGGTAAGGAATGGATGTTCGTGTTGTTTTCTGCTGAGGTCCTATCATTCTCTCAGATCTTCTACTGTGGCATATGTACTGACAGGCTCCTGTCAGACCTCTGTGGCAAGCAGCTGCTTGAGGGGGTGGTATTTTTTTTTTAATATAATGAGTTATGGAAGTTTAAATATTTAGCGATAACAATGCCAACCACAAAAATAGATTTCAGAAGTTAATTAAAACTTAATAATAAGTATTGCATCAAAGTGTTTAATAAAATAAATTTGCATTTTAGAACTCTGTGTAAAGAATTCTTTCACTATTCTTCAGTTTTGTATAACTTTCTTAATACTGGCATTGTTGTTGTTAAGTATTCAAACTTCCATAACTCATTAAATATTCAACAAATATTGATGGAAATCGGGATATCGATTTATTTGATTGAGATCTTTATCTCCAATAACATTTTTCGAAACAAAAAACTTATTTGAGAAGTTATAGAGCTTTGACGTTGGCTTCCCATTGACTTAAGCTAGGGATTTTCCTTAAATTATGGAAACCAGTGTACTATAGGTATATTATTTAAGACAATGAAACCATCTAAGACCTGTGTGATGGGTATCGGTAAAAAAAGAAAACACCAAAACTAAATACTCAGACTTCCAGACTCACCCTACAGCAATCTGATGTTAACTGTAATTTTACAACAGACCAAAATTCAATGAAGAACCAATAGGGAAAAAGCCTATATGCTTAGAGAGCCACAAGAAAATATCTCTACTTAAAAAAGAAAACATAATTTCTAATGAGTAATTAATTTGGAAAAAAATAAAGCTATGTTTTTGAGGAATCAAGGGCATATCTTGATTGAAAAACAAAAGTATAAATTTTTAATGAGTACAATGAATGGTAAACTCATTTTAGTATACACCTAAAAATGGAGGAGTTCACAAATTGGAAGAAATGAGCCAAATTCAGCATATTGATTATTTTGTTTTATGAGCCACAAGTGGGACGGGACAGATTTAGTTTGACATTTATATAGAGAATGCGCGAAATTGAACATTTTATTCGTTTAGGTCAATACGAGACCGACAAGAAGTATCATACTTTCTATAAGTCAGGGTTTTTAATTTTTTGTGTCCAAAAGTTATGAATAGGAACGTTAAATCTCTCAGGAAAATCAGGAAACGTATTTCTTGTCGTCTGCCAAGTTGATTGTTGCTGACGGCGCTTCTAGTTGCAGCTATATCGCTGCTCATTGTCGTAGTCTCATGACAAGGAAGCGGAGCTCTCTTTCCTCGTAGGTGAGTCATGCATGCCAATGAGGTTCTAACGAGTTTACAAATGGATCCAATTGTCATACAGCCTTGTCAGTAGCTGCCTGAATGAAGGACATAACTGATAGGTGACACTTTCATAGCTCGAAGAATGGCAGGACGAACTCTGTGCAGTTTGCTAGAAAGAAGTTGTGATTGCAATTTCTTTTGTGGATGAGTGTGTTCGTTGGTATCTCAATGAAAAACTTCTTCCTTTTTCGTTAATAAAGTAAATATTGTGATGGAAACAGTTTGTTATTTTGGTTTCTAGAGATTTAAAGATGTAGAGAATTACGTCAGGGATTAACAGAATCAATCCACAAGATATTTTTGGCTACGTGCCATGTACACAAAGTCTAGAGTGTATATATCAGACTTTTACTCATCCCACCTTATGCATTTACTATTCAAAATGGATCAATATAGATGTTGAAATTTAAATAATGAGCACTGATTTGATAAATATACTTGAAGCCTGAAACGGGAAATCAAAGCCTGAAATGGGTGATCCACCACACATTGTAAAACCACACTTTTCAAGTAGTCTAAGTGCTACCGGAAATAAATATTATTTTCCTTAAAACGATATTATTTTTATTGGGACTTACTAAATTTCAAATGGAAAAAACAAATAACAATTTCCCGTTTCAGGCTTCAAGCTTATTTATCAAATCAGTGTTCATTATTGAAATTTCAACATCTATATTGATCCATTTTGAAGAGTAAATGCATAAGGTGGGATGAGTAAAAGTCTGATATATACACTCTAGACTCTGTGTACATGGGACGTAGCCAAAAATATCTTTCTGGGTAGCCCAAACAGTAATTTCTCAAAGAATCAAAATGACAAAAATAGGTGATGGAAGGCAAAAATTATATATGCAATACTTCTCTTAGTCTTGGTAAAAAGTAAAATTACACGTAATACAATAATAAATGTATTTAAAGTACACACACACACACAGAATACATTCTTAAATCCTAATCTTCTGAAATTTTAATATAAATAATCCCTTCTTTCAATTACAAGAGACGGATGGACAAGAATGACTACTCATCCCCCTTGCTAAGTATCTTTAATGGGTAACGTCTATTCTAATTTCTCATTCTGGTTCCCTCATTCTTTGTTACATTTGAAATCCGTATAACTGCGTATGGTATAACCGAGTTAGAATTCGGAATCTCTTCTGTTTTTTCGCTTCATTAGAGTTGAGTAGGGTGTTTAATGGACTATTCAATATCCACAGGAAGTTAGCTGCGTTCATCTTCAAGTCCCCTACCTATAAAGGGACCCGATTTCGAAGCCTTGAGAAACTTTTTTTTTTCCTTGTATTACTTGGTTTGTATTTCGAATTATTAGTTTTCCACGGATATGTGTACATTAGTTACAACAACACGTTTCGCGAAATTCAATAAAAGCAAAAAAACAATCAATCAAATACGTTTAAGTCACATAGTTTAGGTCATTGTCAGAATTTAATTAGAACGAGGAAGTACAGATATCGCGTTTTGAACCAAGTTAAGATATATATTAGACAAAGTATGACAACATGTTGTGGTTTGATAACATTCTTGTTCTCATGTCGACAAAAAATTATGCAATGTGAAATTTAATACTAATGCAATCTGTATGCAGCGATGTGAAACGGATGGATTTATAAAGGTTGTGACGCTTTACCACTGAACGGCACTTTTCTGTATACTATAAGCTAAATGTCTATGTCACAAGGACTCCAAGAGCTCAGAAAAGATTGGTGAAGAGGCCCACTGGACAGCTATTAAAAAACAGATTAAAGCCTTCCGTCAAGGATATCCAGCGTGTTCTTTAAATTCCACAGGGCACAGATTTATTTTATTTGAAAAATACTTGGACGCCTTACTATAAATAATAGTCAAAAGGCAAGCTCAGAGACTGCCTAAGCAGGAAGTCATCAAGGAACAAAGGCTCAGAGATTAAAACGTACCAATCAGGCTCCTACCTAGAAAAAAAATTCAGTAAATAAAACAGGAGGACAACAAATTTAATCCAGCCAGAATAACATTACTAAAAGGCAGGGGGGAGACAAGATACTGGATTTAACCCTTCATCTTTAAGGTCTTTAATAAAATTTCATGTAAAATGCATGAAATACAAAAAGGTTTCCTAATTTTTTGCCTGCGTTACCCTTGCCAGCATTCTAAAAGAGGGAGGGGAACATGGTTCCCTTGCTCCCCCAAGATACGGCTTTGATGTCAGTGTGTAAGTAATATTGCAAATATTGACGTGTAACTGTCTTAAACTATTTAACTTACTGGCAGCGGAAAGTCGTTGATATTATTTTGTTTACTCATAAGAATGAATAACGTTTTTTATTTGCCGATTAGATTTATTTACACAACTACTGCAATGTGCTATTTTCATGATTGCAGGAGCCGAGCGCTTTCGACTGCAGTCATCAGTCATCTTCAGGGCGTCCTACAGTTCCTTGGAGAGGCGGAGTGTTGGTGACAGGTTAGAATAAGTAAAAATAATACCTTTTCATTTTCTTGGAGATATTTTCGCTGACGAGAGTCCTGCAGCGGAAGGAAGTTTCAGTATAGTAGTGGTGTAAAAGTCACTAGGTAGTAGCAGTTCGGTACTTTGCCAGTATCATTTAGATGTTATCAGTTCACAATAGCGAGAGCGCAGGGCATTGAGCCATTTTTCCACGTGCTGGTCATTAACTTCAGAGGAACAATGCTGGGCAGTTGAAGTGTCGAATTAGTCTTGTGCAGTGGGGAGGAGGCGTGTGCCCGGTTGGCCAATGGAGGTGGCTGGTGGGGGTGGGAAGTCACATAGCAAGTTGCGCCAAGTTGCATGAGGAAGGGGTGTGTTAAAGTTGCAACATCTGTCTCGGAAGGCAAAAATTTGGAGGATTTCACGGAAAGTAACTTGAGTTTTGGAATGGTAAGAGGGACTATCTTGCCATCAAGGGTGGTTCGGAGATTTTGTTTCTAATATCCCCTTTATGCTCATCTATTATTCTGTACCGATAGTGCAGTCGATATGAAAGAGGAGGTAAGCGGCGGGTGAAATGGGTGTTAGAGGAATTTAGTACCTGTCATCGCCTTTGTCAGCTTGGTTAATGAGATCTCTGTCATGTTTAAGATTTTTTAAATAGATTCGGTGGTGTTTCGAAAGGGAATTTTAGGTTAAATGGTTTTAGGAATTCCGAGACAGATGTTGCAACTTTAACGTAACCCTTCCTCCTGCAGCTTCACGCAAGTAGTCATACTGCACTTCCCCTATCAGTAAATCGATCCATATCGAAATAATAATCGTAATTATTTAAGGAAAAGCCCCTCCCCCGTTATCGCGCTTTCGACCACGCCCCCTTTTGAAAAACTCGTGCGATATCGCGCTTTCGACCACGCCCATTTCTCGAAAATTCCCGATTTTTCTTGATTACACACCCTCTGGATGACCCATTCTCAATTTATTAAGCTCCCCTCTTTAAATACCCCCTGGTTGACCCACATGTATTTTAACTCCCACCCCTGAAAAGTCCCCGATTTTACCTCACTCACCTTTAAAAACCCCTTTGTAATTTATTTTTGATGGCGCCTTCTAGTGTTTTATACAAGTATTGTATTTAAAAAATATAAATTTCGGTACAGGGACTCGATCCCGCGACCTCAGATGTTTAACCAGCACTCTTACCCACTGGGCTCTAAAGGTTTGAAGGGCTTAACGATAGATGATATCTTTAAAATTCAATAAACACATTTTTTTCCCTAGAAAACCACATTTACCAGCGCTCTTACCTACTACGCTACGGACTCTTGAGGTTTAAATGGCCTAAAGATAGATGACATCTTTAAAATTAAATAAAAGTATTTTTTTATTCCTAGAAAACGACATTTAACATAGGAATAATTATTTTAAAATCACATTTAACTTGGGAATTAATTTTTATTCCTTGTAAATTAGGAATACATTATTTTTATAAAAGAATTTTGTTTTAATCTACGAATATATTATTTTCATAAATGAATTTTTTTATTTCTTGTGAATTGGAAATAAGCACGTCGACTTCTCACCTCTCCTGTAGACCACGTTTTACTGAAGGATGGATTTTCAATTTGAAAAGTCCTGCTAAATAAACATTTTATCCCACGGGAATTACACTCTACGCTCCGTATAATCATTAGTGTTGCGATTCTGAGAAATATTTTTAGAAATAAACTTACCCGTTCTGCGAACTAAATGAAATAGACCAAGAAATAAATTTATGTCTTCATCACACATCGTCTCCCTATCTCACGTCTCCTGAGGGACCACATTTTATTGACGAACCTCGCAATAAACGAACATAGAATAAATATTTGAAAAAGAAATAGCTGTTTTCAAAAGTTCCAATTATCGAGCCCACATTCTGCCGGTGGCTGCTTTTTTCCCTACCTATCATTCTGCATTTTCACAGAACCAAGTTTTATTAATCGTCGTCGCTACTATAAGCATTATTTCAACAATCTGATAATTAAAAAGTCCTGAGTCCGATGTTTTTCGCCTTTCTATCATCCTGCATTTTCACAGACCAAAATTTCATTGATGATCGTCGCTACCAAAAGCATTATTTCAACAATCTGAGTATTAAAAAGTCCTACCATTTACGAAACAAAACAAGAAAAAAAAAACACTATTTTTTCCAATTACACTTTTTTGCTTAGGAATAATAATTATCGACGTAATTTATTAGGAATAAACTTTCCCAATCTGCGAACTAAATGAAACAGACCACGCAATAAATTTACAACCTTCTCGCACATTTTTTTCTCAACCACGTTTTATTGACGGATGAGAAAAGTCCTGCGAAATAAAGCAAATATTATTCCAAACTGGGAATCACACGTCTCTGAAAAACAATTTATTAGAAAAATTTCTCGATCTGTGAATCACATTCTTCAGACATCTGATTAATACCATCAATTATACCAATACCACGGGAGATTCAAAAATATCGTTAAAAAAAGTTTGGCAATCGTGTTCGAAATATATTTGTTAAAAAATATTGGTTTTGATCCAAGAATAAATTACTTAACATTTTAAAAACATTATTCTTTATTTTAAGCATCAAACAATAACAAGTTATTTTAAACATCAATATTAACAAGTTTTAACACGTGATGTTTCAGTTAACCTTTTATCGTTGTGCTCACTTGTCGACGAAGGTCATGATCTCTAATTATCAGTGTATTGTCAAGGGAGAAACTGGAGATTGAACTCCGGATGGACTCTAACTGCTTCTCAATATTTGTATTCGTAGCTGATAAGATCTGATAAACTATTTCCTTCATTAACGACAGAAATAGAAATGCTTTGAAACATAATTTTTTCGAAAATGGGATTTACACACTTAGTTGGGAATAGTCATCATCATCATCATCGTCGCCGTCGTCATCATCATCATCGTCATCATCATCATCATCATCATCATCATCATCATCATCATCATCGTCGTCGTCGTCGTCGTCGTCGCCGTCGTCATCGTCATCGTCACCATCGTCGTCGTCGTCATCGTCACCATCATCACCATCATCACCACCATCATCATCATCATCACCATCATCACCATCATCACCACCATCATCATCATCATCATCATCATCATCATCAAGCAGCCATGGGCTACGGAGGTCCAACCAGACCGTGCAATTTAGTTCTCCAAGCAAGTCTATCCTGAGCTACATTTACTGCATCCGGCCACTACACACCAATTCTAACAAGGTCCTGTTTGACAATGTCTGCCCACCGCATCCTAGGTCTCCCCTTTTTTCTGAGGCCTTTATGCACACTCTTCATAACACTATTCGCCAATCTATAATTATTCATACGGGCAACATGGCCAAACCAACGGAGTCTCTCTCTGCACAATAAGCTGCTTAAAGGAGGTTGCAAACTCCTTTGCCTAACCTCATCATTACTTACAAATTTGAACCACCTAATGCCCAAGATACTGCGTAAGCATCTGGAATCAAAAGCATTTAGTTTCCTGTTATCTTGTTTGCAAAGTGTCCAAGGTTCACTACCATAACTAACCCTAGAAAGAACCAAACTATTATACAGTCTAATTTTACTCTTTAGGTGTATACGCCTATTTCTCCACACTCTCCATAGATTCTTAAAAGTCCCGGAAGCAATATCTATTCGTCTGTTAATCTCACGTAGCACATCACCATTATCTGTTACATGGCTTCCAAGATAATTAAACTGTGACACCTGCTCAAGAATGAAACCATTCAGATTAATTGAATCACAACCTGCCTGACCAAATTTCATCACTCAAATTTCTCTCTGTTTATAATCAAACCTACTCTACTACCAGTTTCATCAACAGCTCGAATGAAAGAGTTCATCTCATCAACATCATTTGCCAAAAGGGCTAAATCATAGATTCCCAACGGGGGCGATACCGCCGCCCAGTGGGCGCTGGAGCCTTCCATGGGGGCGGTAGCGAATCCAAAGCAAATGGGGGGCGTTGAGGCAGACAAGAGGGGCGGTCAAATAAATAAATAAATTTAATGGAATTTTCTGTGACAACCTTTTTATCTCTTCTATTCTGTGGTGTCTTCTTGGTGATTCTGGTCATCCACTACCTCATCCGTCATGTACAGCTTTTCAACTGCAGCTTGGACAATAAGTTCCCTGCTACCGCCTACTAGCGTACTGGTACGACTGAAGTCGACTGAGATGCTCTCAAAAGTTCTCTTCAAGATCACAGATTGGATATAAGCTTCAATATGTTTTCCCACTCCAAATCGCTTTGAGTATGCTTTATGGTACGTAGTTACAATACCATCCCACGTCAGAACATGAGGTATAATATTAACATTTACACTTGTGAATTAGGCTCAACTCATTAGCCAGCAGATCATACTTCCTCTTCTTTTCAACTTCTACTGTCTGCAGGTTATCCTGAGATGTTATTCCTACTTCAATAAATGTAATCTCATTCAATACCTTAATATGCACTACTATATCAGGCTTATTATGTTGGACATGTGTGTCCATCCTGATAGGCAAATCAACCTTGATGCAATAATAATATAATAATAATAAATTTATTATATTTAATATTTTTTATAATAATTTTTTTAATATAATAAAATACTTTGAAAATACCTGTTTTCATGAATAAATATTTTATCTAGCTACGTAAATTATCTTATTGTTATCGCGTTAATAAGCATTTTTAAATTAGCATTAGGTATAACTATACCTAATTTGTTTTAGTTTAGAATAGATTGACGGTGACAAGTCCTTGCAAGTTGGTAGGCAAACAAGCGGTTCATGCAATATAACATGTTTCGACAAGAATATGGGAGCTTGAAATGACTTGTTTACGGAGCAAGTGCGCCGGCATCGCAAACATATAAGTTAATGCGTGCACAAAATCAAATCTATAAAAGCGATAGGTCTAGGAATGTTTTATTATTTTTATGTGCTTCGCCGTGATAAATAGTCGTGAGTGATAAGTGTTAGAAGTCATTATAAACGTTATTTTTATAACTATCTATAAATCTATTGATAAGTTAATTTGTATTTGAAAATGTCTGAATCTACATCTAAAAAGAAATGCCGGCAGTACAGTATTGAGTATTTGAAATATGGATTTACGTACTCTCCTACAAACCAATCATTACCTATGTGTTTAATTTTCTAGGCTACAAGAGCATTTAAATAAAATGCATGCTGATAAGAAGAACAAAGATTTATCCTATTTTCAAGAACTGGAAAAGCAATATTTAAAACAGCCAACTATGTCAAACCTTTTTGCGTCGTCTTCTAAACAAGATGATGATGGACTACGAACCTCATATAACGTTTCATTGTTAATGGCAAAAGCAGGAAAACCACACACAATTGGCGAGGAATTAATTTTGCCGGCAGTCAAAGAGATATTAAAAACTGTTCTTCATCATAAGACACCGTCAGATATCATCAAAAAAATTCCTCTCAGTAATAATTCAGTGCAAAGAAGAATAGATGAAATGGCAAAAGACGTTGAAATATCATTATGTGATTACTTAAAGACTTGCAAATTTTCCATTCAACTCGATGACTCAATTCTACCAAATAACGAAGCTCTACTCTTATCATACGTATGATTTATAAAAGAAGAAAAAATTCATGAAGAGTTATTATTTGCAAAAAATTTGGAATCTGATACAAAGGGAGAATCTATATTTAATACCATGCAAAAGTTTTTTCAAGAGAAAGAAATTCCTATTTGCAATATTTTGTCTGCTGCTACTGATGGTGCTCCAGCAATGACAGGGCGTCATAAGGGTTTCATAGCGCATTTCAAACAAGCAGTACCAAATGCACTCGCTGTTTCAAATGTACATTGTATTATTCATCGTCAGCATTTGGTTGCAAAAAATTTGAATGAACGTCTGCATACGTCGCTCCATTACGTTATTAAAGCAATCAATAAGATTAGAAGCAATTCATTGAATGACCGATTATTTGGTAAGCTTTGTAATGAAAATGCTGAAGATTACAATGGCTTGCTGCTGCACACAGAAGTACGTTGGCTCTCTAACGGTGCTTGTCTGAATCGTTTTTTCCATCTATTTGACTCAGTACTGGACTTTCTTGAAGACAGAGACGAAAAATTACGCGAAAACCTGATTACGTCAAAAAATGGCATCGCTTATTTGACAGACCTGTTTAAAATATTTAATCAAGTTAATTTACAATTGCAAGGTGATGAGTTGAATTTAATTAAAACAAAAAACGTCATAGCTGCTTTTGCGGGAAAACTTCTTCTATTCAAACGAAATCTAGGTAGAGGTGAATACAATCACTTTCCCACATTATCAGCAGTCTCTGCAAAACCAGAAGATTTACTTACTTACTGTCAACACTTGGAAGTTCTTCATGTTGATTTTACGGAGCGTTTCCAAGATATTTTAAGCATGAATATACCGAGTTGGGTTTTAGATCCTTTCGCGAACACAGATACTGAAGAATCATCAAATTTGGAATAGGAACTCAGAACTCACGACTAACGAAGAACTCAAAGTAAAATTCAAACATGGATACCAAGAGTTCTGGCTTCAAAAATCAATACCAGTTCTCTACCCTGGATTGTGGGCAATAGTACAGAAGTTTTTAATCGCATTTCGTTCGTCCTATATGGCTGAGCGTGGATTCAGTGCAGTAGCTAATTTACTGTCAAAGAAGAGGAACAGACTACACATCACTGAAGAGGAACAGACTACACACTCAGTGCAGTAGCTAATTTACTGTCAAAGAAGAGGAACAGACTACACATCATCGTGGCGATCTGCGATTGATGTTAACGAAATTCGAACCCGACATTAACAAATTGTTAACACTCCACCAGCCTCAACCATCTCATTAATTTTTTTATTTATTATTATTTTTTTGTTTATCTCATTATTTTTTATTTCTTATTGATTCTGTGTTTATTTTTAAAATTTTAATAAACAATTTTATTGTACATTTGGTTGTCGTTTTATTAATTTTTGCTTTATGATTTTTAATAGATAAATAAACAGATAAATTAGGTACAGATAATATGCAACAATATTTTACTATTTCATATAAAATTAACTATTACGGACTAGGGGGGCGTTGAAATTTTTGTTCTCTTCTAAAGGGGGCGATGGTCCAGAAAAGGTTGGGAATCATTGGGCTAAATCATCAGCATAATCTAAATCAGAAATTTTCGCTTCTCCAGTCCATTTAAGGCCAAAATCTTTCCCTTGAAGTGAATTTCGCATAACATAATCAATAACCAAGCTCAAGAGAAAAGGAAACAAAATGCACCCTTGTCGAACACCAGAAGTAATGCTAAACCAATTGCTACGAGCTTTACCAACTCTCACAAACGACTCAGTGTTATTACAGAGAGCTTTCATTACGTTAACTAATTTGTCTGGTATGCCATATGATCTCACAATCAACCACAAATTATGACGGTCAACAGAATCGAAAGCCTTTTTTAAATCAACAAAGCTAGCAACCAAAGGATTCTGAAACTCTAAACATTTCTCAAGAATCTGCCCAAGTGAAAATATCTGATCCACACAACCCCTACCACTTCTGAATCCACATTGCTCATCAGGCAATTCATTGTCAACCAGATTCTTATTTCTATTAAGCACAATCATGGAAAGAACTTTACTTGGAAAAGAGAGTAGGCTGATACCCCTATAGATATCCCAAGAACTACGATCACCTTTTTTGAAAATAGGGATAACAATATCTCTGGTAAAATCATTAGGAACCATGCCTTTATCATAAAAGATATTCAGAATTTCAGTCATCCAAGTGGTAACCGAAACATTCCCAGCTCTAAGCATTTCTGTAGTAATTTCATCTACCCCTGGGGATTTATGAAG
The DNA here is from genome assembly GCA_038380435.1 of Ryuthela nishihirai. NCBI lineage: Eukaryota > Metazoa > Arthropoda > Arachnida > Araneae > Heptathelidae > Ryuthela > Ryuthela nishihirai. The sequence goes on along the minus strand of JAWZYU010000013.1, from coordinate 62,249,272 downwards.
TTTAAGTTTAGAAACGGCCAAAATAACTTCAGATTGTGTTATAGGGCCAACATTAAAGACATCAATGCATCTATCATCATTGCAAACAATGGAGTAGAACTAACTACATTGTTTAGAACATCATTGAAATGTACATCCCACCTAGCCATGACAGAATCCTCACCTTCTATAACCTTACTTTGTTTATCTTTCAATCCCTGTATACCTGTCCGTTTTCTATCACACAAAACATTAACTATCTGGTACAGCTCTCTGCTGTTGTGCTGTGTAACTGCTTCCTCGACTTTGTCAGCCAAGCCATCAAGCCAAAGATTCTTATCAGCAGCTAACTGATCTTTTACACGTTTATTACGTTTTCTGTAATGCTTTCTATTAGGACTAGTAGGGTACTGATTAAGAACATTCCTGCAGTTCTTTCTTTCCGAAATAAGCTCAAGTGCCTTATCACTCAGATAATTCTGTCTCTTCTGCTCCTTTTTTCCTAAACGAGTACTGTTAGTGTCGAATAAATCCTGTTTAAAATGATCCCATTCTTCCTCAACTTCAGTAGTATGCATACAATGACTGTCATAATGACTAAGTAACCTATCATGGTAAGCTTTGGCTATAACTGGGTCTTTCAAAGCTTCAATATTAAAAGTAAATTTTTTAACCCTAGCCCAACACTTTTTAAGTTTAAGTTGCAAGACACTTTTAACAAGATAATGGTCAGATCCAATTTCAGCTCCCCTATATGACCTGGTATTCCTAACAGAACTAGCCCATTTGCTGTTAATTAATATATAATCAATCATATTCTTATGCAGCCCATCATGTGAAACCCATGTGTACTTATGTATGTTGCGGTGTTTGTAATAACTGTTAGTTATTCTGAATCCATTGAGTTTACTTACCTGTAGGAGACGTTGCCCATTGCCATTGCCGCTACCAATACCAAAAGGGCCTATTAGTCATCCCCAAAAGTCAGAGTCAGTACCATCTTTGGCATTGAAGTCACCAAGAACAAGGTTAATATCCCCTTTCTTGACAGAATTCAAAATATCCTGAAGTTGTCCATAAAACCTATCCTTCTCATCCTCATCGGCATCCTCAGTGGGGGCATAACAGCAGATAACATTCAAGTCTTTAACGCTTGTCTGAAATTTTGCTGTAAGAAAACTTTCATTAATGCACTCATATCCTAGAAGAGCATCACTAGCGTGTCTGCTGAGAAGCGGACCCACGCCTTGGTGATGCTTGTTTTCGTCCCTCCCTGAAAAATAGAAATTTAAGATTATTTTTAAGAATCTGACCTTTATCTGTCCATCTGGTCTCTTGCAAGCCAAGAATATCTAAATTATAATGGTGGAATTATTGTGTGAGGACATCAAGAGATTGATGTGAGGACATCTGTGCAGAATCCTCACATTCCAACTACCTATGGATAGAAAATGGTTACTAGGATGTTTAAAGAAACTATGTTTCTTGAGAGAAGGAATGTCGACAATATCAAACAGCCCCGTAATCGCAGAGATGGGGCAAGGACCCGTTCCCCCACTACTAAAGGCTGAGGCCATCCACACTGGAAGACTTCCTCCAATGTAGAATTTGACAATGCCAATAGAAGCAAAGAGTTCAGGTGCCTGCGATGACCTCTGCTCAGGATTATCCACCAGCTGATAAACATATCCTGTGACTCTATTCACTTGTGGCTGTCAACCCACAAACAAACAGAAAACCCAGCGGAAGATTTTCCCTCCACAGAAGTCCACCAGTGCAGCAAAATCAGGATCCATAATCAAGCTCACAGCCATATTATCTGTCCAGTCCAGTGGGTTTATATGGTCAGCACCAGGACCCTGTGTGGTTGACCACTCCTCAGCAGGGTAGAAAAAAAAAGAAAAATAGCCATAGTTGTCCAGCTCAGTAGGCCACACTAATCTGGCAGCCCTCCCCTTCCGTTCACATCCACAAGAGAGTATCTCTTTTGAAAGGTACTAACGGTCTGCACCACGAGAAGGCGGGGTTGGACATTAGGTGCTAGGCCTGACCGGTTCTATGCATTCATTTAGGGAAAACTGTTTCTTGGCAATAAACATTTCCATACTATGAACTAGAAAGCCCTGGCATCTGATTGATACCATCATTTATTTCAACGCAGTTCAGCCATGTGATATTTCGTAAAGGGGTAACGCATCCGAAAGTTCCTGAATGCATGACTGTATGAGTTGAAGAGTGTTCAGTTGACAAAAACTAAGACAGGTTAAGATTGCATCTTTTCTAAGCGACCTATGAAAGAAAGATTTGAACACTTCCCCTATTGAGAAGAACTTTGTGATACGGACAAAATCTGAGACAGATAGGCTTTTAAATACTGGGAAGAAATTTGACTCTTGTCACCTTAACGGGGAAGAACGATATTTGGGAAAATGCATTCATACGTATTTCAGAAAACGGTGGAAAATGTTTGAAAACATGAACACACGAGATTTTACTTTGAAAAAATAAGGACAGAATTTTTACGAGATAGTGACTTGGAACAGTCCTACGGAAAATACTTTCAGTTGCATTCATTAAGAGCACAAACTGATTTCATGCTAAAACATCTTCTTTCACATAAGATTTTAGCTGACTTAGAAAACTAATGTTAAAACTGTATGTGAACCACTGATTTGACAGATAAAATCACTCATTTTCCATATGAATACACTATTATGGCTAGAAACAGAGTCGGGGAGAAATATGTTACAACGAAAAATTTATTCAATTGCATCTATTACGATCAGAAAAAATTATTTAGTGGACAAATTTTAAACAAGAAAACATGTTCTTATTTCACACCAAATTTTATCTTACCTAAAAATATGAACAAAATTTAAGTAGTATACGAAAATTGCTGTAAGGAATGAATTTCACTTCCATAGAGATAACATAGAATTCACGTTTTACCGTGCAAAACAGGCGATCGAGAGGAAATTTTTTTTGAAAACTCATTTTGTGATGAAACAAGACGCGTGTTCTTATACATATTTTTCGTTAAAAAAATAGAGACAAAAGTTTTGCGAGATAGAAATATAAAAGATCAAAAAATGATGTAAAGTGAAATTTCACTTCCCATAGTGATAACATGTGATTTAGTGTACAAATCTTGTGTCGAATACAAAAAGATTTTGAACATAAAATTGGTTAATGATAAAACACGAAACTCGAAACGTGTTCTTACTTTTTAAAAATTTTGGGTTTGTTGGTAAAATACAGAAATAAATATCAAAGGGTACAAATATTAAGTTATGTATAGTTCTGATTTCTTTTAGGATAACATGGGAAAAACGACAAGTGTGTGGCAAACTTGATGTCTGGTACTAAAATAATTCAAACAAGAAAATTCTAAGGTAGTAAGATTTAAACAAAAAAGTGGTTCGGTGATAAAAGTTTGAACAGAAAAACATGTGTTAGCAAAAACTTTGAATAAGAATCGGGAGTGGCGGTAAAACCGTGAATGGACTGATCTGATTGATAAAAAAAAAATATGTGAAACGTAATGTACTGAACTTGAGGGTTGACAGCATAGTGTGATAATATAGACAGATTAACTGTAAAATCGCTTATAATACAGAGACACGGGACGTCGAAGTCCGTAGCGATTAAAAGCACGATTGGTTCATAAGTTGTTATTCTCAGGTTCCACCCCTCCAAATGTGTAGCCTTTGAGATTTATTTCTATTAACCTCTGTGCTCCGTGAGAAAGGTAACACTGCTTTGAAAAATACAACTGTTCGTCTCTACGTCGAATGCTACACTTTGATTAAAAAACTGACAAAAAAAATGGAGACCCCTTGCTCGCACACACACAAGGTGGTTCTTGAGTTTGAGGGTGAGAATTTGCCGAATTATGTATACATTGGATTTAACAGGCACTTGGAAAAGAGTTATACCTTGCCTCCAAATTTATGTTACCTGTGTTATAAATTTGGCCACGGAATTTTGACATGTACTGGCAAACAAGTATACAAACGTTGTGGCGAAAATCACCACCATCGCCAATGTAATTCAAAAATTCTTCGATGCCCCAACTGTGCTGGCGTTCACCCAGCCACATGGGCTGGGTGCATAATAAGAATTATTGCATGTAAAGCTCGTTTTATTCAAAAAGAAGAAGGAATAAATTGGCAACAAGCTTTTGCTAAAGCCAAAACATACTTTGAATTGAATAAAAGCAATCCTACCAACAATAATCGCATATTAAACTTTGAAGATCGAAAAACAGAAAGCTTAAATGCTTCAAGGATTCAAACACACATTTATGCGGACCAGGGAGAGAGTTCCTTTCCAAAACTTTCATCGAACCTGGAAGATGACTGTCTCGCTTTACCATCGACATCAACGGATATTCCTGCACTTCATTATCAAGACTCTGACCATAATAAAACAATTAATTACGCTGGAATAGTGAAAAAAAAAAAACATAAAACAGGAGAAAAAAGCGCAAACAAGAACTCTTTAGATATTAAATACAAACCAGATGAAAATGAATTTAATATGATGGAAAAAGAAAACAAATCAACGTTAGTTGTAAACTCTAAGAGTCATGTAATAAACTTGCTGATAAAATTGTTAGATTGCTTACTACCTAATGGACCGGAATTGACACTTATAAAGGATATTCTCTTATCTTTTCTATATAACAAGTCATGGGGAATAGGCCAAGATTAATTTATTGGAACTGCAGAGGTATTATAAATAAATTTCATTTCATTAAACATTTAACAAGAACAAAAAATATAAAAATATTATGTCTACAAGAGACTTTAACCATTAAGGTTCATAGACTGAATAATTATATATCCTATGTGCAAAAAAATAATGAAAATTCTAGGGGAGTTGCCCCTTTTATTGATAAAAGCATTCCTCAAAGAAGGATTAATATTGATTAAATACATAATAAATTAGAAATTCTAATAGTACAGGTAAAAATTAATAATATTATTACAAATATTATAAATATATATAATCCTGGAATATATATTAAATATAACGAATATTCAAAAATCTTAGAAAATTTAAAAGGAGAAATATTAATAGTGGGAAACTTTAACACACATAGTAAAATGTAGTTTTAGCTCCAAAATGAAAATGAAAGTATTCATTTGGTAAAATTAATAGAAAATAATAATTTAATCATATTAAATGAAAATGTTTCAACATGTATAAATAGATTCAATACAAAATCGATAATTGATCTGTCAATATGTTCCAATAAAATTGTTAAAGTCTTAACATGGTCCATATCCTCAGATAACTATGGGAGCGATCATTATCCCATCTCAATCTATTTTAAAAATCAAAATTTAACCAAACCAAGCTTAAAAACTATAAATTGGAAAAAATTTAAAAATGATATCAATAATGAAAATATATCACAAAAACAAATTGATTATATCGAAATTATAGAAATATTAAAAAATAAAATAAATGACAACACAGAAACAATAATAAAAAAAAAATACCAAAAAACAATATACAAACCATATTCATAAATAAACTCATGGCAATACGTAGAAAAGCTGAGAGAGATATGAACAGGAAAAAAACATTCAGAGATGTCCAAAATTTGGAAAGACTTAACAAAGACATATCTAAAAAAATTAAAAATTTACAAAAACTAAATTGATAAAAATTTACAGAAAATTTGTCACCTCAAACAACAACCACAAATTTTTGGAAAATATATAAAAAATTATGTAATGATATAACACCAAATAATCCAATACAAACATATTCCTTAAAAAACAATAAGACAATACAAGAAACCACAGAAGATTTAGCTCAACCTTTTATACATTTACACTTCAAACCAGATAATAAAACAATTAAAAAATTAAAAAATTAAAATACATCTCACAAGCCATGTTATAATAATAAAACAGACTATCTAAATCTACCTTTTTCCCTTTTGGAACTAAGATCTACCATCAAAAATATAAAAAAACAACACTTCTCCTAGTCCTGACGAAATTACCAATAAATTATTAAAAAATTTAACTCTTGAATGGCAAATTAAATTACTTGAACAATTTAATAAATTTTGGTCTACAAAAACTTACCCTCAAAATTGGCTAGATAATTAAATGATATTCATAAAAAAAGAAAACAAAAATCCTGAAAACCTTACATCATACAGATCCATATGTTTAAGTTCTAACGTTCTTAAATTTTTTTAAAAACTAGTTTCCAACAGATTAATTTGGCACATAGAAAAATTCAAAATTTTATATAATAACGTTTTCGGATTCAGACCTGGCAGATCATCAAAACACCTATTATTAAACATTATATCAGATGCAGAATACACAATAAAAAATAGATTACATGGTTGCTACTATAATAGATATGGAAAAAGCCTTTGACTCAATATCACATCAAAGTTTAATAGCAAAACTCAGAAAACTAAAATTTTGTGGAAACATTTTTTACTTTCTCTCACATTTCACATTAGAAAAAAACTTCAGAGTAAAAATTGGTAATAAATTATCAAATAAGTATAAATTTGAAAATGGAATCGTACAGGGAGACATATTATCTCCTCTGTTCTTTAATATTTATACAAACGACATCTCAGAAGTCTTTAATACAGAAATTAGTCACGGAACATATGCTGATGACATTATCTTCTGGTCGATTGATACAGATATAAATATTTTAAATAAAAGAATACAAAATGGAATAAATAAACTATCAATATATTCTGAAAAATGGAACTTAAACATTTTTACCGAAAAAACAAAAATAATTTATTTTCATAGAAAAAATAAAATTCCGGACGAATTAAAAATAAAATTGAATAACAAAGATATCACAATAACGGATAATATTAAATTCTTGGGATTACACTTAGATTCAAAATTAAAATGGAATAATAATATACACAATGCAATTGAAAATCCTAAAAAAACTTTTTAACTATTTAAGATTTCTTGGAGGATCATAGTGGGGAAGCTCTAGTAAAATTTATTTTTAATTTTAAATTCAATGATCCTACCTAAATGCTTATGTGGCATCGAACTTCTAAATACCATCTCAAAAACAAAATTAAAAAAATTAGAAACAATTCAAACAAAAACAATATAATACTGTTTAGGCTTAATGCAATCAACAAATAACCTAAATACACACACAGAAACTGCAATACCACCAATAGAAAAAAAAAAGAAAATATCTATTAAAAAATCTAATCTTTCGCATTTTTGCTAAAAATAGACATCCTATAATAGACAAATTAATAATGCAATTTAATGATATTCACTATATAACTTTCCTGAAAAAGCAAAAACTTTAGACATTTTTAATAATAAAACTAGTGGTGACTATATTCCCAACTTTCCTTATTGGATTGCTCCTTTACCTATAATCAAAGATAAAAATTTTGGAATAGAAAACAAAAAACAACAAGACTCATCTACTTTAAAAATCTTAACTGAAACATACATCCATGATAAATATTCAAACTTCATTCAAATATATACAGATGGATCTACAAATTTTGAAACTCTTAACGCATCTGGAGCATTCTATTGCTCTGCAGAACATTTTGAATACCTTTTTAAAGTCGACTCCTTTAAACCAATTATTCTTCCAGAATTAATTGCAATTATCTTAGCCGCAAATTGGTCATTAAAATTCCATAACCAAAATATTATAATATTAACAAATTGCAAATCTGCTTTACAAATTTTTCAATCTAACATATTTAAAAGTAATTTCTTTCTATATTTAAATGACATAATTACTTTAATATTCAAACACCTAAACCAACACAACATTCTACACATACATTGGATACCATCACACGTCAATATCAAACACAACGAATATGTCGACAGCTTAGCTAAAAAAGCTTCAAATCTAAATTAACTTATGCAATCTCCATTTAATTATTCAATATATAAAAAATAATAAAAAAAATATTAATAGATGAACTTCAATCATCGTATGATATAAAAGCTCAAAACACACAGAGATATAAAATATATCCTTTAATAAACAAATTTAACGATTATGGATTAAATAAAAAAGAAATGAAAGTAATATTAAGGATAAAAGCCAATCTTGCTTTAACTAAATTTACATTATTTAAATTTAAGAAAGTAACTTCTCCTAATTGCGAACACTGAAATGAAATTCAATCTATTGAACATATAATATTTCAGTGTAATTATTACAGAAATGAAAGGAAAGAATACTTTGAAAAATTAAATAACCTTAATATTAAAAACTTTAATTTTAAAACTATTTTAGAATCTACAAAAAATCACTAAATCCCATTTTACATAAACTCCTCTTACAATTCTTAAAAAATCTAAATATGTTTCATCAATTGTAAAAAAAAAACATACATATAAATATTAAAAAAATTATATATATGTATAAGTATGAAAAAAAAATTATGTATGAAAAAAATTATGTATGGAACAAAAAAAAAACCACAAAACATTGACTGAATGAGTCTGCATAGACCCTTTTCTATGCAGGAATATTCATTGTGTGATATGCTCATTATTATTTCAACTGTTCGTCGGATGGGACTTTACGTGTGGAGAAGAATGCAGAAGAGCCATACTTTCTTAGCAGTGTGCAGAAGAGCCATACTTTCTTAGCGTCGAAAAACACTCTGAATTGCCTTGACAGGAGGTTTCAATTTCTCTCCTAACACCGGTCTAGTACCCTTTCTCTATCTAACAATGAGATCTTTCGTTCTGTGACTAGGTCGTTTAATCAGTTTACATGCATTAACGAACCACCTCAAAATTAGAAAAACAACGAAATGGTTGGTAAAATTAAATGAGAATCACTAAAATACAGTGAAGTGGATGGCAGAATAGCTGCAAATTCGCACACATTGTATTGAATGGCAGAATATTTTCAAAATACTTCGGTACTGGATGGTAGAATTATTCCGAAATCAAATAAAGAACACTGGAGTTGATTGAATACCTTCAAAATATGCTGGAAGAGATGTCAGAAATAACGGAAAATATTAACAAAGAACACGGCAATGGATCAGAAAATATCTTCGAATATATGGAATTGGATCAGAGAATATCTTCGAATGACTGTAAAAGTCACTTCAAAACAGCAAATTACGGAGAAACCTCACACAAGAGAAAAGAAAGCATAGAAGGAAAACCGGAAAATGAGCAACGTACACAGGAATGGACAGCGATTCTCTTCAAAATATACAGGAGTGAGATTATACAGGATTATACAATAGAATATTTTAGATCTATCTTAAACATATAACGTAGCTGCTTCTTAATATCTATTTGCTCTTCTTTCGAGCAAAAAATACTACAAGATAGAAATTTCAAAGGAAGCAACAGTCAAAACTGGGATAAATCAGGAATTTTCTATGCTATGACTTTTAACTCGTGCCATCTCGTGGAGGAAAAGTGATCTTAAAGACTGTGAAAATTCCATAAAAATGCATTGATATAGGTAAGAGAACAAACATTTCAAAATAATCTTAATTAATACATAACACTGTTGAAATGGACCAACTAACTTGGATGAAAGAAATGTTATCCTGAAAATACTCGAACTTTTTGGTTTCCCTATTCAATGCTGGATGTTACAATCTTTAAAACTCAAAAATTTGCCATGCCCAACAAAACTTTCGATGTCAAAACCTATTGTGACAAAGCGGGGAAAAAAACCTTACCCAAACCAACAATGTTGGAAAGCTTCCTATAAAGAGGTCACAATCCCATGTATTAGTTAGTGCCTTCCAATTTTCAATCCCTCTTCACAGCCACCTGGGATGTCAGAATCCTTAAGATTCCTGAAATTTACCAATTCCAACTAAACTTTCGTCGATAACATCCAGAAATGCCAATTTTACCTTCTAAACCAGTAGTGCAGGAGAAATTTCTTTTAAGGGGCATCAGAAACCGATAGAGAAGAGCTGCCCTCTTTTGATCCCCTCTCTGCTTCTTCTCCTCCCAAGAGCAGCTATGAAGGTGGGAAAGATATTTTGTCGGGTTTGCTGGGATAACGACGGGTGGTTCATCGTCAAAACACGAACTCTTGCCACGGAAACACTAAATATCATGAAACTCGAGATGTTTGTGAGGAGTAGGGCCTGAGCTCTCATGAATGGTGCATGAAGCTTAACCCTTTAGACTACAAGAACACAAAAAGTTTAATTTTGAAAAGAGTCCATTCTTCATCTACAGATAAGTTTCGGATATCATTCATGAGTGCCCTGAGACCCTGCTCCTCACATCACCTCAAGTTTCATGATATTTTGTGTTTCCGAGGCAAGAGTTCGTGTTTTGACGATGAACCACCCGTCGTTATCCCAGCAAACCCGACAAAATATCTTTCCCACCTTCTTAGCTGCTCTTGGGAGGAGACGAAGCAGAGAGGGGATCAAAAGAGGGCAGATCTTCTCTATCGATTTCTGATGCCCCTTAATAGATATTTCTCCTGCACTACTGGTTTAGAAGGTAAAATTAGCATTTCTGGATGTTATCGACGAAAGTTTAGTTGGAATTGGTAAATTTCAGGAATCTTAAGGATTCTGACATCCCAGGTGGCTGTGAAGAGGGATTAAAAATTGGAAGGCACTAATACATGGGATCGTGACCTCTTTATAGGAAGCTTTCCAACATTGTTGGTTTGGATAACGTTTATTTCCCCGCATTGTCACAATAGGTGTTGACCACGAAAGTTTTGTTGGGCATGGCAAATTTTTGAGTTTTAAAGATTGTAACATCCAACATTGAATAGTGAAACCAAAAAGTTCGAGTATTTTCAGGATAACATTTCTTTCATCCAAGTTAGTTGGTCCATTTCAACAGTGTTATGTATTAATAAAGATTATTTTGAAATGTTTGTTCTCTTACCCATATCAATGCATTTTTATGGAATTTTCAGTCTTTAAGATCACTTTTCCTCCACGAGATGGCACGAGTTAAAAGTCATAGCTTAGAAAATTCCTTATTTATCCCTTTTTGATTTTTGCTTCTTTTGAAATTTCTATCTTGTAGTATTTTTGCTCGAAAGAATAGCAAATAGATATTAAGAAGCAGATACGTTATTTGTTTAAGATAGATCTAAAATATTCTATTGTCTAATCCTGTATAATCTTACTCCTGTATATTTTGAAGAGAATCGCTGTCCATTCCTGTGTACGTTGCTCATTTTCCGGTTTTCCTTCTATGCTTTCTTTTCTCTTGTGTGAGGTTTCTCCGTAATTTTCTGTTTTGAAGTAACTTTTACAGCCATTCGAAGATATTCTGTGATCCATTTCCATATATTCGAAGATATTTTCTGATCCATTCCCGTGTTCTTTGCTAATATTTTCCGTTATTTCTGACATCTCTTCCAGCATATTTTGAAGGTATTCAATCAACTCCAGTGTACTTTATTTGATTTCGGAATTATTGTACCATCCAGTACCGAAGTATTTTGAAAATATTTTGACATTCAATACAATGTGTGCGAATTTGCAGCTATTCTGCCACCCACTTCATTGTATTTTAATGATTCTCATTTAATTTTACCAACCATGTGGTTGTTTTTCTAATTTTGCATGTAATTTTTCTTTTTCGCATGTTAATTCGTTAATGCATGTAATCTGATTAAACGACCTAGTCATAGAACGAAAAATCTCATTCTTAGATAGAGAAAGGGTACTAGACCGGTGTTAGGAGAGAAATTGAAACCTCCTGTCGAGGCAATTCAGAGTGTTTTTCGACGCTAAGAAAGTATGGATGTTCTGCATAGTTCTCCACACGTAAAGTCCCATCCGACGAACAGTTTCTGCCTCTAGTGGAGAATCCTGGTATTGGGGAGGGACAGGCTTCCATGTCATTTTCAGTCTAGGTTTCGGCTTGAGGGGTGGGGTGTGCATTGGAACTGGTGATGGTGGCGGAGTCATGGTTGTAATGGATGGTTCCCTCAGTCGTTTAACACATGGATGGTTTTCCTCATCACAAATAGGAGGGTTGCTTTCATTCACAGGAAGGCTGCCTTCTTCATTCACAGAAGGGTTGTCTTCAACAGGGGTAGGATCTTCAATCATTGGTGGAGCGTCCTCGGCAAAATAGTCAGGTTCATCGAACAGGTCCCACAAATTCATCAAAGGAAAACCTCTAATTATCCGTGCAGTTGACCAATTAACGACCGGTCCATTGCGTAGAGTGCTTCTTGATATACTCGTTCATCCATGTGCTAAATGCTGCTGCATTGGCTTGTGAACAATGCACTCCACACCCTTTATGATAACCGCACTCAGTTCCAGGTATTTTAAGGTCTTTGAAACGTGGACAGCCAATTTTTTCTAAATCCAGCAAGGTTCACCACGTCTGTTCAATATCCGTTTCTCGTAGAATCCTCCCTTGTAAGCGATGACAGAAGCAAAAGGTTTGCGACACTTTTCGTGGATATGATGTACAATATCGTCCAGGCACCCGTACTCACAAACCACTTCACCGAAACGAGGGTAAAAGGGAAGGCCCATAATGTGTTTGGACACGTAACAAATTGTTTTACAGTCCTTCTGAGGAATGTCCGCCATAAAGGAAAGGTCGAATCTGTAGACACCTGTCAGACCCATACAATCCGAATAACGTAGTTCACGGGTCAGGAATTTACCCTTCACGGTGAAACCGTCCAAATCTAAGGTGCAGCAGATGTGTCATATTTCACACTTATCTGGAACACAGCTAATATCTAGCATACCTGAGTTCACGCTGATGAGGATGTTGATCACTAGGAGAGGACGCAGGCTGCCTTCACTGTCTCAACTAAGTCTTGAAAGTCGATACGCTCAAGTCCTTCAAGCACAGGAGAACCATATTTGTGGGCTTTCAGCGTGAACGTCAGCGCCACTTTCTCTACAGAAGGATCGGGCAGTCGTCTAATGATACTGTCGCACACTAGCTACTCCAGGAGTCCGGCAAACACAGGCACTAATTGCTCATCGGGCTGACCACACCAATACTGCTGAACAGATTCCAGAACAACGTCTGCAAAAGCCATGACTGTGGCTCCCGAACTTCTGCGGCGCCTTTTCATTCGAAACCTCCACCAATGAGCAACACGTCCAATCACATTCCAGAAAAATCAGGTCATCCAATTAAAATTTCAGGGGCGAAGGGGTTAATGACCAATCAAATCTAGAGACTAAAGGGGTAACAACCAACCAGACCAAGAGACTGAAGGGTTACAGTGGGGGTAGAAGGGCTGCACCCCTTAACCTAGCAATAGAAAGCATCCAGCGAACACACAGAGATGACGTCATTTCGGACACGCCCCTCCGTTAGAGTAGTTTTGACTACTTACATCAAATAAATTACAAAAAAGAACACAAAATATTCAAGTAATTAGAATTTATCAAATATTTTCCACTTCGATTTTCAGTCTACTAAAAGTATCTATATTTAGTATTTCTTTTTGGATAGCCTTAAATATAAGTGGTATTGATATTCGGTACGTTTTCCGTAATTATTTCGAAAAATAGGTATTTTGTAAAACCCTTGGTTTTGAAGGCTTTTATTTTTATTGTGTTGAATGGTTAACAAGAATTCAGATTTGGAAATATCTGTAGTTAATTAGCTATTTATGTGATACTTTCTTTGTACATTAAATATGTTAAATTTAATCTTGAACGGTCAAGATTTTATTCTGTAAATAAATTGTAATTAAATTTCATTTGACTGAATCAGTAATTCTCGGGGTTTGCAATCTGATATTCCCAGGTTCCACTCTCAAGTGGGACTGTGTTGAAAATTTTCTCGCTAACCTCCGTTCTGGCATCAGCAAAAGTCTAACAAACAAAAGTTCCCATCAGCTTTCTGAGGCAGGAGTTGGCTCAGTGGTTAGCGCGTCAGGCTCGTAATCTACAGTTCCCAGTTCGAGTCTCAACTCTGCGAGCATTCATATTTATCTCCCTCATCGTGCTTTTGTACAAAGGAAGGCATCAGTGGGCTTGGAAAGGTCACCATCCGCCGGATGGGACGTAAAACTCTGTCCTTGTGTTCGGGAGAGCCATGTCCTGTGAACATTAAAAAACACGCTGGATGGCAGAAGGCTACCATTTATCTCCTAGCAGCTGTCCAGTGGATCCCATCTCCCAACCTTCTCTGAGCTATCGGGGTCATTGTGGCCTGGCCATTTAGCCCATTGTGTGCATAAAAGTGCCCCTGAGATGAAAAGCAACCCTATCATCTTTCAGCTGTTCTCTAACACCATTGTTAAACTCTCTTAACACCTGCAGGTATTGATTACGTTTAGCTCTACAAATCTTGCTTTTAGAAATAAAATGAATACCTTTATCATCAAATGATTCTGTTTGAAGAGCTCCAGGATGGGCTTGAAAAAGCCATCGTTTATCGGATGGAATGTTAAGACATGATCCCTTCTTCACTTTAAAGAACATATTGGATAGACCAGACCTACTTCTTTCACATACGTGCTAACAGTAAATCACCTTCTCCAATCTGCTTTCGGAACTTGCAGTCCTTATGACTTTGCCATTATGTGCCCAAATATGCCCTAAGAGGGAAAACAAGGAAAATCCAAAGGAATAGCAGTCTACGGTTATAATGAATGACATCGTTTGGAACAGAGAAGGCGTTTTTACTGAATTCTACTTCCGTGACTAAGTTCATTTTTACTCAATGAATGTTTCTTGGGGCAATACTTTCTCTTTGTCTACTTCCTACGCAGAAAAATGTCCTTTAAGTCACTTTCCACTTCAAGAAAACGAATCAACCATAAATTGGACAAACATTATCATGCATACATATCGTGGTAAATAAAAGAAAATTTTGCTAACTTCATGACGAAACCAGGACCTACATTGATATTTCCTTTTTCATTTTCTCACTGGATATGCTTTCGGTTCTTCCACTCTCCTATACAAATGAGGCCATCTGTTTCGCAGACTGTTCTTGCAATATGTATTGAAGCAGAGATCACATTCCAAACAGATTAAAGAAAAAGACTGTTGACTCACCTTTCGTACCGAGTTCGAGATTACAATGGTGTGCTGAAGAAATGGGTCAATCAAGCACGCAACCTCATGGTTATGTCTCTATAAAATGCCCTACCAGTAGCAGAAAAGCGCTTAATTTCTCTACTGAATCTTAACCGACAACTTGAGTTCAACAGCATGAAGCTCCTAATCTTCAGTATGTTCTGCTGTTTTGTAGCAGTGGTTCTAGGCGACGTGGGAGAAATTCTGCAAAAGAATTTCTGTGGTAAGATTCTTTTTTTATTCATTATTAGTTCATAAAAATTCCATACATTTAGTATTCACCCAAATAATTCTATAAATTTTGAACGAAATTTTGATGATTTAATTTGTGAAAGTTGAAAGGATGGAATATTTCTTAAGTATAACTTTGTCAATGCATTATCGAAATTATTTCATATAATTTAAAAATCTGTTAAATTTTCATGTGCGTTTCTAGTGGAAAGCGTTATCGGGAATTTTAATCAAAAACATAATATTTGGAAAATGAGGTTTTCGAATGTCCATGGCATTTTTCGTGATGTTGTGATTATGTTAAATATAGACCGGTTTGAAAGGTGCAAATATTCTTAACCAAAATAGGGAACAAGTCTTTCACAATTTAATAAATTAATCGTTAAGTTTCGATTTGAATCATTTTCCGCTAACTTTATGATCATATTTTAAATACGTACTTCAGAATCTATGGATCTCAGCTTCCCAGAGAGTGTATATTAACTCAGGGAGGCAAGAGATCACAGAAACAACAGAAGCGTTACCAAAATCATGTTCGTCAACATTATCAAATGGATCTAAGAAAAGCCATATCAAAGAGAAATATAATATAGAAATACAACATAGAAATATAATTCGGATTATCTAAAACTTAAGTGTGAAAAAGTGTTCTCTAGATACTCTCAAGAGCGTAGCAAGAAACTTATAAGGGGGTCGCGAAACTGAAGAACTATTATTAAAACAATCAATTATTGTCAAACTAATGAAATAACCATCCACATGATAGTTAGTGCATGTCTGGTCTGAACCTCCCGAGCACTATAGATTACCCACCGATTATATCTGCACCGTCGTCAGCCTTCTCTTCCTTCAATTAATTTACCAGAACTTACTGATGCTGCACCGTATTATATTCTCTGGAACATTTGGTTGTGAGAATATTCTTCCTTCAATTCAAATTATTTTGTTAATGATAACAGAAAAAGTGGGACAAATTGCATCAAAGGTAATGTAATATGTGGGACAAAAATCAGTTAATGGTAAAAGGGATTTGTGATTAGAAACGTTTGAGAAAGTGGAACAGGAAATCTTCTAGAGAGTGGAATGAGGAAGTGTCCCAGGTCCCTTCAATTCTTTTCCCGGAGAGTGGAATAAGGGAGCCGCCCAGATATCCTTCAATTCATATCCCAGAGAATAGAACAAGGAAGTCTCCAATCTCCCCCTGAATCCCTCATCCCAGAGAATGGAATGAGGAAGTCTCCAATCTCCCCCTGAATCCCTTATCCCAGAGTGTGGAATGAGGAAGTCTCCCAGTTTCCCCTGAATCTTTATCTCAGAGAGTAGAACGAGAAAGTCTCCTATTTCCTCTTGAATACTTATCCCGGAGAGTGCAATGAGGAAGTCTCCTAGGTTCTCCTAAATCCTTACATCAGAGAGTGATATGAGGAAGAATTTCAGTCTGAGCTGAATCCTTGTACAAAGCAGTCGGAAAATCTCCCAGTTGATCAGTGGGTCGCCAAAATTGTTTTCAATATTACTAATATTTGAAAAGTTATGTTGGCATATGTGGCAAAATAGAGTTTGTACTACTGTATTTCTATTCTTTTCATCAGTTATTATCTACTTTTATTATCCTGTTTTTAAAGGAGTTATTTGTTTCGATGTGAAATAAAATATCTTCAATGATGCAACGGACAGATGACCATTAGACCTTCCGGTGCCAATAAAATCTAGGTGTTTGTTGATGGATGATGTGGAGGGAGATCCATAGGCTCATCAATCTGCTCCCTTAACGAATAGTTGGGACTGGGGGTCACCAACACTATTTACCCCTGAGTTGACAAGCCCCCCATGTGACAGACTTCAACACTGAAGAACGAATATTTTGTTTGAGGTTTCCCCGTTGATCTTCAGTATCTAGAGGACACAGAGTCAGGCGCTATCGCAGCAAAGTTGGCGGCGGAAAAACGTTTCCAGCCGGGGCATTTCTACGGCCACATTCGTATTAGAGTGCGAGACCCTAATGTTGTGTCGATTTATTGTAAATATATTTCCAAAATCTTGTATATAACAATTTGTTGTACATAAGCTGTACAGTCTGGTGAAATGATCCTCGACCACCGAGTTCGCCAATTTCCTGATTTAACTGCAATTCAACATAATAGGTACCTTTAAATTGAATTCTCCGAACCTGTGGGTTCAAACATATATTATTTTTTCTGCTTTTCTGATGAATCATTTCTGTTTCCCCAAAATTTCAGATTTTTCAGCGCCTTTCTTGGAATGGCTGAAATAATTTCACATGATAATAATTGCTGAGAGAGATCTGGAAATAACTAACAGTTGGACCAACTCAATATTTGGATTCGTCAAAGGGTGAAGAGTGAACTTTGTGCAAAGGTTCTATACTCTTCAAGTGTTCGTTTGCGTAATAGTGTCGTACCCACAGTTATCTTATCCTGTGGACATGACTGTTGGCAGGAAGGGTCTCGGACGTTTTGTCTCCAAGCGATAGTGACATTTTGACCACCTCCGTATTTTTGCATCCAGCGTCAGTCGAAAAAGAGCCCTGCCGCCGGCGTAGAAAGTTCGCGACAGGTCCATGCCCCCCACCCCACTCAGGAATTAAAGGGTGCTATACATGACCCGACACTGTCAACAACATGCCGGATGGATTAAGTGGAATCGCACCTCCGGCCCATCCTGACCAACCAGAAACGTCCACATCGAACCGCTAGGGTAACATCCATCAGGGGGCCGATAAGAAGGAGAACTAAAAGACAAAATCGAGAGTGCAGTCTTGTCGCTGTCCTGAAGGAAGGAGAACGTGAGCTTTTTGACTTTTGGCAGAGGAAAAAGAGCAGCAGCAGTCGGAAGCGCCGATGAGATGACCACGCAGCGAGAGTTATCAGCTCCCAACGGCGACTGGCGAGCCCCGATGTTGTCTCCTGGGACGCAGCCAGCAGTGAGGAGGTAGGGTCAAACTCGTTTTTGCTCTGGTTTAATTTTTTCCACTCAATTACGTTACTTCTCACCGTCACGCGGCCTGTATGGAACTAATCCATGGTGTATTGTGTGCTCACCTTTTGAGCACTGAACTGAAGTGACTTTTTGACTGGCTTTAGCCATCGCTGGAGAAAACAACCTTAAATTAAGAAGTGTCGCTCCGAGGGCGCCTGATGAATTTATCCGATGAGTGGACCTACATGTGTAATTAATTTGAACATCGATCTGTAAGTAAATGTTTTTTGTGTTTTTGTTACCTATGAAACAATATTAGTTTTTGATTATTGCTAAATGTGTGTTGATTTGGATGTGGGGCCGGAAATTTGCCTTGAGTTTGATAAACGCAAACGAAACACAGCCATTAGTGCGTGTGCCGCCCTGAAATATACTCAGGGATGGTCACGACAATAGTCAAACAGGCACAGTGGTCGTTTTTAAGATGAAAAGATATATATTTAAAAACAAATACTGATATAGAGGCCCGAATTTAATGAAATTGAAGGTTAATTATAATTATACATAAAAATGTTATAAATATATATATAATTATATATAAAATATATTATATTATACATAAAAAGGTAAATAAAAAGTTAATAATAAAATTAAAATTAAAGGTTATCTGGAGTTAAAAAACATAAATTCTTGAAATATTCGCGGTAGATGCACAGGTTTATTAAATATTGAGTTCCATTACCCTTACTGACATTCTCAAAGGGTGGTGAAGCTCAACCCCCCCCCCCCCCCCCGGTGATCCGACCCTGATCGCAAAATTAATCGCACAGTTCTTTCAGATTTAAATTGAAATAGAAAGTAAGAGTGCGTGCGATTTATGTTTATAACATTCAGATATTGTGATCTGAAATTTTTTTCTATAATTCGAATATCATCACCATCATCATATTTAAGCAGCCATGAGCTACGGAGATACAACAAGATTACATAATTTAGTTCTCGTATGTATATATCCTGAGCTGTATCTGTTTTATCTGGCCACTGTACACTAATTTTAACATGGTCCTTTTTGACATTGTCTGCCCACGGCATCCTAGGTCTCCCTCTTTCTGAGGCCTTTAGGTACACTCTTCATATTCTCAAATTTATAATTAGGCATAGGGGCAAGATGGTCAAATCAGCAGAGTCTCTCTATGCACAATATGCTGCTCACAGGAGTTTGCCAACTCCTTTGCTTAAACTCATCATTACTCACAAAGTTGAACCACCTAATGCCCAAGATAGTGCGTAAGCATCTAGAATCAAAATCATCAAGTTTCCTTTTACCTTTTTTACAAAGAATTCAAGTTTCAGTGCCACAACTAACCCTAGTAAGAACCAAACTATTAGAGTCCAATTATAGTTTTTAGGTGTATACGCCTATTTCTCCACACTCTCCTTAGATACTTAAATGTCCCAAAAAATAAAATAAATAAATACCCCCTCAAGCAGCTGCTTGCCACAGAGGTCTGACGGGAGCCTGTCAGTTTATGTGCCACAGTAGAAGATCTGAGAGGATGGCAGGACCTCAGCAGAAAACAACACGAACATCCATGCCTTACTCGGGGCTCGAACCCAGGTCCCATAGATCAGTAGCCAAGCGCGCTAACCACTCGGCACAGCAATCATTATTCGTAGGTTAATCTCATGCCGCAAATCACCAGTATCTGTTACATAGCTCCCAAGATAATTAAACTGACACACCTGCTCAAGAGTGGAACTATTCAGATTAACTGAATCACAGTCAGCCTGACCGATTTAAATCAATTTAGATTTCAATCTCTGTTTATCAACCAAAACTACTCTACTATCATTCTCATCAACAGTTCCAAAGAAAGAGTTTATTTCATCAGTATCATTTGCCAAAAGGGCTAAATCCTCAGCATATTTTAAGTAAGAAATTTTCATTCTCTAGACAATTTATAACCAAAATTTTGTCTTGCAGTGAATTTCACATAACATAACCAATAAACAAACTAAAGACAAAAGAACACAAATTACATCCTTCCCGAACTCAGGAAGCAATGCTAAACCAATTACTACATGACTTAGCAACTCGCACACACGACTCGGTGTTATTATAAAGAGCTTTCATTATATTAACTAACTTGTCTGGTATGCCATACGATCCCACAATCAACTACAGATTATGGCGATCAACAGAGTCAAAAAGCCTTTTTGAAATCAAGAAAACTAGTAACCAAAGGTTTCTGAAACTCTAAACGTTTAGGAAGAATATACCTGAGTGAAAAAAATCTGATCTATATATTCCCTACCTCTTCTGAAACCACACTGCTCAACACGCAATTGTCCATCAACCCGATTCTTAATTGTATTAAGCATAATCATGCAAAGAACTATACCTGGAACAGAAAGCAGACTGATATTCTTACAGTTATCACAAGAACTGCGATCACCTTTTTTAAAAATAGGAATAATAATAGCTCTGCTAAAATCCTTAGGAATACTACCTTTATCATAAAATATATTCAAAATTCCAGTCACCCATGTGGAAACTTCCTAGCTCTGAGCATTTCAGAAGTAATTTTGATGAATTGCTGTAGAAAGCTGTTTTAAATTCATATTATCTCTACACTGAATAAATAATGTCGTTTCGTCATAATTTTCGGCATATCTAGCATACTTTACGAAAAACGTTTGCAAATGTGTTGAAGATGTTTTTTTTAGCATATTCTGCATTTTTTTGTTGTTGATATCTTGATATTCTTTCGAAGTGTGGCTGACATCATGGTGAGTTGGATATATCACTACAAACAAAGAAAATTCATAAAATTATTCCATTTGTCAACTCCTAATTTCACAGTGCCTGAGACAACTTGTCATGTTATTAAAACACAGTTTTTCTAAAAGATATATTTTTTTAATCTTCGTATTTTTAACTTCTAAACGTCTTTGTTGTTCAACGGATGTTTCAGTTTTAGAAAAAAAAGCGTAATATTGTAACACCATAGATTATAATGTGTCTTCTTTCAATAATTGCTTTACATTTTTCCACTAGCTGATTAGAATAAGAACACTAAAAATCCATTGCAATGTGGGACTGAACCATATTTTTTGCAATTATCGTACTGTTCAGTTTCCATAGTTCTTTAGTCGTACGCCATATAAAGTATGAGTTTCGTCTATCAGAGGCTGTTAAATTTTGAAATCATAGAAATTTACTGAAAATAGAATCAAAATGCAAGCAAAATTTAGCCTTACTTGATGTGGAGGTCAGCGTACCTGACTATCAAATTTGCAGGCAAGTTCTTGTGTATGTGTTTGCAAATTTTATGAGAACAGTTGGGTTTTTTAGCTCTGAGCGTCACTTTTTTTTTCTACACAATGGCCAAAATGTCGAGTTTACAACGAGCACAGAGGATTGGGTGAAGGGGCCCACTGGACAGCTGTCAGAAAACAGATGGTAGCCTCCCGTCAAAGGCATCCTGCATGATCTTCAGGGTGCACAAAGTATGATTCTCTGGTACACAGAGTAAAGAATTTAAGCCCCATCCGACTTTCCAAGCCAAACGTTGGACTGTACGTTCGGTTGTGTAACTTCTTTTGTTTACACTTATCTCTGGACAGTGATAGTTTCCTAAGCTCACTTCTCGTTTAAGGAGGAATTCGAAATCCGGGACAGCAGAAAATTTGTCTCACTTGAAAATGAAATTCAGTAACTCTGACCAAAGTGGCACATTTTGTCATTATTTAATAGTTTCATTTATTTGGTATTTGAAATGATTACGAATTTAATTGAATAAAACGAAATTCTTTTTTTTCCACAGACAAGGGTTCTGAAGCAAGAGAAAAAGCAATTGATTGCCTGCCTCAGAAATTGCAACGTGACGTAAGACCTTTTTAAATTTTCAAATTGATCATTGCGTCATAAAATTCCATTTGCTCAACGTCATCTATATTAAAAAGAAATATTATGTGTGTCTCTAGGAGCCACTGCTCACCGGAAAGTCGTGGTAAATTTTACAAATTTTCACAAATTGTCTCTGGTTTTGATCCGAGTTTCACTGCTAAATTTCAAGTCAAAATTCCTAAAGGAATCTTGCCACAAGCAAACATAAATACGTTGCTATTCCTAGGGGAAACCGAAACCACTCTCAAAGCCATTGTTGCCTTCTAAGTATTTTTTATTATACTAAGTATATTTTAATTAATATTACTATTCAATATTAATTTTACTGCTTCCTAAGTCTGAACACAAATCATAATAATATGTAAATCTGCTGCATTTTCATATTCTAAACACTCTCAAAGACAGTTTTATATTAAAACATCCCACTGCAGGTATGCCCCTGTTTATTTAACCCAAAATGGGGCCACACCGGCTTGCATATAGTACCATTCAGCTTGTACACTGGCGGAAATTGAAAAAAGAACACCATTAATCATTGAAGCATAATCAGAGATTTATTTAGTAGAAAGAACTTATTCAAAAAAGACAATGATCACACGTGTGAAGTGAATCAATGTTTGTTTTACCTTTTAACGAGCATTACATTTTACAGAAGGCACATTTTAATAAGGTGTTGAACCTCCTCGAGCAGCAATCAAGCTTCCAGTCTGGCATGCCAGCGGTCGTAGAAATGCTGAATATCACGCTGGGGGATACCATTCCAAGCGCTTTCAAATTGGACGCATAATTCAGCGATGGTGGTTGCCTACAGTGGTTCGCGGAAGAGACTTTGTCCGATCCAGTCCCAGACATGCTCGATTGGAGACAAGTCTGGAGAGAGGGCTGGCCAAGGGAGTTCGTATACTGCCTGAAGGGCATATTGAGTTGCTCGGTCGGAGTGTGGACGGGCGTTATCTGCTGGAATATCGCATTTGAGATTAAACGCGAATATGGCAGGACGCCCGGCTGTGCGATGTGACTGACATACGTATTCCTATTCAGTATACCCTGTAGAAACAGCAGACACATACGAGAGTGATACCTAATCGCTCCCCACATCATGATGCTTGGCGTGGGACCTGTATGTCGTTGGCGGACGCACGACGGAAGAAACAGTTCACCTTTTCGCCTTCGGACCCGTAAACAACCATCAGACGCTCCTAAGCAGAATCGGCTTTCATCACTGAAGACCACAGACTGTCATTCTTCCCTCCAATGAACTCGTTCTGGACACCATTGCAAACATGCTAGATACTGACGAGGTGACAGTGGTAACTATGCCAGCGGTACACGTGCCCGCAGTCCTGCTTCCAAAAGACGATTACGTGTCATTCTTGTAGACACCTTGGTACGACCAAGGATTGAATTTGAGACGCCGTAGCCCTCCGCTCTGCCACTGCTGCCCTGCTGATATGCCGATCCTCTCATGCATCCGTAACTATGTGTTGCCCAGAACCATGTCTGCGAGTGTGCGAATGCTCTTCTGACCATTAACGCCACCATCGTACAGTCGCTCAAATAAATATTCGAACAGTATGGTTGATTACACAATTCAGAAAAAATATCAGGCAACGATTTCTATTATAATATGGATATAATCGTAACTATTTACATATTATAATATGTATTTACATATTATAATATGTAAATAGTTACCATTATAATATGATAATAGTGCGACACAAGACGGATAACTTGTTTCTTCAAACTCTAGTCCTTAAACACGCGCTGCGTATATTTGCATGTTGTCATCCTCAGTGACCTCATCATTTCATCCAATGACTTTCAATCTTCGATTCAATTCTTGGATCACGGTTTCTGCTGCCTTTAACTATTAATGTATTATAATATGACGTCCACAAAGGAATTTCTCCTGGGTGTTCTTTTTTCAATTTCCGCCAGTGTATAATAAATGGTTTAATAATAACTATGTACGGAAAAATTCCACCTGTACATGCAAATGAATTCCTCGAAGAAATCAATACACCTTATATTAAGACTTTATAAACAAAACATGAACATATCTACATGATTTTTGTTTTTAAAACTGGTTATTTTAATATTTTCGTTGTCTCCTTCTTCTATAGACATTCAAATATTTTTTGCTTTAAGAGATAAATGAAAAAATGTGTTTCTTCTATTTTATAGGCTCTATAAAAATACCCCCTCAAGCAGCTGCTTGCCACAGAGGTCTGACAGGAGCCTGTCAGTTTATATGCCATAGTAGAAGGTCTGAGATCTATAGATAATAATAAAGTATTGTCCTTCGCAGTTTCCAAATCACCCATTAGTTAAAATTTCCTCCTTACAAAATTCTTATTTGAAAAGAGACAATAATAAGCGCTTTTGAAAACGCGCATTCCATTTCCCGATTAATTCATATATGATGTTACGATACACAATTACATTGACTGTAATTATATATCAGATCTATTTTCTTGTCAAAGTCAAATACATTAACATTAAGATCAGAGGTGGAAATGTGTTTCAGAACTAGGCAAATGTTCCAAGATCAGTTGAGAAAACACCCCCTAGTTGATACGGCAGCGTTGAGCAATATATAAAACACCTGTTCAAAATACCAGAAATTATGACTACAAATGTTATAAAGGAATGGAGATACATACGGTGAATCTATTTACTGTCATTAAGTATACTTAATTAAAAAAAAATAGAATAACTGAGGAAAGGCATAAACCCGCCGTTCCTTCAAATTTCCAGCCGTGATTAGGATCTAATTAAAATCTTTGTTTACTAGTGGGGTAATATTAGATTACGAATTAGGAAATTTTCAAGTATAACTTTCTGCTGTTTAAAGCGGCTCTGTTGTTTTTCAGTTTTTTTTTTTTATTTCATATGCTTCAGTTTCTCTATCAAATTTCTAACAGTTGAAATATTTTCGCTACATATATATATATTTTTTTTTAATTTTAGAACTAGTATTCAATCATTTGAATGCACCACACAATGAATTTCGGAACGTTCCGTTGTTTTCGTTCACTTAGTATTAATTCGATAATAGTAAGAGATATTTTATCTTTAATCTTATAAGTTTCCGTGAGGTAATTCAAAATTGATGTTTAAATACAAACTCAGTTACATCATTTTACTGAACGCTCCAACTGCAGCTTCATATATTTCAGAATTTTTGAGCACGGCATAAAGGTTTTATGAATGAACTATTTTAATCCATCCAAACTGGCGTTGGATGTCCATTGATAACTGCTCCCTTACTTCGTTCACAACTTTCCACCGTTAACGTACTATTCACAATGTATTGCTCCTCTCACAAAGTACGCGAAAGCAGCTGCCCCAGAAATTTCGGATAATTTTACAGGATGTACTCCCGACCCACGCCAGCTAGGTACCTAATCGGTTAATCCAACTGGGCTAGAACTAAACGGGACCATCACACGAAATATGGTATCAATCGCTCAAGTACCTGCCGAACCAACGAAAATAAAATCTAATATTTCTTCTATTTTCTCTATTAACTGTATGTGCTATTTGTAAGGAGTATAATTGTAGCATTTGGTTTTACACTCACGCTTTTAGAGCTTGCTATGATCAACTCTGTATATGTAAATGAAAAGTAAATAAAGAGTTAACGGAAAAAATTAGACTTATTGAACTAAGTTGCAAATTTGCAATATTTGGTTTATATATTGATATCTTCGGATATGTTTATATCTGCATCCTCCACCACAAAGTGATAACAATCAAGAAAATAGCAACCGCAAAATGA
Source organism: Ryuthela nishihirai (assembly GCA_038380435.1). Lineage (NCBI taxonomy): Eukaryota > Metazoa > Arthropoda > Arachnida > Araneae > Heptathelidae > Ryuthela > Ryuthela nishihirai. The sequence goes on along the minus strand of JAWZYU010000013.1, from coordinate 62,223,388 downwards.
CATTTTTGAGACATTCTACTCTATTCATTTAAGGAAAAAGAGACAAGACAAGTGATGTTGAATATCGATCTGCAATTTTGTTTTGCTATTTCCTTTCTTCTTGAGAGTGTGAAAGGTCTGGAATTTATTTCAAATGACCTGTGTATATGTGAAATGATGGATCGATATTTTTATGGCTGCTGCTTGCAAAATAACGGACTTTAAATCCTGAATAGAAATATTATTGGCATACAAATGCCTGTGATTTTAATAGAAAATATTTTTATTCGATAAAGGTAAATGGATTATATTATCCAGCGATTCGCAGTTACTTTTTAGCATTGAAATAAAAAGAACACTGTAATTTATCTTTTGAAACATTTTTGACATAAATGAAGTGTGCTCAAACCCTAGCAGGTTCGAAAGAAACAGAGGAAATGACTTCAATAATTATGCATCATTTCATATACATGCAGGTCCGTCTCAGTAAATTCGATATTTTTCACACTCTCAAGAAGAAAGGAAATACCAAAACACAGTTTCAGATCGGTATTCGACACCAGTTGTCTTGTTTGTTTTTCCTTAAATTTCTCTGTTTTAGTTAAGAAGAACGATTCCAAAAGATGAGTAATTCTTTAACGTTATTCATTCAGCGTTTCGTATTCGATTTCTTTAGATTTCTCGACAATTACTACGATTAGCATTTGAAGTCGAATGCGATACCGGATTTGAAAACTCTAACCATTTTTTTTACCTTTAACCAAAAATATTTCTAATGCACGAATGCAGATCTCTCTAACACCAGTACATTGAATTTGACCTATTACCTAGGAGGATTCATTGGATTCAAAATTTCGATATATTACTCAGATCTACTCGAAGTACTCATAAGCAATAATTTTCACGTTTTTTAGCATATGTAGATCAAGAATTTGACTATTACCTGATCTTTACTTGACCTTGAAGAATAGACATATCCTAAGGTCAAGTTTCGCTTTTTATCCCGAGATCTACCACCCGGATTACTCAAAGTTGCCAATTTGCAGAGCTCTACCACTTCTAGTTGGGTTTCATTAAGCCAGTAATGCACTTGGGCGCCTAAGAAAATGCAAATATTTTACCACGAAATAATTGTATTTAAATATATTTAGTGTATTATACATGGTGATTGTAAACTCTTTCAACAAAAAAGAGGGGTGATAGTACACATCAAGATGTGAAATTTTTGCAATGAATCCTTTTGCAATAAATCGAATACGAAGGGTCGCATTCCACTCTTTCCGCCAGAAAAGAGTACTTTCGAAAAACGCCACGCATGCACAAATATTTACAACCGGTTCATGAAAAGCACAAGATTCAAATCAGGTGCGCTGAGGAAGTGCGTAGACGATTAAGAACAAACATTTAAAAACGCAGCCGAACCCATTCATCGACATTACCGTGATAACGTCACATGTTGATGATATTACATAATGGCATATTCGTGAAGTCCGTGGAAGACTACACATACGAGGAATTTGCGGATATGCATCTGATGTACGGTCAAGCGGGTGGTAATGGACGTGAAGCACAAAGATTGCACCGTGAGAGATTTCCAAATCGTAGTATTCCTTACCATTCGACCTTCGCCACTGTTGATCGAAGAGTGCGTGAAACTGACTCATTGCCTATCTCAATGAGTGATACTGGACGTTCGCGATGTGTGCAGACACCGGAAATGGAAGAACGTGTTTTGCAGCGATTTGCAGAAGTTCCTTTCACAAGTACGCGAGTGGTGTCATTCGAAATGGGAGTTTGTCAAACCTCGGTGTGGAATGTCCTACATAAGGCACCGATGCATCCCTTCCAGGTGAAGAAGGTCCAAGCTTTGAACAAAGATGGCTAGCCCCGCCAGGTAGAGTTTGTTAGGTTGATGCTCCAGATGAACAATGTTAATCCGCAATTTCCGCATTAGTGTTATTTAGTGATGATGCCACGTTTACCCTTGAAAGCATTTTCAACAATCACTACCAGCACGTTTGGGCTCAAGGAAATCCGCACGTCACTGACCCTCGTAAACACCAGCAGAAATTTGGCGTCAATATCTGGGCAGGTATCCTGCGTGATTGTCTGGTGGGAACTTACCGCTTGCCAGAACGACTGACCGGTGCACCATACCGTGTGTTTCTGGAGCAAGTGCTTCCCAATCTGTTGCAGGGTGTTCCGCTCACCACGCAGAGTGACATGTGGTTTGTGCATGATGGGGGGCCCCAACACACTTTTCAATCGAGGTCCGATATTTCCTAAATGCAACATATCCCGGCCGGTGGATTGGACGTGGTGGACCTGTGGCTTGGCCTCCACACTCCCCGGACTCCACTAGACATTTTCTTCTGGGGGCACATGAAAACACTTGTGTACGAGACACCTGTGAACTCCCTGGAAGATCTCGTCGCGAGAATCGGTGTTGCAGCGGAGAAGACCACAACACCAGGAGCCTATGAGAGGGTGCGACAGTCCTTCCTTCACCGGTGTGGGCTGTGCAACAACGCCCTCGAACGCCATTTTGAGCAGCTACTTTGAGTCTTTCTCTGACGCGACTGTAATTAAGCAACTCATAAATTGGTAAGGTGACTTTGTTTTCGCTGTTGAAGGATCAACGTGGATAAAAATCTGTTGAAGAATTAACGTGGATAAATAACTTTACACTTCTCTGGCGGAAGAAGTGGAATGCAACCCTAGGTTCCATTGCAACAGTTATATGTCTTCATGTGTACTATCACCCCTCTTTTTTGTAGAAAGAGTTTACAATCACCCTGTATATATTTAAAAGGGACTTAGGTTTGAGCCCAAGTAAGGCATGGATATTCCTGTTGTGTTTCCCCTGTGGTTGCGGCTTCCTCACAGATCTTGTCTATGGCTTATTAAACTCACCGATACCTGTCTCTGTGGCAAGCAGCTGCTTGAGGATTTTTTAAAATATCTGAACACACAAAAATTCACAGAATTCTATAAATGTATCTTATGATAAAATAATATATTTAAATGAAAAAAAATTTAAAAAATCACTTCTGAAGAATATGTAATGCTTGTTTTATAATATAGTTTTACATTCATCATCATCATCATCATCATCATCATCATCATCATCATCGTCGTCGTCGTCGTCGTCGTCATCATCATCGTCGTCGTCGTCATCAAGCAGCCATGGGCTACGGAGGTCCAACCACACTGTGCAATTTAGTTCTCCAAGTATATCTGCCCTGGCTACATCTGCTGCATCTGGCCACTGCACACCAATTCTAACAAGGTCCTGTTTGGCATTGTATGCCCACCGCATTCTAGGTCTCCCCCCCTTTCTGATGCCTTTAGACGCACTGTTCATAACCCTATTCGCCAATCTGTAATTATCCGTAGGGCAACATGGCCAAACCGGAGGAGTCTCTCTCTGCACAATATATGCTGCTTAAAGGAGGTTGCAGACTCCTTTGCTTAACCTCAACAGTACTTACAAAGTTGAACCACCTAATACCAAGATACAACGTAAGCATATAGAATCAATAGCAGCTAGTTTCCTGTTATCTTGTTTACACAGTGTCCAAGTTTCACTACCATAACTAACCCTAGAAAAAACCAAACTATTATAGTCTAATTTTAGTCTTTAGGTGTATACGCCTATTTCTCCACAATCTCCATAGATTCTTAAAAGTTCCGGCAGCAATCCCTATTCGTCTGTTTAACCTCATCCCGCACATCACCAGTATCTGTTACATAGCTCCCAAAGAAATTAAACAGTGACACCTGTTCAAGACTGCAACCATTCAGATTAACTGAATCACAACTTGCCTGACCAATTTTCATCACTTTAGTTTTCTCTCTGTCTACAACCAAACCTACTCGACTGCCAGTCTGATCAACAGCTCGAATGAAAGAGTTCATGTCATCAACATCATTTGCCAAAAGGGCTAAATCATCAGCATAATCTAAATCAGATATTTTCATACCTCCAGTCCATTTAAGGCCAAAATCTTTCCCTTGAAGTTCGAATAACGTAATTAATAACCAAGCTAAAGAGAAAAGGAGACAAAACGCACCCTTGTCGAACACCAGAACTAATGCTGAACCAATTGCTACAAGACTTACCAACTCTCACAAACGACTCAGTATTATTATAGAGAGCTTTCATTATGTTAACTAACTTGTCTGGTATACCATATGATTTCACAATCAACCACAAATTATGACGATCAACAGAGTCGAAAGCCTTTTTGAAATCAACAAAGCCAGCAACCAAAGGTTTCTGAAACTCTAAACATTTCTCAAGAATCTGCCTAAGTGAAAATATCTGATCCACACATCCCCTACCACTTTTGAATCCACATTGCTCATCACGCAATTTATTGTTAACCAGATTCTTAATTCTATTAAGCACAATCATGGAAAGAACTTTACCTGGAACAGAGACTAAGCTGATACCCCTATAGTTACCAAAAGGACTGCGATCACCTTTTTTGAAAATAGGGATAATATTAGATCTGACCATTACCTTGTTAAAAGTGTCTTGCAACTTAAACTTAAAAAGTGTTGTGCTACGGTTAAAAACTTTACCTTTAATACTGAAGCTCAGAACGACCCAGTTATAGCTAAAGCTTACCATGATAGGTCACTTAGTCATTATGACAGTCATGGTTTGCTTAATACTGAAGTTGAGGAAGAATGGGGCCATTTTAAACAGGCTTTTTTGGAAACTAACAGTACTCTTTTAGGAAAAAAGGAGCAGAGGAGGCAGAATTATTTAAGTGATAAGGCAGTTGAGCTTATTTCAAAAATAAGGAACTGCAGGAATGTCCTTAATCAGTACCCTACTAGTCCTAATAGAAAAGATTACAGAGAGCTTAATAAACGTAGAAAGGATCAGTTAGCTACTGATAAAAATCTTTGTCTTGATAGCTTGGCTGACAAAGCTGAGGAAGCAGTTAGGCAGCATTACAGCAGAGAGCTGTACCAGATAGTTAATGTTTTATGTGGCAGAAAACGGACAGGCATATAGGGATTGAAGGATAAACAAGGTAAGGTTATAGAAGGTGAGGATTCTGTCATGGCTAGGTGGGCTGAGCATTTCAGTGTTGTTCTAAACAATGTGGTTAGTTCTACTCCCATTGTTTGTAATGATGATAGATGCATTAGCAGCTTTAATGTTGGCCCTATAACACAATCTGAAGTTAGTTTGGCTATCTCTAAACTTAAACTTCATAAATCCCCAGGGGTAGATGAAATTACTACAGAAATGCTCAGAGCTGGGAATGATTTGGCTACCACTTGGATGACTGAAATTTTGAATAACTTTTATGATAAAGGCATGGTTCCTAAAGATTTTACCAGAGCTATTATTATCCCTATTTTCAAAAAAAGGGATCGCAGTTCTTGTGATAACTATAGGGGTATCAGTCTACTTTCTGTTCCTGGTAAAGTTCTTTCCATGATTGTGCTTAATAAAATTAAGAATCTGGTTGACAGGCAATTGCGTGATGAGCAATGTGGATTCAGAAGTGGTAGGGGATGTGTGGATCAGATATTTTCACTTAGGCAGATTCTTGAGAAATGTTTAGAGTTTCAGAAACCTTTGGTTGCTAGCTTTGTTGATTTCAAAAAGGCTTTCGTCTCTGTTGATCGTCATAATTTGTGGTTGATTGTGAAATCATATGGTATACCAGACAAGTTAGTTAACATAATGAAAGCTCTCTATAATAACAATGAGTCATGTGTGAGAGTTGGTAAGTCTTATAGCAATTGGTTTAGCATTACGTCTGGTGTTCGACAAGGGTGCATTTTGTCTCCTTTTCTCTTTAGTTTGGTTGTTGATTATGTTATGCGAAATTCACTTCGAGGGAAAGATTTTGGCCTTAAATGGGCTGGAGATACGAAACTTTCTGATTTAGATTATGCTGATGATTTAGCCCTTTTGGCAAATGATGTTGATGAGATGAACTCTTTCATTCGAGCTGTTGATGAGACTGGTAGTAGAGTAGGTTTGGTTATAAACAGAGAGAAAACGAAAGTGATGAAAATTGGTCAGGCAGGTTGTGATTCAGTTAATCTGAATGGTTGCAGTCTTGAGCAGGTGTCACAGTTTAATTACCGTGGGAGCTATGTAACTGATACTGGTGATGTGCGGCATGAGATTAACAGACGAATAGGTATTGCTGCCGGGACTTTTAAGAATCTATGGAAATTGTGGAGAAATATCCGTATACACCTAAAGACTAAAATTAGACTGTATAATAGTTTGGTTCGTTATAGGGTTAGTTATGGTAGTGAAACTTGGACACTGTGTAAACAAGATAACAGAAAACTAGATGCTTTTGATTCCAGATGCTTACGCAGTATCTTGGGCATTAGGTGGTTCAACTTTGTAACTAATGATGAGGTTAGGCAAAGGAGTCTGCAACCTCCTTTAAGCAGCATATTGTGCAGAGAGAGACTCCGCTGGTTTGGCCATGTTGCCCGTATGGATAATTATAGATTGGCGAATAGGGTTATGAACAGTGTGCCTAGAGGCCTCAGAAGGAGGGGGAGACCTAGAATGCGGTGGGCAGACAATGTCAAACAGGACCTTGTTAAAATTGGTGTTCAGTGGCCGGATGCAGCAGATGTAGCTCAGGACAGATATGCTTGGAGAATTAAACTGCGTGGTCTGGTTGGACCTCCGTACCCCATGGCTGCTTGATGATGATGATGATGATGATGATGATGATGATGGTGGTGGTGGTGGTGGTGGTGGTGGTGGTGGTGGTGGTGGTGGTGGTGATGATGATGATGATGATGATGATGATGATGATGATGATGATGATGATGATGATGATGATGATGATGATGATGATGATGATGATGATGATGATGATGATGAATAACTCTGGTGAAATCCTTAGGAACCATGCCTTTATCATAAAATATATTCAAAATTTCAGTCATCCAAATGGTAACTGAAATATTCCCATCTCTAAGCATTTCTGTAGTAATTTCATCGACCCCTGGGAATTTATGAAGTTTAAGTTTAGAAACAGCCAAAACTTCAGAATGTGTTGTATGGCCAACATTAAAGTCACCAATGCATCTACCATCATTACAAAAAAAGGGAGTAGAAATAACCACATTGTTCAGAACATCACTGAAATGCTCAGCCCACCTAGCCATGACAGAATTCTCACGATCTATAACCTTACCTTGTTTATCCTTCAATCCTTGTATGTCTGTCCGTTTTCTACCACACAAAACATTAACTGTCTGTACAGCTCTCTGCTGTTGTGCTGTCTAACTGCTTCCTCGGCTTTGTCAGCCAAACCATCAAGCCAAAGATTCTTATCAGCTGCTAACTGATCCTTTATACGTTTATTACGCTCTCTGTAATCCTTTCTATTACTACTAGTAGGGTATACTAACTAGACTAGTAGGGTATTTCTTAAGAACATTCCTGCAGTTCTTTCTTTCTGAAAATAGCTCAAGTGCCTTATCACTCAAATACTTGTGCCTCCTCTACTCCTTTTTCCCTAAAAGAATACTGTTAGATTCCAAAATGGCCTGTTTAAAATGGTCCCATTCTTCTTCAACTTCAGTAGTAAGCAAACCATGATTGTCATAATGACAAAGTAATCTACAGTGATAAGCTTTAGCTATGGCTGGGTCTTTCAGAGCTTCAGTATTGAAGGTAATATTTTTAATCTTAGCACAGCATTTTTTAAGTTTAAGTTGCAAGACACTTTTAAGAAGGTAATGGTCAGATCCAATTTCAGCTCCCCTATGTGCCTTGGTATTTCAAACAGAACTAGCCCATTTGCTGTTAATTAATATATAATCAATCATATTCTTATGCAGCCCATCAGGTGAAACCCATGTGTTCTTATGTATGTCGCGGTGTTTTTAAAGAGTGTTAGTTATTCTGAAACCATTGAGTTTACTTACTTGTAGGAGACGTTGCTCATTGCCATTGCAGCTACCGATATCAAAACGGCCTATCACCCGTCCCCAAATGTCAGAGTCAGTACCATCTTTGGCATTGGAGTTACCTAGAATAAGGGTAAGAGCTCATTTCTTGACAGAATTCAAAATATCCTGAAGTTGGCTGTAAAATCTATCCTTCTCATTCTCATCGGCACCCTCAGTGGGGGCATAACAGCAGATAACATTCAAGTCTTTAATGCTTGTCTGAAATTTTGCTGTAAGAAACTTTTCATTAATGCTCTCATATCCTAGAAAAACATAACTAGCATGTCTGTTGAGAAGCAGATCCACGCCTTGGTGATGCTTTCCATCCTCCCTCCCAGCAAAGATAAATTTAAAATTATTTTAAGTATCACACCTTTACCTGTTCATGTAGTCTCTTGCAAGCCTAGAATATCTAGGTTATAGAGCTGGAATTCCTGTGTGAGGACATCAAGAGAATAATCTCTATGTAATGTACTCACGTTCCATGTTCCTGCAGAGAGAAAATGATTAGTAGGTTTTTTGAAGAAACTAGGTTTATTGAGATAGGTAGGGGCCAACAATATCAAACAACCCCCTGATCGCAGGCATGAGGAAAAGATCTGTTCTTCCTCCGCTAAAGGCTGAAGTCACCAATGCTGGTCGGAACTTCAGGCAAAACCTTTTCAAGTGGACTTTTTCAAGAGCCATATGGCCTGCCTGAGACACATTATTCCAGTCTAGGCTTGACGATGCCCAACTAGCTAAGTGAGGTTAAAGTACCTGCGATGGCTTCTGATTAGGATTATCCACCAACTGATACAAGGTATCCCATGCCTCTGTTCACTTATGGCTGACAACCGAGAAGCAAACAGATAACACAGCAGCAGATTCTCCCTCAGCAGAGGCCCACCAGTGCAGCAAGTCCAGAAACCATAATCAAGCTCAAATCCATAAACAATTCCAGTCTAGTAGGTATAAATGGTCAGTACTAGGACCCTGTGAAGTTGACCACTCCTCAGCAGGATTGAAAAAAAAAGAAAAAAGTGGCTATAGATGACCATATCAGTAGGCCATACTGAACTGGCAGTCCTCCCTTTCTGTTCCTTTCCAAAAGAGAATAATACTTTTAAAATGTACTAACGGCCTACACCTCGAAAAGGCGGGTCGGACATTATTATACAGGAAAATAAAATTTAGGCAGAAGTCCAGTGTAGGAGTCTCACTCAGACGCCATTTAGGTTTTTCACTGCCAAATCTGTCCAATGTCACAAGAAGATGAAATGAAGTCCTTAAAGTAAACCCTTTCGCTTCCAATTTCGTACCCAATTAGGAGACAGATATTTGTAAATATATATTGTTGCGAATTACAAAATACGGATATGCACTGGACGTGAGTAATAATAACTATATTTTAAAACCAAATGTAATACAATGCAAATTGTTACAAAGAAAATATGGATGAAGTTTTTCATAAACGAATCGACTACTAACATGCAAAAGTCATTAACATTCCTGCACAGAGTACACAACACAGCTCTGTCTATACTACTGAACTATTACCTCTATACTGTCTGTCGTGTCTCTTGAATACCTTATATACCAGGTATAAAGAATCCTTCTTCTTGTTAGATCACTAGAAGTATCCTCTAGCAAAACATAACTACCGTCCGTGCACACACCAATACAAGATACTTCTTGACTTTTATTTATCGCGCACAGACTCAGACCATGTAAATATCCTTTTCAGATCTCACCACCTTAACACACTTCACTGCTATATTTTCATTCTTCTAAATCGTTCTAAGTTCCAAATCGTTGGCTAATTGAATCTCACGCAGAAGCACACACGAGGGCTCCAGTCACGCTAATTCGTGAAGTCACTGTTGCTCGTTCATCTGTCGTAACACTGCCCCCTCCTTAGGTCTTGTTCGTCCCGAACAATTCTGGATTCCGAAGTATCTTCAGTTGTTCGATGAAACGGGGCCAAACGATCCATGGGAACCACCTTGCACTTTGTAGTTGAACGTCGACGAATGCGATACATCACGTCGTTAATCCTGTTAACTACTGTGTAAGGACCTCCAAAAGTCTCAGTGAAAGTCTCCTCTTTCCATATGGAGTAGTTGGACGTCGACGAATGCGATACATCACGTCGTTAATCATGTTAACTACTGTATCAGGATCTCCCCAAGGTCTCTGAAGTCTCGGTGAAAGCTTCTTCCTATGTGGATTTGTTTTCTCTACAGCAGTAGGTGAACACGTATTTTGTTCCACTGTATTTAAAATACGGACGGCTGTCTTCTTTAGGAAGGTGACGAGTTTATTGCTTTTGTTTTGCTTCTGGCGATAAAAAGCACATTTCATTCTCACGTGTTTCCTCAGTTCATCCACATGTCTGTGTCAAAATGGAAACGAATCACATTATGACGTAGATTTCCTTTCTCACTGAAGCCTCGTCCACAAACAGAATACGTGTAAGGCTTATAGCCCTTGTGAATACGTTTATGTCTCCGCAGGGAGAAGAATCGACTGAGAGTTTTGGTGCAAAACCTGAACTCGAAAGTTTTCTTCTTTGGATTTTTACTTATGGCTCGTCTTGCCTTTGGTTCGGATTTCACGTCTCCTACCATTTTGCCAGGCTGTTCATAGTGAGGAATATCAGAGGCTAATTCACTTGACGACACAATAGGATACGCAGCTTTACGAAGAAGAGTCTCTGGTAATTGGAACTGCTCCGAGCTCAGGGTTGTAGCTGTACCGTCAAGAGAATGAGGAAACGAAGCAATTTCTATTAGGACATCTATGTTATTTGACTTAGTTTTAGAATTCTGCCAAGTCAATTTTTCCTTATTATTCTTCTTACCAAGTTTAAGAGATGTAGGATTATTTCTCATTTGAGACATTTTGCATCTTATGTTGTAGGCTTCTTCATCGACTTTCTTTCTAACTGCTGTGTCTTCCTCCGAATCCACATTCTTGGAGCTCTCATTGTAATTTGCCAGGGAAATATCAGTCATGATTGCCAAATTGTTCATTCTGGAGATCAGCGACGAGTTTTGTAACATGATATTGTCCTCTTTAGAGCTCTTGTAGTCGTGATAAAACTTTTCTATATCCTGGTAATCTAAATGATTATAATGTCCAAATCTGCGCATTGACTGTTCAGAAAAGAAACTCAGCATGGCTACTTTCAGATTATCCGAGGGCTTCACTTCTCTCTGATCGTTACTCTGAGGCTTAGTTTCATCCAGAAAGTTACTGTTATCCGAGCACAATTTATTACTCATAGAAAAAGGAATATCTAAGTCAGTCTTTGAAGTACCGTCTTTGCCTGAAGCTCCTTTACTAGCATCACCTGTTACGCTTCTACGCCATTCTTCGGAATTCTTCTTACTTAAATCCCCACTTTCTACAAACAATTCGAGTGTGGCTATATGCTTCGGAAAACTCTCTCCGACTTCCCCATTAACGTCCAATGGCACTTCGTTTCTATGATGAATGGACGCCTCTTTCTTTTCATTGTCGACGATACGATCTGACGACTCTGCTCGGACCACTCTGCGAAACGTAAACTCTGTTTCGTTCCTCTTCATTTCCACTCGTTACTCTGCCTTTGTGATAATTGTCCATGACGCATTTTGCTGACGGTAAGGAATAGAATACCTTTCGTGTGGATCTCTCTTCAGATCGTGCCAGACTTGTATACCTAGGTATTTTGAAGTGCAAAGCGTACTGTATAGTCTCACAGCTCTCTGATCTGTGTGATTGTTCCTCACAGTTCCTAGACATGTCACCAGCGACACAGACACTCTGCCATGCATCACCAGTATTTGCGTGGTCAAAGGCATTATCTGCGCTATCTCTACGTTTCTTGATTTCCAGTAGCAGATCCACATTTCGAGATTCTCCTTTCTTGCGAAGATCCGATTGTTTTGTAATCTCCCTCTCGCAGTCCTTTCGCACTTTCTCCATCTCTCTTGAGATCTCTTCAATCCACATGAAGACTTCATCAGAACGCCGCTGCCCCAGCGAGCTTCTCCTGTCCGTCGAATTTTGTAGAAACGAATTGAATCCAAATTGCTTCTTTCTCAGATAGCGAAGAATCCTGGAATGTTTTCTGGTTCCGCATCGTTTCTTTCCCGCATCAGCATTATGTTCATCTATACTGTTACCTCCAGTGCTGTTAGTTTCGCAAATTTCACCTATTGGTTTTGGATTCACATTTTGATATGCGTTGCCTTTCTCTTTTTCCTTTTCATAATTTTGTGTAGCCATTTCGGCTTTCATTTTATCATTTTGACTGATTATTTCATCTAATTTACTATTTTGTGTCGCTATTTCGGCTTTAATATCAGTCATCTGTGTAGCCATGTAGGCTTTCATATCAGTCATCTGTGTAGCCATATCGACTTTCATATCAGTCATAAGCTTTATTAACTCATCCATTATCTAGTGAAAGGCATTCAATTAAATTATCCACACTCCCAGACACCAAATGTTGCGAATTACAAAATACGGATATGCACTGGACGTGAGTAATAATAACTATATTTTAAAACCAAATGTAATACAATGCAAATTGTTACAAAGAAAATATGGATGAAGTTTTTCATAAACGAATCGACTACTAACATGCAAAAGTCATTAACATTCCTGCACAGAGTACACAACACAGCTCTGTCTATACTACTGAACTATTACCTCTATACTGTCTGTCGTGTCTCTTGAATACCTTATATACCAGGTATAAAGAATCCTTCTTCTTGTTAGATCACTAGACGTATCCTCTAGCAAAACATAACTACCGTCCGTGCACACACCAATACAAGATACTTCTTGACTTTTATTTATCGCGCACAGACTCAGACCATCTGAATATCCTTTTCAGATCTCACCACCTTAACACACTGCACTGCTATATTTCCATTCTTCTAAATCGTTCTAAGTTCCAAATCGTTGGCTAATTGAATCTCACGCAGAAGCACACACGAGGGCTCCAGTCACACTATCATCTGTCGTAACAATATCTTTGGTTGATTCCGCACTGAATTGTGAAATGCCTGTTGCCACTTATGTGGTTTCATTTTTATGTAGTTTCAGAACAGCATTTGATACCGGAGTTCGCTATACTGCATTTTCTTCATTACTTCCTCGACAAAAAGGCCAATGGGTTTCTTGACAGAATGATTACAGGGGATAAAAGCGGATCATTTATGACAATGTTCTACATTGCGCTCTAAGAGGGGCAGAGAAGGGTTAACAATATGGGGAATAATGCATCCAAGAAAATTTGCATTGTGTTTTAATTTTTCTGAAATATTTCGATTTGACAATCATGATTTATAGTGAATCAATGATTTAGAAACCTTCTCTCCCTTCCTATAATGGCTTAACTCACACCAGGAAAACATAAATCAAAAACGTCTAGAGAACAGACAGACAATTTCCTAAGATGAAACATAAACAATTTAATCATACGCATTTATATACAACAACCAGCCGCTCAAGGCTCACTTCTGCCGACTTTGGGACTCTTAAACTGTAAGCTACAGAATTTTGCACTATAATGAGCTAACGAGACTTTTCGCGATTAACTAAACTATTCAAATGTTTGAGAAATGTTAATCGTAATATTTCAGCATTATCTATGTTAGGGAGTACCAAGATTTGTAAATGGCATGGACGCAGATTAGTAATAATCTCCTATCCCCACATGCAGGAATAATTTCTATTCTATAAAAATATTTAAATATCATCAAATATGTTAATATATAATTCTATCACCAAATCGGTATATATGTAATGATATATGTATTACAGAGAGCAAATTTTACTGTTAGAGGTTTAGTGTTCCGTGCCATCTGCGCCTCTTATTATACTGAAAAAAAATTACTCATTCATTTTCAATTTATCTCCATAAACAAAAGAAGTTGAAACTCTACAGATGGAAAAAAAAATTCCAGTTTCTTACAAACGAGATAAAAAATCATTGCGATAAGATTTCGAGAATTAATGTCTTTTTGCTGTAGATTCTAAATTGTGTCTAGATGATTGCCTAACAAAATCTACATTTGAAAATAATTATTTTTAATTTATAATTTTCATATTCAGATGACGTATCTGAGCAATAAACATAACGAAACCCGTGATGACCTAATCGAATTCTGGTGCAACGATCCCGAAAAAGCAGAAATGGTAAGTTTTATTTTCGCATTTTTTCGTACGAAGACTAACCATTTTTTGTTCACTTATCAATCCGTTGGAAATAAGCTTAAATTTGTTTATTCTATAATATTTCTAACAATGTATTATATATTCAAAAGATATATATGCACTGGCGGAAATTGAAAAAAGACCACCATTAACAATTGAAGTGTAATCTATGAGATATATTTAGTAGAAACATTGAATCACTTCACACTTGTAACCACTATCCTTTCTCACCACGTTAAGGACAGTGATTACAAATGTGAAGTGATTCAATGTTTATTTTAACTTTTAATGAGCATTATATTTTACAGAAGACACATTTTAATAAGGTATTGAACCTCTTTGAGCAGCAATACAAGCTTCCAATCTGGCACGTAATTGGTCGTACAAATGCTTGCTATCACGCTGGGAGATACATTCCATTCGCTTTCAACTTCGACACGTAATTCAGCGATTGTCGTTGCCTGCCATGGTCCGAGGAAGAGTTTTTGTCCGATCCAGTCCGATCCAGTCCCAGACATGCTCTATTGGAGACAATTCCGGAGAGCGTGCTGGCCTAGGGAGCTGCTGCACTCCCTTAAGAGCATGTTGAGTGGCCCAGGCGAGGTGTAGGCGGATGGTAACTAATGGAATATCGCATTTGGGATTGCACTGAAATATGGCAGGATGACCGTCTGTACGATGTCGCTAACATACGTATTGCTATTCAGTACAGCAGACATGTCCGAGAGTGATACCTAAACGCTACCCACAAGATGATGCCCGGTGTGGGAGTCGTGTGTTGCTGGCGGATGCACGATGGAAGAAGCCGCTCACCTTGTCGCCTTCGGACGCATATACGACCATCAGATGCTCCTAAGCAGAATCGGTTTCTTCACTGAAGACCACAGACTTCCATTCTTATCTCCAATGAACTCCTTCTTGATGCCACTGCAAACATGCTCGACAGTGACAAGAGAACAGTGGTAACCTTGCCCGCAGTCCTGCTTCCAAAAGACGATTACGAATCTTTCATGGAGACACCCTTGGTATGACTGAGGATCGAATTTGTGATGTAGCTGTCCGTTCTGCCACCTCTGGCCTCCTGATACTACGATCCTTTCGTGCGTCGGTAACTCTGTGTTGACGGAACAACGTCTGCCAGTGTGTGAATGTTCTTCTGACCATCGAGGCCACCATTGTACCACTGCCGACACCTCTCGTCGAAAGCGGTGTGCAATTTGACGAAAAGACCAACCTGTTTTCCGGAAACCCAGAACACGACCTCGCTCAAACTCCGCTAAACTGAACAAATGTTGTGCGCCTGCGTCGTCTAGGCATGGTAGCTACTTTAAAGAACACTGAACAATATGACACAAGATGAATAACTTCTTTCTTCATGTCTTAGTCCTTAAATACGCTCTGTGTACATTTGCATGTTGTCGTCCTCAATGACGTCATTATTTCGTTCAATGACTGGATCACGGTTTCTACTGCCCTTAGTTATTAACATATTATAATATGACATTCCTAAAGGTATTCCTTCTGCGTGTTCTTTTTTCAATTTCCACCAGTGTACATATAAAACACTTTTATTTATATAAATCTTGTAGTTATTAAAATAAAATTACTGTCCTTTCAAGGAGAATTGTATATCTTATGCTACACGTTTCCCTTTCAATAAGCAAAATGTGTTTAGTATTTATATCAAACAGAAGAAAGGAATATTTTTTGCGCTTTTTCCCACATAATCCATGAAAATTGAATTATTTGTTTACGTTTTATATCGAGAACAAAGTTCTCTTATTTAGTATACAAGATCTCGAAAAAATCTCGTATTTAACTTTCTCAAAAAATACTATATATATTTTATCTCGCATTAATATATTCAGAATTTTTGTATTCTAGCATTTTAAAGTGTATTTAGCATTTATAGAAAAATTCGAAAATAAGATTTACTTCTTTCAAGAAAGATGTAAACATATACTCAGCCTTGTAAATCTTATTCCTAAATTAAATTTTTTTTTTCTCACGAAGCTGTTTACGAGCCATATGATGGATTTCTTTATGAGCTAATCGAGGAAAAAATCGATTCCAAAATGCAATGCGAACTAATTTTCACTTTTAGTACCTTTGTAATGATCAGAGATACTGCGATAACTTTTCCTCAGAAACATGAATCAATGCACCTGAAGATGCACCAAATTTTCTTGGAGCTCCATTCTTAACTCCGGAAGCAAATAACTCCCTTACACATGCCTCTTCTAAAAAAACTGAAGATATCGTTCACCAATGTTGTTCATTTATCCCTTTATTAGGGAATGGAGAATAACAATTCAAGCTTTGGCTAGTAGAATATACATAGCTATTGACAGCTCTCGCGATTTTCCTTATCGGCGGACAATAAAGCGATTAGTGACGAATAAGTAAAAAACCTGATTTAAAAAGTAAAACCTGTGAATTAAGAACGGTAAAAAAATGTTCCTTCTGTGAAATCTAGGAGTCTGGTCGCACGTTTAATAAGCACATTAAAAACAAATATCATGTTATCTTTAGGTCGTGATTTAGAAACGGGCTCTTGTCTCATTTTTTATTTATAAATCTGACACACCTTGCTGCATTTAGTGGCTCAGCGCTGCTATATCAGGTGTCGAATTGCCACACATGACAGTTAGAGGCATTTTGGCACCTTAGGCAGGTGGCGCAAAAATAGCGCCTCTTTGTAATTCTTTCAGACCACATCTGTACATATGGGAAAACTAATTACAAAACTAATTTTGGTTATACAATTCTTAAATAATATATTTTTCCAAATTTATTTCCTTATGAAAACAATTTAATCAATTTACAATTAACAAAAACATTATTTCTTTATATATATATTTTTTTTATTTTTCTAATTTCTATCTATTTTTCTGTTTTTGGCGACTGGTTCCAATAAATTAAGGAAAACTCAGAAAACGTATTATAAACAAAAAAATTATATGAATGATTTTAATGAAATTTAGTGAAAACATGAATTACAATTATAGTTTTATAATGGAATAAAATATTTTACACTAGAAGCATTTTTCGTCAAAAAATAACCCTTACATGAACTTGTCGAAAAATGAGGTGTCAGAATGTAATAAGGAAAGTTCTTTAATAAGAAGTGTGTTCACCCCTTACAAGAATGCAGGCACAACTCCAATGTTCCATGCTATTTATGACGTTCTGAAACAGTTCAATAGGGAGTAACGACCATTGTTCCTTTAAAGTAGTAATAAGTTCCCCTTTGTTTCAGGTGGCGTGTTGAGGGCAGCAATACGTCTCCCTAGAACGTATCATTCCCACACATGCTCAATTGGATTTAGGCCGGGAGATCGCGCTGGACACTCCATGCGCATAATGCCTCCAATTGAAGGTATTGCTCCACTAATCAAGTTCTATGTGGAAGAGCATTATCGTCTTGTAAGATAAATATTTCACCTATTGCACCAACGTAAGGACGTAAATAAGGTTCTAGGATGTCACGCTACCTCCGCCCTAACTGTCTCTTTGACGGATGATAGCGTGTACCTCGTTCTCTCCATATCAAACAATGTCCGGAATCACTCTTCAAGGAATATCTGGACTCTTATGTGAAGAGTACGGACTTCCATTGCTCTTCTGTCCAGTTAACATGAATGCGTGCCCAATTCAACCGCTCTCTCCTGTGACGTGACATGAGGGGTATACAAATTACTGGCCTTCTAATACAGATCTTCCTCATGAAGCCTTCTACACACAGTAGATGCTGATATAACCTCCAGTGGCTGCTGAAAGAGAGTATCGTAGCTGAGAGGTAGTAGACTTCCTGCTCCTTCGTGCTGTTAAATGCAGATATCGGTCTTATACAGCGGTCATAACTCTAGCCCTTCCTTGGCTAAACCTCCGAGACGGGGAATCCGTTCTAAGAAATTGATTCCACAGTCAATGGACCACAGAACGACTCACATTCAACCATCGTGTCATGTCTGACTGACGTTAACCTGCTTCAAGCCGTCTAATAGCTCTCCACCGCAGTTCATTTGCAAATGATATCAGGAGGTCATTCCTACAAAATGGCTATTTCGAATTTTTTACTCACATTTACAACACAAAATAACGATCCACTTCGAAATATTCGTTTTCATGCGGCTATCCGATTACGCAAATAGACGCAGCCTAGATTAATTTGCATACGATATGCACACTCGGCATTACTTTACTGGTTTCATGAACAAGTTTGATGAAGATACACAATGTTTCTCATTTTTCCTTAATTTATGAAAACCAGTGTAATATATTTTTTCAACATTTTTGCCTTATGAAAACAATTTAATCAATTTCCAATTAATAAGGACATTATTTTTATTTATTTTTTATTTTTCCCATTTCTATCTATTTATCTATTTTGGCGAAAGATCATTATTTCAGTTCAAATAACCATAATTATATTATTATTCTACGAACGTTATTCGATTAAACCGATTATCTCAGAACTCAAAGAGTTAAGGCACATTTATTGAAGAATATTTTTTCTTTTATTTTCAGAAATATTGCCCTCGAAACGTCCATCACAAAACATGAGGTATATAAATATTACATGAAAAATAATCGTCTACCCATAAAGGCACTGTCAAGTTTAACTCGTCTATCCAGAGCTGCTCTATTTGGCGCTGTAGACCAATTGTAACCAGGTCTTGTATGGCATTGTATGCCCACATCATTCTAAGTCGCCCACATCATTCTAAGTCATACACCTTTCATTAGGCACACAGTTCATAACCCTATTCGGGAATCTGTAGTTATGCATACGGGCAACATGGAATATTCCGGAGGAAAATAATGACCACTCACTCTGTAATTATAAAATCTGTTTTGATCATGAAGGAAAATATAATCGTGAAAGAAAACGAAAAAAAAAAAGGATTTGAAAAGAAATCATCCAAAAAACGGTTCAGTCGGAACAGATTCATAGTAATGTTTTCCATTTTAAAGTAGGTAATATATACATATATTATTCAATTTGAAATAAAAATACAGTATTTACATTTTATTGACTTTTTGTATAATATTTCGTCAGGATTATTTGCTTTCTAATAAATTCCACTTTATTTTGTAGATGCAATATATCGCCAGACTGGGTTTGAATGTAAGTAACTATTTTCTCTTCATGAGTATAACTATATTCATTTTTACAAAAATAACAGGAACAAGAAAGAACACTGAAGTAAAACAGGAATATGGTTGTGTAATCTCCTCTCAGGATGCTCGGGTATGACCCAGAGGATCCTCCCCTGCCACAACACAAAATTTGTCACAGTTGTATTAAAGTAGACTGTAGTTCAGCGAAGGTAACACGCGAAGGCATTTTAAGAGGTACACGGCTTTCTCTTCCACTGAAATACAGATCAACTTTTCCTAACGGCCGGCCTGTGAGACAACACTGACCTGGAGGCGATAACTACTTCAGAATTATTTTTATATCAACATCACAATCCTCAAGCAGCCATGGGCTATGGAGGCCCCACCAGACCGTGCAATTTAGTTCTCCAAACATATCTGTCGTCAGCTACATTTGCTGCATCTGGCCTCTGCACTCCAATTCTAACAAGGTCCTGTTTGATAATGTCTGCCCATCGCATCCAAGATCTCCCCCTCTTTCTGAGGCCTTTAGGAATAGTGTTCATAACTCTATTCGCTAATCTAAAATTATGCATAGGGGCAACATGGGCAAACGAACGTAGTCTCTCTCTCTGCCCAATATGCTACTCAAAGGCAGTTGCCGACTCCTTTGCCTAACCACATCATTACTTACAAAGTTAAACCACCTAATTCTCAAGATACTTCGCAAGAAACTAAACTAGAATAAAAAGCTTTCAGTTCCCCGCCATCTAGTTTACAAAGCGTCCAAGTTTCACTATTATATCTAACCCTAGAAAAAACCAAAAAATAATACAGTCTAATTTTAATCTTTAGGTATATACACCTATTTCTCCACACCCTCCTATTTTCTTAAAAGTTCCAGCAGCAATCCCTATTTATCTGTTTTATTAATCTCATGCAGCACATCACCAGTTTCTATACGTAGCTCCCAAGATAATTAAACTATGATACCTGCTCAAGAGGGGAAACATTGAGATTCCCTGTATCACTGACTAATTTTCATCACTTTAGTTTTCTCTCATTTTATCACCATACCTACTCTACTACCAGTCTCATCAACAACTCGAATGAAACTGTTCTGTTCTCATCATGAATGTAATACATCTATCATCATTTCATCAACATCATCAACCTCATTTCTGAAAAGGGCAAAATCAACAGCAGATTATTCATCTCATCAACATCAACATCATTTCTGAAAAGGGCAAAATCAACAGCAGATTATAAATCAGATACAGGGACTTATAAAAATAATGGAATCACCGACGCGATTAGAGTACACGAAGAGCGCCATATGCATACCGCGATGTCACCCGCGATGTGAGGTATATAAATGGGAGAAGTACGATGTAGACTAACACGTAGCAGTGCCACAGGCGTAGATAAAGCAGCTGTTCTGGTGTAATTGCCGACAATGTCAGATCTCAGTGACCTCCAAAAGGGCATGATCATTGGTGCGCACCTTGAAGGAGTTTCAATAACCAGAACGGCTGAAATAGTAGGTGTAACACGAGGAACTGTATCGAAGATTATGGCTACCTATCAAAAACGACAGGGAGTTGCCTTAAAACATGCAAATTGTGGGTGCAGTACGAAGATCTTAGATAGGGATAGACGAACTTTGGCACGGATTGTACAACGGAAGCACAAGACCACGACACAGTAAATAGCTGCAGAGCTGAACATCAGTTGGAATAACAGTTAATAGGGAACTTCATCGTGACGGTATTTATTGCTATGCTGCAATCCACAAACCTCTGATTACCAACGTCAATACAACAAAACGTGTAAGTTAGTGCAAAGCACATAAAACCTGGGTTGCTAAAGACAACAACTTGTCTTCTGGTCTGATGAATCGTGCTACACATAGTTTCCCTTCACTGCTTCGAGTCCCAGCTGGGTCAGCGTTGAGATTTATCTCCGCAAAATTTCCCCGCCCTGCCCATGGTCAGTAGGGGACACCGATGAGCTTGAAAAGACCGCCGTCCGTCGGATGGGACGTTAAGCCGTGGCCCTGTGTGCGGTAGAGCCATACCCTGTACACGTTAAAGAACACGCTGGATGGCCTTGACGGGAGGCTACCATCTGTCTCCCAACAGCTGTTCCAGTGGGTCCCCTCCCCCAACCTTCTCTGGGCCTTTGGGGTCCTTGTGGCCTGGCCATTTAGCCCATGGTGTGCAAAAAAGTGCCGCTCAGAGGTAAAACAATCCAATCGAATCCTCCACTGCTAGAGTGTACGTCTATGGTAGCGTAACCTCCAATCTGTCGAAAACCTGCGAAGCTTACCACCCAGACACTTTGGTTCCGACTGCGATGCAATGGAGGAGGATCCCTGTTGCTGAGGGTGCCATATCATGGCATTCTTTATGGTCATTAGTTGTTCTGCAGGGTCGTATCACATCCGCAACGTACGAATCCATCTCGCTGACCACCTGCACCTAATGCTGAGTATATTAAAATGACCCTGCTTTTAAGCGAATAATGCACCCATATATTGTGCGAAACGTATCAAGTTGTGGTTTACAGAGCATGAAGATGAGTTACAGCAGCTACACTGGTCATCTCAATCTCCAAACATCTATATTACAGAACATTTGTGGATGAACTGGATCGTAAGGTCTTATCACACTTTCCACGTCCAGCATTACTGGCACAGTTGGGCAATATTTTACAAGAAAAATGGTCTCACATTATATTGCCGTATGTGATGACTTTTATAAGTCTAATCCACATCAAATTGAGTCTCTTACTGACGCTCGAGGTGGGCCTACAGCTTATTAATAAAATGTTTCCTCAAACACTGCTCGTTCCATTATTTTGATAAACCCCAGTATTTTCAGATCTTCAGACCATTTAAGGCCAGAATCTTTCCCTTACATTGACTTTTGCATAACATAATCAATAGTCAAACTAAAGAGAAAAGGAGACAGAATGCACCCTTGTCGAACACCAGAACCAATGCTAAGCTAACCGCTACAAGACTTATCAACTTTCACACGACTCAGTGTTAATACACAGAGCTTTCATTTCGTTAACTAATTTCTCTGATATGCCATACGATCGCACAATCAACCACCAATTATAGCAACCAACAGAGTCAAAAGCATTTTTGAAATCGAAAAAGCTAGTAACCAAATGTTCCTGAAACTAAATATTTCGCAAGAATCTGCTTAAGTGAAAAATCCTGATCTACACATCCGCTACCTCTCTTGAATCCATACTTCTCAACACGCAATTGCCCGTCAACCAGATTCTTAATTCTATTAAGCACAATCATGCAAAGAACTTTACCTGGAACAGAAAGTAGGCTAATACCCATATATTATCTGAAGAACAGCGATCACATTTTTTAAAAGTAGTGATAATAATAACTCTGGTAAAATCCTTAGGAACCATGCCTTTATCATAAAGGATTTAGAACTCTATGCATTTCAGTAGTAATTTCATCTACCCATGGGGATGTATGTAGTTTAAGTTTAGAAATAGTAGAAATATTTTCAGACTGTATTATAGGGCCGACATTAAAGCCAGTAATGCATCTATCATCATTTCACACAATGGGGTTAGAATTAACCACATTTTTTAAAAATATCATTGAATTGCTCATCCCACCTAACCATGACAGAATCCTCACTCTCCTATCATCTTACCTTGTATATCCTTCATTCTGTATATCTGTTGTCTTCATCTGTATATCTTCATTCTGTATATCTTCATTCTGTATATCCTTCTTTCTGTATATCTGTCCGATTTCTGCCACACAAAACTTTAACTATCTGGTACAGCTCTCTGCTGTTGTGCTGTCTAACTGCTTCCTCAGCTTTGTCAGCCAAGCCATCAAGCCAAAGATTCTTATTAGCTGCTAACTGATCCGTTACAAATGTGTTATGCTTTCTGTAATAGTTCATATTTGGACTAGTAGGGATTCAGGATATTCCTGCAGTTTTTTCTTTCTGAAATAAGATCAAGTGCGTTATCACTCATATAAGTTTGCTCCATGTGATCCTTTTTTTCGTACAAGATTACTGTTAGTTTCAAGAAAAGCGTGTTTAAAACGGTTCCGTTCTTCGCTAACTTCAGTAGTAAGCAAACCACGACTGTCATAATGAGTAAGTAATTTATCATGGTATAACCTTTAGCTATAATTCGGTCTTTCAGAGCTTCAGAATAAAAGGAAAATTCTTTAACCATAGCACAACACTTTTTGAGTGTAAGATGCAAAACACTTTTAACAAAGTACTGGTGAGATCAAATTCAGTTTCCCTATAAGACCTGGTGTTCCTAATAAAACTACCTATTTCCTGTTAATCAACATATAATCAATCATATTGTATTCAGCCCATCTGGCGAAATCCAAGTGTACTTATGTATGCCTCAGTGTCTGTAATAAGTGTTAGCTATTTTCAAAGAATTAAATTTACTTACCTAGAGGAGACTTTGCCCATTGTCATTGCACCTACCAATACCAAAAGTGCCTATCACTCTTCCCAGAAGTTCAGAGTCAGTACCAACTTTTGCATTAAAGTCACCTAGAACAAGGTAATATCTCCTTTCTTGACCGAATTCAAAATATACCGAAGTTGTCCGTAAAATCTATCTTTCTCATCTTTATCAGCATTCTCAGTGGGAGCATAACAGCAGATAACATTCAAGTTATTAATGTTCGTCTGAAACTTAGCTGTGAGAAAACCTTCCATTAATGCACTCATATCCTAGAAGAGCATCACTAGCGTGACTGGTGAGAAGCAAACCTATGCTGGGGATGCTTTTTTATCTTCCCTCCGTCAAAGGATAAATTTAAAATTATTTTTAAGAATCTGACCTTTATCTGTCCATCTGGTTTCTTACAAACCGAGAATATTTAAATTACAATGCTGAATTCTTGTGTAAGGACATCAACAGAATAATCTCTGCGCAGAGTCCTCACATTCCAATTATCTGTGGAGGTAAAATAGTTAGTGGGATGTTTAAAGAAACTATGTTTATTGAGAGAAGGTATGACGATAATAACAAACAGCCCCCTAATCACAGGCATAGGGCAGAGATCCATTCCCCCACTCCTATAGTTTGATGACATCTACACTGAAAGATTTCCTCCAATGTAGGATTTGACGGTGCCCATAGAAGCTAAACTCTGTATCAGGTTCAAGTGTCTGCGATGACCTCTGCTCAGGATTATACAACAGCTGATAAAACATATCCTGTGAATCTATTAACTTAGGGCTGTGAACCCACAACCAAGCAGAAAACACAGCGGAAGATTTTCCCTCCACAGAAATCCACCAGTACAGCAAATTCAAGATCTATAATCAAGCTCAGATATTTAATTCAAACTGGTTAGTGTATATGGTCAGCACCAGAATCTGTGTAGTTGACCACTCTTCAGAAGGGTAGAAAAAAGTAGTCATAGTAGTCCACTTCAGTGGACCACACATCTGGCAGCCATTCACTTCCGTCCGCTTCCACAAGAGAGTATCTCTTTTGAAAGGTACCAACGGCCTGCACCACGAAAAGCCGGGGTCCGACATTTTAGTGCTAGGCTTGGCAGGTTCTATGCATCATCATAGGGGACTGGTGCATAGCTCTCCTTCCAGTGACTACCTAGCAACCATTTACGGACCAAAAATATATACTTCCGAGATATTTATTCTGCTTCAGATGTTTTTAACTCTATTTCTGAGGTTTTTTTTAAAATAAATTTCAAATATTTTGTCATCGTGAGATATTTTCATCTCCTTCACAACTGTTTTTATCTACTTCACAGTCATTTAATGAAACACGTATAATAATAGAGAGTATATGGATGAGGGTACAGAAATAGTTTTGGCTAACTTGCCAAGGAGAGTGATGACTAACCCTAAGAAACACTGATATAGATAGCTGAGTCAGTTCAAGTGGGACGGAGATTGGCTCAGTTGATATTTTCCAGTGCAAATCTGATGTTCCTAGGTTCGAGTTTTAATTGTGCCAACGCTGAGGTTTATCTCTAATAACATTCGTCTGCCCTCGTCGAGAAAGGAGACACCGATGAGCTTTGAAAAGCTGCCGCCTTTCTGATGCGATGGTAGGCCGCGGCTTCGTGTGCCGAAGGGTCATAACTTCTACCCCTTAAAGAACCCACTGGATGGAGTTGAGTGGCTTCCATCTAACATCTGTCCAATGGATTCTATTCCCCAGCATTCTTTAAACTCTTATGGGTCCTTGTCATCTGCCATTTAGACCATTGTGTGTATAAAAGTGAAGTTCAGAGGTAAAACCACCCAACCCAATGGAAGAGTGTTTGACTATGGAGCATAAAGTATTCGGATTTTAATCCCGGATATGACATGCATTTTTTTTTTCTGTTGCATAATACGTTTCTGCTGAATCTTGAATTCGAATTCTCAAAGGAATTACGGCGTATTAAAGAATGAGCTTCTGTCGGATCTTCATGCCTAGTGAGCTGTCCGAGAAGTAGTTTATTGCTATTTCCTACATTATCTGCAAAAATGAAATCTTTACACGTGCATTTTTCCATCAGTGTGACACAAAAAGGTGTTTTCGCGCTTTAATAATACGTTAGGGTGTTCAGGAATTAAGACAGAACAATGAAACATTTGTCAAAAGCCTTAACTGAAATAGTGGTTAGCGAGCTGCCGACTGTTCCGGCAAATGCTGTGTGCTGTGTTAGATCTAACTGAGACAATGGCCAGCATCTTTACTAGGGTATGTTGCTCTATGAGATGGTCTGCAAAAGCTAGGAATAGCTTCCAGTTTGTGTTTACTGAGCATTTTGAACAATATTGTTAGACAGTTGTAATCCCATTGCTTTCGATGAAGCTACATGATGCAATGGATTAAATTTGGACTCAAATTGCAACAGGAAGCTGCTTTGACTGTTTACAAAATTGAAGCTACCGAAATTGCCAGGGGTTGATATAATTACTGTTGAAGTGTTGAAAGCTGGAGGTTGATTCTATTGTCATATCGATGGTTTTTAGTATTGAATATATAATCTTGAAAAAGTTGTTTCTATACATATTTACTAGACGTTTAAGTATTAACCGTTTCAGAAAAAAAAAAACGATCACAATGCTTGTAATAATTTCAAACTCATCAGTCTGCTTTATATTCCTAGCATGGACTTGGTATTCCTAACAGAACTAGCCCATTTTCTGTTAATCACCATATAACACTGGACAACACACGAAATGGCTTTGAAATGAAAGTAGCCAATCTTTACTAATTTCGAGGTGCTGAACACGAAAATGACAATGAAATTTCTCGATTGCTCTTGTTTAGGAGAGACAGAGATGGTCATGTATAAACGACTCAGTACGCATTGAGTACATCGGTAAGTATTTTTCAATGCTGTATTTTAAACTCCAGATTGCAACATATTGCACTGTATTGCATCATCTGTATTGCCCCCATACACACAACCCCCGAGATATTGCATCAACCTCCCATACACACAACCCCCGAGGTATTGAATCATTGTTTGATGCAATATAGTTGAGTCATGATATCGCAGCTTTATGATTGCGGACAAAATATGACGCAATCGTTAATTGTAAGCGACGTCTCGTAGGGTTAACAAGTCTTTTGAGCGACTCCCATTTACCCCTGAGTCATAAGTACAACAAAAGTTATCTTTGCAGTTTTAATCCAGCAGTAGTGATGCTTCGTAATTGTGTTAATTCTGCAGAT
This sequence comes from Ryuthela nishihirai, assembly GCA_038380435.1. Lineage (NCBI taxonomy): Eukaryota > Metazoa > Arthropoda > Arachnida > Araneae > Heptathelidae > Ryuthela > Ryuthela nishihirai. Next base: position 62,196,421 of record JAWZYU010000013.1, on the reverse strand, counting down.
GCATTTTGTTACATTTGCTGGGAAGTAACATTTGCAAGCCTAAAAACGAAATAGTGAAAGCGACGTATGAGTTTTATTTTGGATGTAAGATTGAGGATCAGGACAAAGCCTGATTATGTGTGCAAGAAATCTTCCTAAGTGGCTGAAAGGCGAAAAATTGTCGATGCTGTTTGCTGTTCCTATGGTTTGGAGAGAGCCAAGCAATCACGCAAATGACTGCTACTTCATGGTTCCACCTGCTTCTCGAGGCATCACAAGAAAAGAGAAGTGGACAATAACCTACCCGAATATACAATCTGCTCTCCAACCAGTTCCGCACGGCGAAGCCCTTCCCTTTCTCGAACCACCAAAAGAATTTTCCATCGATTCAGACGATGAGGAGAAAGGTGAACCGACGTCGGGTTCTCCGCAGCCTTCGGTGTATAATGATGATCTATACGTCTGGCATGGTGTGTCATCTGCGCCACACATTCTCACCGAAGAAGAAATGAACGATCTTGTTCACGATCTGGAGCTGTCCAATGCCAATGCAGGGTTACTTGGATCAAGACTTAATGGAATCTTCTCAAGAAAAATGTTCGAGTGACTTCGTTTCGAACTCGTCATGAGCAGTTTCCGCCTTACTTCAGAAAGGAAGATGATTTTGTGTTCTGCTCCGATGTCGATGGCCTGATGAATGCCCTCGGAATCAAACGTGACCCTCAAGAATGGCGACTATTCATAGACTCCCAAAATTGAGTCTCAAAGCGGTGTTGCTGCATAATGGAAATCGACTTCCATCCATTCCGATCGGACACGCTGTCTACGTGAAAGAAACCTACGACAACTTAAAACAGCTGTTGAACTGTCTTCAATACAGCAAGGATGCCTTCTATCTCTGTTGTGACTTGAAGGTAGTGGCTCTGTTGATGGGTATGCAGCTGGGATATACGAACTATATATAGTACTACTGTTTCTTATGTAAAAATTGGACAGCCGAGCAAAGACTTTGCAGTGCGTGAAGAGAACCTGGCCTCAGAGGAAATCTCTGAAAGTCGGAAAGAAGATTGTGGAACACCCAGCACTGGCAGAAACGCACAAACTCTTGCTACCATCTCTACACATCAAACTCGATGTGATGAAAAACTTTGTAAAGCCTGCATCAGCTTTCAAGTACTTCGCTGACATATTACCTCGACTCAGCGAAGCGAAAATAAAGAGAGAATTTTTGTAGGTCTTCAGATCCGCAAGCTGTTCATAGACCAGATGTTCGACAAGCTGCTTCAGGGTGACGAGAAAAAGTCTTGGGTCACGTTTCGTCGGTCAACTACATTCCTCGGGAATGTCAGGGCAGACAACTACAAGAAACTGGTTAAGGACATGTTGTCTCTGTATCACAAACTTGGCTGCAATATGTCCTTAAAGATCCACTTTCTCCATTCCCACTTAGATTTCTTCCCCGACAACTGCGGCATGGTTAGTGATGAGCAGGGTGAACGTTTTTATAAGGATATTGCAACGATGGAGAAAGATTACCAGGGAAACTAGTCCACTTCAATGTTTGCTGAAGCTCGCTAGAGATGATCCTGAGCAGCTGTACAAGCGACGGGCAAAGCGGAGTTTTTCCGATACATGTCATATGTACGTATTACACTATTATATAAAAAAAAAACTATTGCGGATTTCTCAGAAATCGTAGCCAATTTTGCATTTTCATTGTCATATTCCTGTCCAGCACCTTGAAATCTTTAAGAAATGACTACTTTTATCTCAGAAAAATGACTTTTATGAAAATTTGTTGCCCAGTGTAATCAATCATATTGTTATGCAACTCATTTGGCGAAACACTTATGTATGTTGCGATATGTGCAATAAGTGTTAGGTTTTCTCAAACCATTAAGTTCACTTGCCTGTAGGAGACATTGCCCATTGCCAGTGTAGCTACCAATAACAAAAGGGCCTACTACTCTTTCCTAAAGGTCAGTATCAAATTTGGCATTGAAGTCACCTAGAACAAGAATAATATCTCCTTTCTTGACCGAATTATCCTGTTGTTGTCCGTAAAAATCTATCTTTCTCATCCTAATCGGCATCCTCAGTGGGGGCAGAATAGCAGATAGCATTCAAGTCTCTAATACTTGTCTGAAATGTAGCTGTAAGAAACCTTTCATTAATGCACTCATATCCTGGAAGAGCATCACTAGCATATCTGCTGAGAAGCAAACCTTCCTTTCGGCGATGGTTTTTATCTTCCCTACTCGAAAAGAGAAATTTAAAATTATTTTTAAGAGTAAAGCATGGCTGTCTGTGTCGTTTTTCTACTGAGGGCCTGCCATCCTCTCAGACCTTCTACTATGGCATATAAACTGACAGGCTTCTCTCAGACCTCTGCCGCAAGCAGCTGCTTGAGGGGGTATTTATTTATTTTTATATTTATTAGTAATCTTTATCTATCCATCTAGTTTCTTGCAAGCCTAAAATATCTAAATTATAACGGTGGAATTCACCTGGAAGGACATCAAAAGAATAATCTCAGAGCAGAGTCCTCAAATTCCAATTACCTCTGCAGAGAAAATGGTTAGTTGGATATTTAAAGCTAAATATTTATTGAAAGAGAGAATGCCTACAATATCAAATATTGAAAAAAGGAATATACAAACCAGTTAAAAATTTTGAAAACATTTGTTTAAAATATTACTAACTGCACTAAGTCCACGAAAGACGAACTTCATATGGTTTCCTTTCTCTTACAACAAATGAGGTATATAAATATTACATGCAAAATCCTCATGTAGTCACTGAGGTCACGTCTGTCCTGAGTTGTTGCATTTGGCCACTGTAGATTAATTCTAACCAGGTCCTGTTTGCACTGTCTGCCCATGTATCCCATGTCTTCCCCTTTTCCTGACGCACGTGTGTATTTTATAATTATTCAATTTTAAACAAAAAATAATATATTTCATTATATTTGTTTTAAAATTGTTTCATCAGGATTGTTTTTTGAAATAAATTCCATTTTGTTTTTTCAGGGGCAATTTTTGGCCAGAAATTATTTCAAGGTAAGTATCTTTTTTTTCCTTTATATTTTCATTTCTGCAAAATCAGGAACTATAAAAGGACACTGAAATGCACAGGATTACGATGGCATAAGTACCTCTCAAGTTGCTCGGGAAAGTCCCGGAGACAAAATTGCCCTCCTTTGTCCAACACAAAAGTAGTCAATTTGCTATTACAGTAGACTCTTGTTCAGCGATGCTAAAAAGCGAAGTTATTTTAAGTGTTACATTTCTTTCTTTGCCAGTGAAATACAGATCAGTATTTACTAATGGCCGGGCTGCGACACGACACTGACCTGGCGGTGATAACTACTTCACAATTATATTTATCCACTTCGGAGATACTTAATCAACTTCAGAGGATTTTTTATCTACTTCAGAGTGTTTTTTTTTATCTATTTCAGATTTTTTTTATCTAATTCAGAACTGTTTTTATCTACTTCACAGCCATTTACTGAAACACATATACACTGATGGAAATAGAAAAAGTACACCATTAACAATTGAAGGGAAATCTTAGAGATTTCCCTTCAAATCTTAGAGATTAAATATATCCACTTCGGAGATACTTAATCAACTTCAGAGGATTTTTTATCTACTTCAGACTGTTTTTTTTTTTCTATTTCAGATTTTTTTATCTAATTCAGAACTGTTTTTATCTACTTCACAGCCATTTACTGAAACAATGGCAACAAAAAACTGATGGAAATAGAAAAAAGTACACCATTAACAATTGAAGGGAAATCTTAGAGATTTATTTAGTAGAAAGAACTTCTTGAGAAAAGACAATGATCACATGTGTGAATTGATTCAGTGTTTATTGTACCTTTTAATGAGTGTTACCTTTTACAGAAGGCACTATTTAATAGGGTATTGAACCTCCTCGAGCAGCAATACAAACTTCAAATCTGACATGCAATCCGTCGTACAAATGCTGGACATCACGCTGAGGGATTCTATTCCATGCGCTTTCACCTTCAATGCGTAATTCAGCGCGGTCCACAGAAGAGTCTTTCGTCGATCCACTCCCAGACATGCTCGATTGTGATGACCAAGGGATTTCGTACACTGCCTGAAAAGCTTTTTGAATTGCCCGAATGGAATGCGGGCGGGGGTTATCCTGCTGGAATATCGCATTTGGGATTACACTCAAATATGGCAGGATGACTGGCTGTATAATGTCACTGACGATCGTATTGCTATTCAGTGTACAATTAGAAATAGCAAACACCTACGAGAGTGAAAATCAACTCTCCCCTCACCATGATGTCCAGCGTGGGCCCTGTGTGTTGTTGGAGGATGCACGATGGAAGAAGCGCTCACCTTGTCGCCTTCTCACGCGTAAACGGGCATCAGACGCTCCTAAGAAGAATCATGTTTCATCACTGAAGACCACAGACTTCTATTCTTTCCTCAATGAACTCGTTCTTGACACCACTGCAAACGTACTCGACAGGAACAAGCTGACAGGGGTTATCGCGCCAGTGGCACACGTGCCCACAGTCCTGCTTCCAGCAGACGATTGCGTATCGTTCTTGTAGACATCTTGGGCGACAGAGGATCGAATTTGTGACGCCATAACCATCTTCCTGCCACCGCCGCCCTCCTGATACGCTGATCCTCTCATGCATCTGTAACTCTGTGTTGCCCAGAACCACGTCTGCGAGTGTGCGAATGCTCTTCTGACCATCGACGCCACCATTGTACCACAGCCGATACCTCAGGTCCACCTGCGTTGTGCAATTTGACGAAAAGACCAACCTTCTTTCTGAAGCGCCAGTATACGACCTCGCTCGAACTCTGCTAAACTGAACAAATGTTGCGCGCCTGCATCGTCTACACATGGTAGTTTCTTAAAAAAGCACTGAACAATATGACACAAGACGAATAACCTCTTCTTCACGCCCAACTCCTTAAATACGCGCTGCGTATATTTGCATGTTGTTGTCCTCAGTGACGTCATTATTTCATTCATTGACTTTCAATCTTGGATCACGGTTTCTGCTGCCCTTAATTATTAGCATATTATAATACGACTTTCCTAAAGGTATTCCTTCTAGGTGTTCTTTTGCAATTACCCCCAATGTAGTAATAAAGAGCATGTGGGAGGGGGGAGGGGGGTTCACAAATATTTGCGGCTAATATGCCAGGAGAGTGATGACTAATTCTAAAAATCACTGATATAGATATCTGTGTCAGTGCAGGAGAGGCGAATGTTGGATAAGTTGGTAGTTTCAAGTTCGTTATCAGAACTTCCTAGGTTCGATTCCTAATAGTGCTTTCACTAAGGTTTATTTCTGCTAACATTCAGTCTGTATTTGGTGTGAAATGGGGACACCAAGGGCTTGAAAAAGTTGCCGTCCTTCAGATATAATATTAGGGCTTTGCTTGGTATACGGAAGTGTGCACGTTAAAAGCACCCTGAATGTCCTTGACAGCAGCTTCCATCTAACAACTCTCCAGTGATACCCTTCTGTGAACTCTTATGTGTCCTTTGTGCCGCCCCGTAGCGCATTGTCTGCATAAACGTGTATGTCAATCCAACAGAATGGAAGAGTGTTTGGCTATGAAGTATAAAGGATCTAAGATTAAATGGCGACAGGAATCTTTTAAGACATAATATAAGACATGGATTTTTTTTTTCTTTTGCTTTTTGACGCATGAACCTTTTCTGCTAACGTATGAATTTGAATATCTCGCAGAAGTTACGAAGTATTTTAAGAATGGTGTTCTGTCGGATCTTCATGGTAAGTCACCTGTCTGAGAAGTAGTTTACTTTTATTTCCTTCATTATCTTTAAGCTTGAAATCCTCACATGTGCAGTTTTTCATCACTGTGGAATTAGAAGTTCTTTTTTGCATAAACTACAAAATAAAAAAAGTCGCTCTGTTTGAGTAAAGATTCGCCTTCACCAAAAGGTGAAGGCGAATCTTTACTCAAACAGAGTGTACCATCGCAGTCGTGCACCATCGCTTAAAACGAACTATTGGTTGTCATGAGCAATTATATTTTCACCTATTGACCTCATGGATTCTTCTTCAGTGACACCATTTTTTAACTCTCTGAAACTCCTCTCATTCCTTTAATGCGAATCATTGACTTCCTGTACCATATTGTTGTAGCAATAACGAAGCCTTATACCCAAAAGAAATTTTCTAGTATGAAGGAGAATGGGGAAAACGAAACGGAAACGGTTTTGCTGCATTAGCGCATTAACCAAACAGTTGTCGTTTTAGTATTTCTTTGCATTTTGAAAGTAGTCATCTTCGGGACTATTCGTTCTCCCTGAGAAAAAACTGAACGATTCGAAGTTGGTTAGTTGCCATTGGCAACTGCGCATCAACAGAAAGTATTTCTTTGTGTCTTATTTTCGTTATAAAAAAGGGTAATTAGCAGATGACTTCACTCACAGAGAGAGGCCATAGTGTGAATGAAACATATAAAATTTATATCTTTAGTAAGAAGCATTTAATGCAACCTTAAAATGATGCTCTTAAGTATTATGGAATCCAAAGAAATTGACTGGTTATCAATTTCAAATATACTCCGACTCTCAAAGTCGCTTTGATTTTAACTTTCCCTTTATGATTTATAAATTTATCACTTATTCGATATTTTCTGCGTATAGCATTTATTTAGTTCCGTTAACTCAAAAATTAAACATTGTGCTCGAAGAATGTTATCATTTAATGAACAATTTGGGAAGACAGCTAAGCAAGACTTAGTAAACAAATGTTAACATTTCATATAATATTTATTTTGGGTTTGTTAAATTCTATTTGGCACAAAAAGCATAAATAAAACGGAATTTCGAAAAAATTTATACAACAAATTCTTAAGATAGTGAGCCCTTTATATATCATGTTATTCGCAATACGGATTCCTGCATGCTATACTTTCGATGTTAGCATAGAAAAACCAAAATTCGTGACTCTGTAACTTCTATATTTTTTTTTGTAAAACAAAGTGCGGAGATGACGTGGAAGCTTTTACTTGCTTGCCCTGGATTTTCATACAACACAGGATCATTTAGGAACATACAGGATCAATAATTTAATAATCAAGTTCTCTACTTATATTCGCTATTTGCTATACTAGAGGTCTAAACTACGAATTTTAATAGGAAAATTAGAATGAAAATATATACATATATAAATGAAAAAAATATATATCCAAATAAAACTTATTAAATTTAATTTTTTGAAATTGTTTCTTTACATGTAAAGAATAATGAAAGCTGGAATAGTTAGGAGCAGCATCGATAGCGTTGAAAAGCATGCACATGTATGAAAATTGAAAAATTCGGCAAAAATTATAATGACTGATTTTCAGTCTTTTTTGGGGAGTGACTGAGGATAACACAAAGTCAGAGGCGGAGAGTGTCATGGGGTAAGCCGATTGAAAAATTCTATTTAGTCTACATAAATCAAGAAGTATCCGGGAAATCTCTTTTGAGTTAGCAAGGAACAGAAAGGAAAATTGACAAATCCTACATATTAAAACTTATGCCACATTCATTTATAATAATAATAGAAACATTTAGTGATATTTCACATTTTGGTCATGGTTAAAACAGATTTGAAAGATATTCGAAACCTGTCACCATACAAGAGTTTATTTTACCTTTTGGTATCAATAATATGCAATAACATAGGCGATTTAATATTCAAAGCTGTCTTTAATACTTCCAGATATATTAGATTATTAAGTCAATCAAGTTATAAAGAAATGTATTCTATTAATTAAAATAATTAATGCCCTGTAATCTTTATAGCCCATTTGTGATATTTATGCAACAGTCACATGTCATCTCACATTTTTTCATTCTATTTTCTGCTGTTTGTAGCATCTGGACGATAACAACGTCATAGCTCAGAGTGACCCCGACGGCAGAAGGAAAATATCCAGGAGTTAGGGGAAACATTTTATGCGCTGTCATTTGGACATTTGATGTTGTTATTGAATTCACAACCGTCTGACACTGAACATGCAGACTTAAAACAGAAGGTGAAACTTCTTGGCTGACATGCAACACAGTGGATCCAACTTTTTGGCTGCATCTGAAACCAGTGAGGAGAAACACGATACACCAGCCAGCATCTTTCTTCATACATATTATCAGTGAGATATCAATGGTTATTCACTCAGTATAGAGATATCTGAATATCGCGCGCAAACTCTGACAAACATCCCAGTCACTACAAGAAATGCTGGAAAATAAAATACATCTTCTGCATTTCCCAATATCAACGATAATAATTTCAAATCTTCTTCCAATGGACTGAATGTTTATTAGTAATATTTTTTTCAAAGTAGTTACAGGATTTGCAGCTCTCTGTTAATGTTGATGAACATTGCTTCCAAAAGGCAACACGCATGACAATATTTCATGAAGTTTGCAAACTGGTTGGCGACATACATAACGATGGCAACAGCGCTGTAATTGTATATTAGTACGTCGGAAACAAACACTAACGTATCATTTGGGAACTTTCCGGTTTTTATTTCACCAAGCCAGAAAGCAATGCACACCACAATCAGCAATAAACGTATTACTGAATAAACCAGAAATTTTTGGAAGGTTCAAGTAAAACGTACGCGCACCGTATCAACACGATATTTGAAAATATTGTTATATTTATCCGAGGAAAGTATGTGGGACAATTTCTATACTCGTTTCCATTATAAAACAAAAGAATTGGTTACCAAAGCGCTCTTTGTTAAATTGGAGATGTAATAGATATTATGGATATTTTTTTACGTTGTCACGAAACGATAGAAAATAGAACACCAAATTGCATTGATTTTCAGCAACGACTGAATTCCTCAGATAGACTAAAAACACAACCTCTTTTGAATTACTTATGCCGAGACAAAGGAATTTCATACAAGACAAGTAAATAACCGAAATTGGATTCGAGCATTGTTGCTTACACCGAAAAACCGTTCAGTGGTGATATAATTTACGAAACGATTATTAGCGGGAAAACTTATAGAACATACAGTAGCCAAATGCTGAGAAACCGTAATACACTGTTTCCTCTTCCAGTGACCAACTACGAAATGACAATGCCTGTCAGCCGCTTACTTAAATATATGTATGTGATTGCTAATTCAACAATTTTAGCCGTCGAAGATATCGGATTTTGCTATTGTGGACTTAGTATGAGGAGTTGAAGCCTTAACCTTCAGAGTATTATCATATTTTCTGCTTCAAAAGGTTAACGCTTTTTCCACCAAAGAAAAATAAATCCTCAAAGGTTTATGGAAAGAGTGCCATATATGTTTCTAATATTTCTTTGATAATTTTTCTTGTGAACAGTATTCAGATTTTCCAAATCAATTTTGATTTCAGTACTTATCCTTTGTCTAACAAGCCAAAATTCATTACGACACTATTTTTCAAATATCTCTCTGAATGTATGAACTTTTTCCTTCAAACCCAAGCAAATTTTATGAAATTTGCCTCTTTTCAAAAATAAGAAATGCAAATCATTCTTATGAAATACGTTTTCAAAACTAATCAAATATTCCACAATCTATTTCATATAGTTCAAATGAAAAATATATATATATATATAAAACACACAAAAGTACAAAACTAAAACTTTTAATTAAGATTTGAACTACATTTCCATTTCAATTGTTTGAATGAAAAGTTCGAGTTTGTCATGTACTACACAACTCTTTAAACTAGAGTATCACTTTAAAGCTAACGATTAAAATTTTGCATGATTATTTTGAAAACTTTCCAATATTTAAGCATCGAAGAACTGTTTAATATGTCAGTAAATTAATATCAGTTTTGCTCCCAATAAATCGATTTTTCATAGATTATAATAAAACCTTTTAGGACATCTGCACTTCACCACCTCTTGCCAAGTGGCTGCGATATTCCAAAGTCTTCCATCGGAATATTTGAAACACACTGATTTATGATACCATTTACAGAATTCGCTGTTTTGTGGTTAACTTTTTTTTTCCAAAATCCTTTCTTTTGATTTGCATCTGGGCGATAGCAGTGGTTTATAATAATACATTCTGTTTATTCCCGTTGTATTTTTTCCCACAAATTTCTTAATCCGAATGGTTTCCTTATACGATATCCCCATACCAGTTACGTTCAATTTCCTTTTCAGACAAATGTATTGTGTGTTAAAATAATACCTCTCAAGTATCTGTTTGATACAAAAATGTCTCTCATGAGCCTGTCAGTTTAATACGACATAGAATCAGTGGTGTAATCCTGTAAAATAGTGGCTTGACGTTGTTTACATTCCCAACGGAGTAATGTAGTAAAACTATTGGTTTTCGTACCTTTTCTTTGTTTTTTTGAAGTTTTCCAAATTTCAGCGAAAATAGTTGTTTTAGGCATCCCTAGACCTAAATTCACCAATAACACAGTTCCCTCTGTCCGTATATTCCTCCAAAATGTCATAATATCTAATAAAAGAGCAATTAAAGTTCTGGGGCTTCGTCTGTGCTCGACCTCACTGCTGCATATAGATATGTGAGGGAGGTAAAATTGTTCATCAGAAAGACAACATGCGAAACGTCCATGACTTTTATTTGGGTCTTAAAACCTGTTCCGTTTGCACCGCATGATAACCACTCAAGAAATGGGAATGTATTGCGACGAAATATGTGGAAAAATAATTTAGGGTCAAATATTGCAAACAGGTTTTAAGGAAATTAATGGCGTAAATGAAAAGTTGCAGCAACAGGCGGTCTGTAGCTTCGGAAGTTTCTGTCGCCGAGAAAGGTTTTTCACTCTCCCACTTATCAAAAAAAGGGAGAATAGGAAATCTCACTGAGTTGAAATCAGAGCTGAGTGAAGAACGAGAAAGTGAAAGTAAAAAAGATTGTTAAATTTTAAAATTGTTGATAATAAAGCAATTTAGAATAATTAAAGAGGAAAAACATTTTAGGCATATTGCGATTTACGAAAGATGTGCAAATCTATACAATTGCTCTTCAAATGAATATTCATTTTATTTTATTGAACGCAAACCTTTTCGGCAAATGCATCATCTGAAACATAAATAAAATAATAAAATATCTGAAATATTAAAATCTTATTAGTAAAATAACATGAAGCGATTGTAGTAGCTTAGAGTGTCGAGGCAGTGATTGTACGTTCAGTTCAGTAAACGCATACCATAGGATTAGTGATCTTTTAAGTTTAACGAGCCGTTAATTTCAATTTTCTTTTCGGGATTTTGTATAGAAAAACTACAAAATACGTTTGTATCCCCGGCAGAGGTGTAAACTACAATAAATCACAGCAAACGTCAGCCCATAGGGACCTCAAGAAATCTTTGTTTCGTATTGTATGTATATATTCTTTACTAAATTTGAGGTAGCCTCGTTTTAATCCTCTGCATTCGGGTTTTTAAAATGACGTTACGCCTGTGATGTGTTGTTGCTTATGCGTTTTTGGATTTCAGTCTACATCTGCGTAATTTTTAAAATTCCTGAGAACGCAAATTAGCATTGCAAAGCGTCAATCTACCCCACCGATCACCAAACGAGTCTATCAAGTTAAACAGAAAATTAATAAATCTAAGGATCATGGTCTGCGTATTTATTAATACGTTAAAAATCCTTGAGTACCACTAAATTTGCAAAAAGTCACTATTTTGTTCTGCATGGTTAAACAGCAAAAGATTTGGTCAATAGACATTTCTTTCAACATTTTATTTTGGATCAGGAAAACTTGATACATTTAAGGGAGCTTCTAACACTCATTCTTCAGTCTTTAATCTTATGCAGGAAAATGGCACTATAAAGAAATCGATCGGGTGACCAAAATAAGTTCTTTATGCAGAGATATCGTTATACTGAATTGCAATGAAAAATTTGCTATGATAGTTACATACTACAAAATGATCATTATGAAAGCAATTTACCGTGTATTAAAATATTCTGAAAAAAAATTAATTTTCGACACGGGGTGAATCGAAACCTCATCTTTCGATATTCATGCTAGAGCGCACTACCATTGTACCAGGGCTAACACAACGAAACTTTTCAAAATAAAACCTTACAATTCTTCACTGAGACGTGGCTGGCACAGCGCCATCTATACTCAAGGAGATGCAACTTTTTCTAATCGTTTCTATTGAATTTTAGATGTTAATGAGAAGGTCGATAACGCTCAAGCGTATATATGATTAAAAATCGATCATAGTAAATACACAGATTACCTGTAGAGATAGACTTCAAACATTAGTTAAAACATATTTCTTTTTCTTAGAATATTTTAACTAATGCTTGAAGTCTATCTCTACAGGTAATCTGTGTATTTACTATGGATCAATTTACCGTGTTTTAAAATTCACTTCTTAAAGAAGACGGATTTTTTTAACTATCTTTTCCAACGTCTCTCCGTGAAATTTTAAATGATTTTGCAACTCTCCAACACATAATCCGGAATACCTTTCCGTGTCGTTACGAAATGGAGAAGACTGCATGCTATAACTGCGCAACTCTCCAACAAACATTACGGAATATCTTTCCGTGTCTTTACGATATGAACAAGACTTCATGCTACACTAAACTAATTAACAAACTTATCTAAAAATAATAATAATAAGTAACAAATATTAAAAAAAAACTTAAATTTAACAAATGATAAAATACAACGCGTGGACTGAAACTGCTTTGAAAGGACTTTTGTCTGACGTTACCGTCACTTAAAATGAATGTACCACTAAAATTGCGCATATTTCCTAGCTTGAAAAATCCCTTTTATGCCAGAAAAAGAGGGCAACACCGCTTTAAATCATTATGCGGTTACTTGTAGAGCGCGTAACTCAAAACGCTGTGATTAGATATTTCATCAGCATCGTCATCCTCGAGAATCCATGGCTACGGAGGTATAACCAGTCTGTGCACTTTACTTCTCCAAACATATCTGCCCTGAAATACATCTGCTAAATCTAGCCACTGTACACCATTTCTAACAAAGTCTTGTTTAATATTGTCTGTCCACGGCATTCTAGGTCTTCCCCTCTTTCTGAGTCCTTTAGGAACACAGTTCACAACCCTATTCGTTAATCTATTATTATGCATAGGGGCAACATGGACACACCAACGGAGTGTCTCTCTTAAAAATATGATGCTCAAAGACTTTTTCGTTTCCGACTTCTTTGCCTAACCTCATCCTTACTTATTGTGACTATCAAGCCCATTTGTATTCTATCAAGCCCGTGAAGTATGCCCATGTCCTCTTAATTAATATATAAATAATCATATTCTTAAGTAGACAGCTGGCGAAACCCACGTATACTTAAGTATGTCTCGGTGTTTGTAATAAGTGTTAGTTATTCTCAAACTATTAGGTTTATTACCTGTAGGAGACATTGCCCATTGCTTTGCAGAAACCAATACCAAACGGACGTACCAACCTCCCCAAACGTCAGAATCAGTACCAACATTGGAATTGAAGTCGCCTAGTACTAGGGTAATTTCTCCTTTCTTGGCACAAATCATAATATCCAGAAGTTGCCCGTAAAACCTATATTTCTCATACTCATCGACATCCTCAGTGAGGGCATAAGAGCAGATAACATTGAAGTCTTCAATGCTTGTCCGAAATTTAGCTGTAAGAAACCTTTCATTAATGTACTCATATCCTGGAAGAGCATCACTGGCGTATATACTGAGAAGCAAACCTACGTCTTGGTGATGCTTTGATCTTTACTCTCTGAAAAGAAAAAAATAAGATTATTGTTAGGAATCTGACCTTTATCTGTCCATCTTTATGAAGATGGACAGTTGAAGTCGATATTATGCAAAGCCGATTAATTAAGACTAGTAATTATAGTTTTGGCTTAAAAATTTTAAAGGTGGAATTTTTCTGTGAGGACATTAAGAGAATAATCTTTGTGCACAGTCCTCACATTCCTCATTATTCTGTACAAAATATAATATTTACAATTGTTTAATATTTATTGAATAAGGAATCTATCAGTTTCTTTGGTGTTAAACCAACGTTTCAATTATGTATTCCCTGTTTATACAAGATAATCGATATTCAACGAAATGCAAGAGGTTAGGAACATTATTTATAAGCGTGGATTTCATTAGAACCGTTTATATATCTATTTTGGAATCTATAGGATATTTCGCTTGAAAAGATTTAATTATTAAGAATAGGAAGTGTAATAAATAAAAGGTTTGCTTTCAAATTGATAACTTTCTGATATAGTCGAATTGTGTTTTTCAGGACACTCTAGGAACGAAAGCTGATATGGAGGTAATATTTCATTTACATAATTTATTTTTCATTCTTTTTGGGAAATTTTTTATTCTAATGACTTTTGAAACTATGTAACATTTCTAATAGGTTATACTGGCGTAACCTTTGTATAGATAGATAAAACAATAGTTATAGTATAACAATGGTTATTTTCACTTTGTTACTAGATGTAGCGACTTTTGAGCTCTCACGGCGTACCTCTAAAAATTTCACCGCGTATCCCACGTTGAGAACTCTTATTGTACAGAAAGGGATCAGAATATTTAGAATCTATTTAACAGTTCCCTCACATTCACTTAACAACTGAGCCCAGAAAGAAGGTAAAGGTAGTTTTTGGATCTAAATTTCCATCTCACCATCAAGAGTGATATGCAAGAAGTTTTATTATCCATATTATTTCGAGTGGATTTAATACTCAGTAGAGTGAAATTCGTTTGCGGAAATAAATTAATAATTTCAAATGTTCATTAGTATTAACTAACGCTATCCCTAGCAATTCATCAACTACTATGTAACCAATTTATTACAAGTTATCCAATTGCATGTTGTTTACCTAAAGATATTTTTGCAACAGGTAAACCAAAAAATATAGATGATCTGAAAGGTTTCTAGGTTAGATTGATTGTCATTATGGAGACACTAATGGTGAGTCGCCCTGAAGGGAACAGAGCAGGATCCAGGATCCAGATGTAGGGGGAAGCAACGGCCCTTTGAGAATATTGGTAATGGTAATATAGGCAAAAAAAATTTCAATTTCTACAATTCTCATGCATTCTTCAAGAATTTTTAAAAATATCTAAAACGAAGGGGAAATGTTATACTATAATGAAATCCAGTCTCTTGCTACCCCTCTCTCTTTTCACTTTTTTCCGACTAGATTGTGTTTCTTCCCCACCCACCCCGATACCTTAATTTGTTTCTAGATCCGGGCCTGGTAGGAAATTGCATCGATTCTCACTCAGAGTGATAGAATGAATTTTTAAACTCGGTATTGATGCAAAAATACAATAATGATTCCATACCTACTTAGTTTTAGCTTGCACTGCTATTTCATTCTATGAAATTGTATTTCGCTTTAAAATAGGGTGTCATTTTTAATCCACTCTGTATTCAGAATAATCTAGATGTAAGAAAAGCATTTGTATGCATATATTTTACACAACCAATAAGCTGTATGTGTGAGATCAAAAGCTTAATTTTAAATCTGATTTCAGGAGTGCTTGAACAATATTCCCTGAGTCAAGAAATCCTCAATGGATGATCTGCAGTTTCAACATCAATTAATCCGATTGTCCATGCAACCTAAATTTAAAAGCGACCTACCCTAACGGTGTAACCTAAACTTCAATAAAGCTGATTTGTCATTTGAACTGATGTCCTGTATTTTTCTGCAGTACTGTCACTATGAATAATAACAAGTTATGATAATAATATTAATTCCATTTAAAAACTATTAATTCTTTGTTACGAAGAAAGTGATAATTTTTCATTATTTCATCACTTTTAGCCAGTGAGTCTCAATTCTTAATCAAGGAATGATTTTAAATTATATTTTTTGTATCTTATTTTAAAACGAAAACTACATCTGTGCTTTGTATAACTATTTATTCAAAACAATCTGTAGACATGAAAAATGCACAGTGTGTATCTTTTTTTCTTCCTAAAAGGATTAAAAAAACTTTCTTTGTTATTCTCAGATTATACCAGCTATCTTAAGAAAACGAATTATTCCTCTCTTACATAAAATATCTCAAATAATAATAACTTATGGATATAATATTTAGACTTACAGTACAAAAAATATAAATCACTTGTTCTACTTGGATGATCTAAAATTATACAGTCTTAATTATATTCAGTAACAAAGCATATTAGAAATTGTTAATTTATTTAGTAAGGCAATTTGCTCAGAATTTAGATTCGAAGAATATTCAACATTGAATAATAAATCAGAAAAAATAAAAGAAAAATAGATAACATAACACTTAGGAATAAAACATGTGCTACAAAACTACGAATCAACAAAAATTATAAATATCTTGATATAAATCAATTATTAAATATAAACAAATACTAAAGATGTTTTCATAAGGATCATGTAAGACTTTTGGAGAAGTTTTTAAAAACAAACCTTTATTCCAAAAACAATATAAAAGAAATAAAAATGTGGGATATATCCTCTATTTCACATTCGTTTGTAATAATAAACTGGACAAAAACTGATTTAGATGACTTTAATATCAAAACTCATAAATTACTCACAAAATATAGAGTACGTCACGCACATGCCTCAGTTATTAGGTTTTATGTACTACGCAATTCTGGTGGTAGAGGACTATCGGATTTGAAATATCTCTGCAACAAAGAGAGAATTTACATCTTTACTTTCGCACTAAAACCAACAACCATATTACTCAATTCTTAATACAATGTGATGCTAGTTATACTCCACTACACATGAATGATAACTATGAATTTAGATCAACTGAAACCATTGTTGAAAGAAAAGATTTACGGAAGCCAAAGAGATTAAATGGAAGATATGAAAATAATCTATGTTCTGATGGCATTGATATAGAAACTTCGCAGTGTGGTTTAAACATAGTAAATATTTTTGGCGAGACAGTAGGATTCATCCATGCAATTCAAGGTTATAAAGATAAGAAATTATGAAAAACATATTATTGGAGGCAAATTGACAATAACTGCAGATTACGTAAAATTGCCTATATTTCCTTTGCATGCCCATTGTTAGCTACTACAGAATAACTACGAAAACATAATAATGTTGCAAAAATTATTGATCAAGAACTAGCATATATTCCCATCCAATGGATAAAAAAAACTACATATTAGAATATAAACCTAAAACAATACTTGAAAATACATTTTATAAAATTTACTGGAATATAACTATTATTACTGATACAACGGTTACCAATAATCGACCAGATAGAGTTCGTATTAATATCCTGGATAAAGGAGCTATTATAATATAGATAATTCAGTACATCTTCTTGATATTTTAAACAGAGAAGAAGGAGAAAAAAAATCTAGAAAAATATGGGAGCTAAAATAAGAATTGCAGCAACTACTTGAATTGAAACCATTGCAATCATTGCATTAGTGATATCTGTAAATGGTTTGATTACAAAGACATTAAAAAACTATCTTGAAGATTTGAATATTAATCAAAAGTTAATATCAAAGACACTAAAAAACTATATTACTAGATACAACAAGAATCATAAGAAAATTCCCAAACTGAAGAAGTTTTATTCAGTTTGTGTTTAATGTTATATAATATGAATTTTCAAAACGTCTACGATTTACATTTTTAGAATGAACACCTGTTTTCATAGCTCTTAAATAGAACGACAGGACTATTAACCCGTGACAACAGACACCTATTATGCTGAAAGTTATGGTGCTGTTTAATCACTATATACTAATTTCCTCATTAGGTACATAGTTTGAAATTGTAAAGATTTTCAGGATTCAACTTTGGTGAATGCTTGGATTGAACCCATTTAACCCTAGCTTCATAGTCTTATTTGGGATATATAATTAACTGATAAGAAGAAATCCTTTGTGTTGAAGATTAGATACTCTTTATTCAAGTAGTAAATACATACTTAATTACTTTGATATTATGAAGACTTTTTGAATTCAACGTTTTGAGCTTTATTAATTATATTTCAATTAGCCAGCATGGTTCTTCAAAGATGTTCTGAAACCTTGTTATAATCTTATTACTTAAGCTCCAGTAAAGAATTATGCAGCCTGAACGTGTTAAATAATAATAATCATAATGATAATAATAATAATGCTAATTCCGTTTTTTATTTAATATTTAAAAAAAATTCTATTCACTACGATGTGATATATTCAGTTGAGATGTTAACATTTCATTATTTTGGATTTAAATAAAAAATGCAATTTGTTTGATAACATTGAGAAATAAATTTTCTATGAATTTTCTCTTATTATTATGAAACTTTAATTTAATGTAATCAATATTTTGTGTCCTAAGAGAAGCATATGTGGCTACTTCGAAAACCCCTATCAGAGGAAAGGAAAGTATGTTGGAGGGGTCACAGAATGTTTGTAATGGACCAGAATCTCAGAGGATCGCAAGTTTGGTTGCTCTCCCCTCCCAACACATACGCACGAAAAAATTTTCAAGTGGCCTGGATTCCCTAGCTGTTCTAAAAGTAGTTTGAAACTTCAGACGTACTTTAAAAATGGACAGTGGTCGGAAAGAGATTAGCTTAAGTGATTCCGGTTAAAGAATTAAATGTGGGAAGAAAGAGACCTCTGAAATGAAAGAATGAAGAAGCCCTGCCAATTAACTTAGTGAACAGACTAATGAAATTGAACATAATGCTATTATCGCAATCAACAATGCCAGGCCGGGATCTAGAAAACTATCGAGGGGGGTGGGGAAAGAAACACAATCGAGCCCAAAAAATGTTAAAGCGGAGGCCAAGACACTTGATATCCAATGCAGTATAACATTTCCCGCTCCCTCATTTTATGGGTTTCTATAACATTTCATGAAAAAAGCATATGTTTAATACTTTTTTGCCTCTTTTACCCTTAATCGCATTCTGAAAGGGGGGCTAGCCCCTTGGACCATTCCAATTTGATCACTCTATGCACAACGCCTAATATATTAATAAATGAACTTTTAGTAGATTTATGTGAAGATCATTTTATTTTCGTACGTGGTTGAGGACAGCGCAGAACCAATGCGACACCCTCCTGAGGTCATCTGGATCAGCAACTCTGACGTAGTAAACAAATTACTTCTTAAAGGTGTAGAACCATTTTAATATGGAACAAAAGAAGAAAATTCACAAAAATAAAACATTAAAGATTATGCCATATTTTCTTATATAAAAAGAACTAGCATATTCAATACCTATCTTGACAGCAAAACATCACAGTTGATTTTGCTTTATTGTGCTTCAATAACATGTAATAATTTGAGCGAATAAAACAAAAAAAGCTATCTGTACTGCTTATCTGAAGATAATCAATACCATTACGTTATATCGCTTTGAGATTTATTTCATCGTAATATCTATAGTCCATTTGTATTATTCATTCAACGGTCGTTTGAAATTGCACAATTTGTCATTCACAGCTTGTTGTTAATCGCATCCGGATGACAACAAAAACATAGCTGAAAGTGACTCCAACGACAGAAAGAAAATATCCGCGAGTAAGAGAAAACATTTTCCACGCTTTCATCTGAACGTTTTATGTTGTTATTAGATTCACAACCGTCTGACACTGAACATGCAGACTGATATCTGAAGGGCTAACTGATTTTTTACATGTTTATTAAACTCTCTGTAATGCTTTCTATTAGGACTAGTAGCGTTTGATTAAGGGCATTCCTGCAGCTCTTTCTTTGCGAAATTAGCTTCAATGCCTTATCACTCAAATCATTTTGCTTTCTCTGTTTTATTTACTAAAAAAGTACTTAAGTCTCTAGAAAACCTGTTTAAAATGCCCCATTCTCAACCTTCAGTAATAAGCAACCAATGACTGCCATAACGATTTAGTAATCTATCATGGCAAGCTTTGGCTATACTTGAGATGAATTCAGAACTCCAGCGTTAAAAGAAATCTTTTAAACCTTAACACAACACTTCTTAAGTTTAAGTTGTAAGACACTTTTAACCCTTTCAGGATCACAAGGTTTCTAAGAGTAAATATTAGTATGCAACTCTTTATTTTAGTTTGTTTAGACGTAAAATAAATAAAAATCATAAGAAAAAATACATAACAATGTGTAGCTTTTTTGGAATTTTATGGGAAATATTTTTCCCAATGGACTATAAAGGTAACACAAATTATAGTTAGGCTTATTATGCAATGTCTTTTATTTATTGGTTTATGAGAACACAATGTTAACTAAAATAATGCAAAATTATGAAATAAAATTACTATACAAAATGATGTGCTAATTACGATATTCGGTGAAGCAATTTCTTTTGGTAGTGAGGCAAAGATGGACATTGCACATAGTACATATATTATGCGTCCTGACAGTTCTTTTTTTTTTCTAAACGTTCCCGTTTACGTAATTGCGTTCGGCATACGTTCTATTTTGACATTCTGTATAAAAAATGCAGATAAGGTTATAATTAAATACGACAATCACCAATTTTAAAATGGGAAAAATGTTTCCCTTGGTCGTGAAAGGGTTAACAAGGTAATGGTCAGATCAATTTCATCTCCTCTATATGATCTTGTATTCTATCAATCCCATGACGTATGACCATGTGCTCTTAATTAATATATAAGTAATAATATTCTTAAATATCCCAGCTGGCGAAACCTACGTGTTCATAAGCATGTCGCGGTGTTTGCAATAGGTATTAGTTTTTCTCAAACCATTAGGTTTACTTACCTGTAGGAGACACTGTCCATTGCATTGCAGCTACCAATACCAAACGGACGTATCAACTATCCCCAAAGGTCAGACTCAGTACCAGCATTGGAATTGAAGTCGCCTAATAAAAGAGTAATATCTCGTTTCTTGGCATAAATCATAATATCCAGAAGGTGTCAGTTAAACCTATCTTTCTTATCCTCATCGACATCCTCAGTGAGGGCATAACAGCAGATAACATTCAAGTCTTTAATGCTTGTCAGAAATTTAGTTTTAAGAGACCTTTCATTAATGCACTCATATGCTGTAAGAGCATCACTGGCGTATCTACTGAGAAGCAAACATACGCCTTGGCTATGCCTTTATCTTCCCTCACTGCAAGGAGAAATTTAAGATTATTTTTAGGAATCTAACCTTTATCTGTCCATCTGGTCGCTTGCAAGCATAGACTATTAAAATTTTAAAGGTGAAATTTTTCTGTGAGGACATTAAGAGAATAATCTTTGTGCAGAGTCCTCACATTCCTCATTATTCTGTATAAAATATATGTAATATTCAGAATTAGTTAATATTTATTGAATAAGGAACCTCTCAGTTTTTTCGGTGTTAACCAACATTTCAATTATATGGTCCCTGTTTATAGGAGATAATCGATATTCAATGAAATGAAAGAGGTTGGGAACATTATTTATATACGTGGATTTCATTAGAGCCGTTTATATATCTGTTTTGGAGTCTCTAGGATATTTCGCTTAAAGAAATTTAATTATTAAGATTAGGAAGTGTAATAAATGAAAAGTTTACTTTCAAATCGATAATTTTCTGATATTGTCGAATTGCGTTTTTCAGAGAACTCAAGGAACGAAAGCTGATATGGAAGTAATATTTCATTTACATAATTTATTTTTCATTCTTCATAGGGAATTTTTTGCTTAAATGACTTTTGAAACCAATATAATAGGGGAAAGAACGACGTGATTTTTATTTAATATATGAAAGCAAGGATTGCTTTTGTACCGGTGTTGGAGTGCTTTTTCATATACAGCATATCAGGCGTTTACCAGACAGTCCTTTAACTGGCTCAGATTTGACGGAAGAGAACTTTGCCCCGGGATCTGTTTTTCTAACCTGTCCCATACGTTCTCAAAGGTGTTCAGATCCGGGCTTTGTCGCTGTCATGCTTGCTGAACCACTGCTGAACACATCTTGCGCAATGGATAGTAGCATTGTCATCCATGAAAGAGCCGTCACCTGCTGGATAAAAATTCAGCATTAAAAGGACGGACTTGATCGGCAAAAATGTTCCGATAATCCCTGGCGAACACCCAACCTTTAAGCAATATCAGAGATCCTGTTCCGTACCAACAAAAAGTGCCCCACACAATGACAGCACCTCCAGAACTTTGAGTTGTGTTTACAAGGCAAGCTGGGTGCATTGCTTCATCGGGCTCCCGCCAAACTCTTTGCCTACCGTTGGTACAGAACAAGGTGAACCGAGACTCGTCATACCTCATGACTTTTTTCCAGTCTTCCAGTGTCCATTCACGGTGTTTCTGACAACACTGTAGACGAACTTTCCAGTTATTTGCAGAAATCAGTGGTTTCCGTATAGGCATGTAACTACTAATACCTATCCTCTTCAATTCCCTGCGCATAGTTCGCTGAGAAAAAGGGTAGGAACAGCCTTCATTGAATGTTTCGGTCAATTGCTGCACACAGGAACTCCTGTTTCTCCGTACAATACTTCTCAGACGACTGCGATCTCCTTCCAGTCAGATTGTCGTCGCGCCACACTTACGTCTCTTACACAAGCAATGTGGGTTATCTTTCCACTGATTAAAAACCCGAGATATCTCACCTTTTGAGAAACCACTCAGCTCTATTGTTTCTAAAATCGTTGCTCCAACCGGACGGCACCCACAATAAGCCCTCTATGGAACCCTGAAAGATCCTTTGTTTTCCCCATTGTCATCAACATTACTGACGATTACTGACAAACAGCAGTCTTTAATAGTTGTCTAGAACACGTGGTGATGCACGTGACCACGTATTTTGCATATACGCTGCGCAAGTGACGTTTACGTACATCTGCATAAAACTTTCTAATTCACTGTCCGCTGCCTGTGTCTATATTACTGTTTGCCTATGTTTTCTGACACTTTCATCTAGTTTTTATTGGGTATTTTTCATCATATAGATATTAGTATATGCTGTATTGTATCTGAAACGAAGGGGGGAAATGTTATGCTATAACGAAATCTAGTCTCTTGCTACCCCTCTCTCTTTTCACTTCTTTTCCACTAGATTGAGTTTCTTCCCTCCCCCAATACCTTAATTTGTTTCTAGATCCGGGTCTGGTAGAATATTCTTACTCAGAGTGAAAGATTGAATTTTTAAGCTCGGTATTGATGCAAAAATAAAATAATTGTTCCACATCAATTTGGTTTCAGCTTGCACTACTGTTTCACTCTATGAAACTGTTTACGCTTTAAAATAGGGTGTCATTTTTAATCCGCTCTGTATTCAGATTAACTTAGATGTAAGAAAAGCATTTGTATGCATATATTTTACACAACCAATAAGCTGTATGTGTGAGATCAAAATATTAATTTTAAATCTGATTTCAGGAGTGCTTGAATAATATTCCCTGAGTCAAGAAATCCCCATGGGATGATCTGCAGTTTCAACATCAATTAATCCGATTGTCCATGAAACACTTAAAAGCAATCTACAATAACGGTGTAACCTAAACTTCAATAAAGCTGATTTTGTCATTGCAACTTCTGCCGTGTATGTTTCTGCAGTACTATCATTATGAATAATAAAAAGTTGTGATAATAATATGATTTCGTTTAAAAATCGTTAACTCTTTGCTAGAAGGAAAGTGATAATTTTTCACTACTTCATGACTTTTAGCGAGTGAATCTCAATTTTTAATCAAGGAATGATTTTAATTCATATTATTTCTGTACCTTATTATAAATGGAAAACTACACATGTGCTTCGCATAACTGTTTATTAAAAGCGATCTCTAGACATGAAAAATGCACAGTGTGATATATTTTTTTCTCCCTAGAAGGATGAACAAAACTTTCTTTGTTATTCTCAGATTATCGCAGCTATCTTAAGAAAAAAGAAATATTACCCTGCTTCAGAAAATTTCGCAAATAATAAAAATAACTTATGAATGTAGAATAAAGACATACGGTACACAAAAAAATAAATAATAATCCTTCAAGGGGAGTGTCGCTTGCGACATTTACGTAAGGGAAAGTTTTGCTTTTAACATAGCGCATAATATTGTTTTTGCATTCCGTATATGTTGTTGAAAACTAGCATAAACAATAGAAAATTCCGATGTGTAGATATATTCTACGTTAATTTCGTAAATGTTCGTAATTGAAGCAAATAAATTTGAACTCAAATTTCCAAAATGGAAATAAAATGATCAATCCCAAGCATACAAGCACTTCAAATTTAAATGCCAATTTTTCTCACTTTTGATGGAAAAAAAATAATTTTTTGCTAATTTATGTCTAGAAATACTGTGGTGTAAGAGGGGAAGCTGACGTCTGTAGAATTAAAATTATTTATCTTTTTTTCGGTTTTCTTCGAATTCTTTAAAAAAACCTAAACTCTAAATTATGTTAAGTATTTTAGTCTGTATATAGTTATCAAGAAGAAAAGATCGTCATCTTATGTTTTCAATCCTTTTCTTTTTTTTCCTTACTTATAATTCTATAGATAGTCTTAGCAATCGATTAGTGAATTTCCATATTATGTCAATGGAAAGGAGAATTTGAAACTCATTGCATTGAAGAATATACTTCGTTTCATTGTAAGGAAAATGAACTTAAATTAAATATCCAAATCTCAATTTTCACTAACATTCATACAGTATTTGAAATTTTAATGAACCTGAAATATTTAAAAGCTGTCACTCTACAAATTCATTTCAAAAATATGTGAGAGCACAAATAATTTTTGTATCAAACCATTTGCTAAAATAATTGTACACTTAAAATTTGATTTAATATTATTTCCGATTTCTTCAATTTTGACTAAATTTTGAAAATATCTTTACAATAAAATCAGTATTCTAATAATTTGAAGTTTAGATTGACCAAATTTATATTATTAATTTACTTTCAGCCTCATTATTAAAAAAAGGTTGTTTTTCGGTATTTCGAGTTTCATATTTTGCTTCCTATTGCCATATTATGGAAATCCTCCAATAATTTCGTAGCGCTATATATTTCGTGAAGAACAATAATATCCACTTGATTTTTTTTTCTTCTCTTTATGTTACAATTAGATTCTGTATCCCACACTCCCCCCCCCCACGTCCAAGAGATTATACTCTGGCTAAGTGCTAGAGACAAGACTATTTTTTCACTTATAGTTTAAATCATAACTGGAACAAATAACGTCTCTGGTAAATATGAGATGATCATTTTAAAAAATCGAAAGTTTTCAGTTTTCGCGTTTTTCACTTTTTAAAAGAGGTAGTAAATTGAACTAACGGATAATTGGAAAAAATGCAGAGTAATATTTTATTAGTATTTTTCAAATAGTCGTCTCATGGCCGCATATTGATCAAAAGTGTTTGTGTTGTCTTTCTGCTGAGGTCTTACTTTCCTCATATTACTTTTACTGTGGTGTATTGAACTGAAAGACTCCTATTAGATTTCTGTGGCAAGCAGTTTCTTTATAGTATTATTCATAAAAAAATCTCATTTATTCATTAAATAAAGTTTTTAATATAGCCATACTGTGCAAGAGGTTAATGTGCCTAACTACTATTCCCGGGCATTCCTTAAGTGTTTCTATGTTGTATCCTGGTGTAAATATTTTTATCGTCTACGAGAAAGGAACAGAAGCCAAACATTACAGGTTATCGCAGTGCCTTACTTATGTTTTTAAATGAAAAGCTGCGTTCCCTATCGCCCCCACTGTAAGAAAAGTATGCAGATCATTGCTGCTATTGTAATAACCCTTGACTCTCATCATTATCATCACCATCCTAAAGCAGCCACCGGTTATGGAGGTCCAACTGACCGTGTAATTTAGTTCTCTAAGCATATCTGTCATGAGATACATATGTTGCGTGTGGCCACTGCACACCAATTCTAACAACATTCTATTTGACATTGTCTGTCCGCCGCATCCTAGGTCTCCCCCATTTTCTGAGGCCTTTAGGCACATTGTTCATAACCCTATTCGCCAATCTATAATTATTCATACGGGCAACAAGGCCAAACCAACGGAGTCTCTCTCTGCACAATATGCTGCTTAAAGGAGGTTGTAAACTCCTTTGCCTAACCTCAACATTACTTGCAAAGTTTAACCACCTAAATGCCCAAGATACTGCGTAAGCATCTGGAATCAAAAGCATCTAGTTTCCTATTATCTTGTTTACAAAGTGTCCAAGTTTCACTACCATAATTAATTCTAGAAAGAACCAAACTATTATAGAGTGTAATTTTACTCTTTAGGTGTATACACCTATTTCTCCACACTCTCCATAGATTCTTAAAAGTCCCGGCAGCAATATCTATTCGTCTGTTAATCACATGCCGCACATCGCCATTATCTCTTACATGGCTCCCAAGATAATTAAACTGTGACGCCTGCTCAAGACTGAAATCATTCAGATTAACTGAATCACAACCTGCCTGACCAAATTTCATCACATAATTTTCTCACTGTTTATAACAAAACCTACTCTACAACCAGTTTCATCAGCAGCTCGAATGAAAGAGTTCATCTCATCAACATCATTTGCCAAAAGGGCTAAGTAATCATCATAATCTATATCAGAAATTTTCGTATCTTCAGTCCATTTAAGGCCAAAATCTTTCCCTTGAATTTCGCATAACATAATCAATAACGAAGCAAAAGAGAAAAGGAGACAAAATACACCCTTCTCGAACACCAGAAGTAATGCTAAACTAATTGGTACAAGCCTTACCAAATCTCACACACGACTCACTGTTATTATAGAGAGCTTTCATTATGTTTACTAACTTGTCAGGTATATCATATGATCTCACAATCAAACACAAAATATGACGATCAACAGAGTCGAAAGCCTTTTTGAAATCAACAAAGCTAGCAACCAAAGGTTTCTGAAATTCTAAACATTTCTCAAGAATCTGCCTAAGTGAATATATCTGACCCCTACCACTTCTGAATCCACATTGCTCATCACGCAATTGATTGTCAACCAGATTCTTAATTTTATTAAGCACAATCATGGAAAGAACTTTACATGGAACAGAGAGTAGGTTGATACCCCTATAGTTATCACAAGAACTGCGATAACATTTTTTTGAAAATAGGGATAACAATAGCTCTGCTAAAATCTTTAGGAACCATGCCTTTATCATAAAAGATGTTCAAAATTTCAGTCATCCAAGTGGTAACCGAAACATTCCCAGCTCTAAGGATTTCCGTAGTAATTTCATCTTCCCCTGGGGAATAATAAATATGTAATTTATGTTTAGAAACAGCCTAAATAACTTCAGATTGTGTTATAGGGCCAACATTAAAGACACCAATGCATCAATCATCATTGCAAACAATGGGAATAGAACTAACCACGTTGTTTAGAATATCACTGAAATGCTCAGCCCACCTAGCCTTGACAGAATCCTCACCGTCTGTAAACTTACCTTGTTTATCCTTCAATCCCTGCATACCTGTCCGTTTTCTACCACACGAAACATTAACTCTCTGGTACAGCTCTCTGCTGTTGTGCTGTCTAACTGCTTCCTCGGCTTTGTCAGCCAAACCATCAAGCCAAAGATTCTTATCAGCAGCTAACTGATCTTTTACACGTTTATTAGTTTCTCTGTAATGCTTTCTATTAGGAATAGTAGGGTATTGATTAAGGACATTTCTGGGTTCATTCTTTCCGAAATAAGCTCAAGTGCTTTATCACTCAGATAATTCTGTCTCTTCTGCTCCTTTTTTCCTAAAAGAGTACTGTTAGTGTCGAAAAAAGCCTGTTTAAAATGATCCCATTCTTCCTCAACTTCAGTAGTAAGCATACCATGACTGTCATAATGACTAAGTAACCCATCATGGTAAACTTTGGCTATAACTGGGCCTTTCAAAGCTTTAGTATTAAAAGTAAATTTTTTAACCCTAGCACAACACTTTTTAAATTTAAGTTGCAATACACTTTTAACAAGGTAATGATCAGATCCAATTTCAGCTCCCCTATATGACCTGGTATTCCTAACAGAACTAGCCCATTTGCTGTTAATTAATATATGATCAATCATATTCTTATGCAGCCCATCGGGTGAAACCCATGTGTACTTATGTATGTCACGGTGTTTGTAATATGTGTTGGTTATTCTGAAACCATTGAGTTTACTTACCTGTAGGAGACGTTGCCCATTGCCATTGCAGCTACCAATACCAAAAGGGCCTATTACTCCTCCCCAAAGTTCAGAGTCAGTACCAACTTTGGCATTGAAGTCACCTAGAACAAGGGTAAAATTTCCTTTCTTGACAGAATTCAAAATATCCTGAAATTGTCCATAAAACCTATCCTTCTAATCCTGATCGGCATCCTCAGTGGGTACATAACAGCAGATAACATTCAAGTCTTTAACGCTTGTCTGAAATTTTGCTGTAAGAAAATTTTCATTAATGCACTCATATCCTATAAGAGCATCACTAGCGTGTCTGCTGAGAAGCAGACCCACGCCTTGGTGATGCTTATTGTCGTCCCTCCCTGAAAAGAGAAATTTTAAATTATTTTTAAAAATCTGACCTTTATCTGTCCATCTGGTCTCTTGCAAGCCGAGAATATCTAAATTATAATGGTGGAATTCTTGTGTGAGTAGATCAAGAGAAAAAGCTCTGTGCAGAGTCCTCACATTCCAACTACCTATGGAGAGAAAATGGTTACTAGGATGTTTAAAGAAACTATGTTCATTGAGAGAGAGAATGCCGACAATATCAAACAGCCCCCTAATCGCAGAAATGGGGCAAAGATCCATTCCCCCACCACTAAAGGCTGAAGCCTTCTACACTGGAAGACTTCCTCCAATGTAGAATTTGACGATTATAATAGAAGCAAAAATTCAGGTGTCTGAGATGACCTCTGCTCAGGATTATCCACCAGCTGATAAACATATCCTGTGACTCTATTCACTTGTGGCTGTCAACCCACAAACAAACAGAAAACCCAGCGGAAGATTTTCCCTCCACAGAAGCCCACCAGTGCAGCAAAATCAGGATCCATAATCAAGCTCAGAACCATATATCTGTCCAGTCCAGTGGATTTATATGGTCAGCACCAGGACCCTGTGTGGTTGACCACTCCTCAGCAGGGTTAACCAACCCTATAAAAAACCAAACCATTAAACAGAAAGAACCAAACTATTAAACAGTCGAATATTAATTTTTCGGTATAACACGCCTATTTCTGCACATTCTCCATAGATACTTAAAAGTAATAGCAGCAATCCCTATTCATCTCTTAATTTCATGCCGTACATTAGCAATATCTGTTACATAGCTTCCAAAATAATTAAACTGAGACACTTGCTCAAGAGGGAAGCCATTCAAAGCAATTGAAGCACCATCTGCCTGATTAATTTTCATCACTTTAGTTTTTTTTCTGTTTATAACCAAACCTACTCTGCTACCAGTCTGATCAACAGCTCGAATGAAAGAGTTCATCTTATCAACATAATTTGCAAAGGTTTGAATAAGGGCAAAGAGTTTCAGATCTCCAGACCATTTAAGTCCGAAATATTTCCCTTACAGCAGGGGCGAATTTTAATAAGGCATACTAGGCTTTAGCTGGGGGGCCACATCGAAATGGAGCCTGAAACGACATTATTATTCAAAAAGTTAATATTTTTCTTTAAATGTATTTAATTACTAAAACTAAATTTACAATTACTGATATATAATAAATAAATAATTCTTTTGTTGTTGTAATAATCACAATCAACCTCATGCATTTCCCACTGTACTCCACCTCACTGTTTCGTTCCCAAAACATTTCACTGGAAGCAACTCATCAAGCCAACCATCTCGTCAGTACACCGTAATCTCAGTGAGTTGAAAATGAGGTAACAGAGCCATCAACTTTCGGGGATTAAATATACCAGATGTCTTACTCCTCGGGAATCATTTAAATGTGCGGAGAAGGTTTAGATACATAGAGAATGGACTTGGTAGATTGTTTAATGACGGGAAGCAACAATGATGTTGTCCGAAAAAAGCATATCGTTCCCAGAAGGTTGCAAGGCAGACCTTCTCACTTAGCTATCAATAGCAGCTTCCTCTATTCCAATAAGTGGTAGACTTCAAATTATCAGAAATTCTTTCTTTGATGGGGGTTGAATGCTCATCAGACAGCACATGACAGACAATGACGACGACTTTCAGTGAATGATTAATTTATGGAGCATGAAAGGCTGTGGGGTGAGTTGGGAGAGTCGCAAGACACGGCGTGGAGGTTAGCCATTAACTCTTAAGAAACGTGAAAGAGGATAAAAATCTTCCAGTTGCGGTAGTTGTCGTTTACCTCCATGTCGAGAACCGGCAACAAGTGGAAGCTTTCAGATTTTAATTTTCAGACAGAAAGAGTATACAGAAGAAATCATCGTCAAACAGACAACAAAAGCTAGAAAGCAACATAAAGGTAAATACTCAGACAATTTCTTTCAACAGATTTTTTGTGTGCTTTATTGTCTTTGTAAAAACCAGTGAATATTTCTTTGCAAAACTCTGATGTTAATTTTTGCAAAACTCTGACGTTTCCCACCGATATATATTTTACATTTTGTTTTTCATTTTCAAAGTTTGAAAACAATCCAGTAGCCGGTTTAATTCATCTTTAGAGAAGAGCTCTAGTCATTCGACCATTGCGATGAAAAGCGTTGTTTGCTCCAAGGATAAGGTTTAGCAGTTAAATTTTGTAAAAACCAGTGAATATTTCTTTGCAAAACTCTGATGTTAATTTATGCTAATATAACAAGTTATTTTTCCCCTTTTATTTTCGGTTCTCACAATCGTTTTTTACAACAATATTCAAGCAAAACAGAATCCACATAGAACTTCAACAACTACAGCAAAGCAAAAATAATATATGTTATTTTAATTAAACTCATTTTATGGAAATTAGCGTCTAAAATATTTTTTACGTTTCCCACCGATATATATTTTACATTTTGTTTTTCATTTTCAAAGTTTGAAAACAATCCAGTAGCCGGTTTAATTCATCTTTAGAGAAGAGCTCTAGTCATTCGACCATTGCGATGAAAAGCGTTGTTTGCTCCAAGGATAAGGTTTAGCAGTTAAATTTTAATTCATATACACATTTTGTTTTATAAAGAACCTTTCTTTCACTATAAGAAGAAAATTCAGAATTGCCAAAAATGTCCATTGGCCATAAATTTTGAAATATAGCAGATGAAAACTCTTCTTTCCGAGTTCGTTTCTGAATTCGTCTTACTTAGTCTTTTTTGGGTGATGGCGAAGTCTCCCACTTTCAAAATTGTATGATGCCTTAAAAACTAGGTTTAAGATTTAAAGAATTTTTTTGTATAATGATTTTATTTGCATATTGTTTGTTATTCTATTATACGTAATATTAAACATATCATAATTAATTAAAACAAAATTGCCTGTATTTTTCACTTCCATCGCCATTTATTTTATCCCCCCCCCCAAAAAAAAACATTTCTTGCTGTATGGCTGTTCTGAATTTTATCCTTTGATGTATCAGGTACGGAACAAAGATGAAGCACCAGCTTTTAATTTTTTTTTGTGAACTATATTTTTACAATGTTTTTTTTTGCGTTTTTAGCCCGTTTTAAGAGTTAATTTTAAAATGTCGAAAAATACTAAAGTAGACTTACAGTTTATAGCTCATAAAATAAATTATCAATATAAATAATCTGGTTTATTTTTCGGTGTAAACTAAACTATTTTGCCAAATTCGCAGTTTTTTCGCAATTCATTATATATATATATACCACCCTCAAGCAGCTGCTTGACACAGATGTCTGACAATTTTTACGCCATAGTAGGTCTGTGAGAATGTTGGGACATCAGCAGAAAAATCTTACCCGGAGCTCGAACTCAGGTTCCTCAGATCAGTAGCCAAGCGTGCTAACTACTCGGTCACGGTACGGCCGTTAAATATGTACTTGTAGTGAATTAAATATTTTAAAATTAAATAACATACGAATATTCGCATTAGAATAGATTTAAAAAAAAGCCCTGGTGGCGAAGGCTTGCTGTGCTTGTCTACTTCTCAGAGTGACATGATTTTCAGAGGAGGCTCGACAGCAAATATGATGTTGGGAAAAAAAAAATAAATCCACCCCCCCGAATTTTATTTACAGAAACTTTTTTTTTAACTTATATATAATTTGATTGCCTTTTATAATAGAAATTATTGTGTTTTTGCATTGTAAACATATCTTTCCCTATGGAACCTGGGTTTACACCTCAAAATATATGTGGTATACTTTGAATTCTCTAGAATTCTATTTTACACTCACATATTGAAAATAGGTAAGTGCAGATATTTTGTAACAATTTTCTAACCAAATGTTGTAAAATAAAGTAATAAATACACTCAGTGGTTAATGAATTATGACCACTTCCCTCCATGTTATGTCATTCGAAGATAATTTCGAAGCTCTATAACTTTTAAGAAAAGATTTATGAGCGAGTGGGATTTTCGATATTTTTTATGATAGAATGGGACTGAAGATAAATTTAAACTTTCAATCCAATACATCTAAATGTCTATTTTCAATAAAATTCCCTTAGTATTCAAAGAGTTATGGAACTTTAAATGTTTAACAGCAGCAATGCCTAACGTTAAAATTTAGAAATTAATTATAATTTGAATAAAAAGTATTATTCCACACCTTTTAAAACAACAGATATATGTTTGGAAAGTTAATGTAAATAATGTGAGACTTGCACTGTTAACTGTTAAATACAACATTTACAACAAATTCAATGTATTATTTGTTCACTATCATCTCTATATAAATAGAAATATTATAAACACAACGACTATTATTATTCGATCTTAGATTTCTTGTAGTCATACAAGTAAATTAAATTTTAGAATACATTGGTTTGTATGTAAGCTAACCTACCCCGTATACACAGAATAGTACAGCACATTAACTATGGAAACAACTAAAGAAGATGCTGAAAAACTGAAAGCAGACAGAAGATTCTAGGGATCGGAGTTGGAAGTTTCGATCCCATAAGACATGGTTGTGAATTTGAAAAACAGCATTTAAATCTATGATATGCATATTTTTACCTGTTAATTTCGGTTGAAAAAATTATGATAAAGTTAAAAGTAATTCTATTTCAGTCTGCAGTAAACGTATGACTCACTCACCCTAAACAGCATCAAGTAGCACCGATTTAGTTTATGCTTTTTTTCTGCTGTCTCGTACTTACATTATCGATCCGTTGCATTTCTGAATATTTTAGGATATTTATAGTTCTACTAGAGTAGTATTGTTTTCTAAGCTTTTAACGTAAAGGTATTGATTTTTTCTATTACAGGAAATTGCGTCATCCGGTATCTACGCACATTAGTTTTGGTCAATATTTTAGGAGACTTGCGATTTTAAAGAATTTTTTACTTACTTTAATGCTTCTAAAATTATTTTTATTGCTTCTCAAATGGATACTGAGATTACAGACAATAATTTAATTTTTAACGATTGAAAACGAATCCGAAATGATTTGTAATGGCGGCAGTCCGAACATCATTAGGATTACTCAAAACGTGATTTTTAAACGTAGGACTTTATTTATCAATACTTTTAATTGTATTTAAAGCATATAAACAAATTATGGTCAGGAAATTGCGAATTTTGAACCACAATTTCTGTTGGAATTTAGAATTAAACCTCTGCAATCAAAACTATATATAATAATCAAAATTATATCACCTACCATATTTTTATTCGTATTTTTGCCATTTTTGCCAAGATACGCAACTTTATAATATAACGACTCATTCTCAAACTCATTACTTCAGTACAAAGTTAGGAATATGTATTATGCGTTTTACATATATATATGCAAGTTTACGAATATGTATTATGCGTTTATACGCAAAAACATTAATTTTGGAAAATCAAAATAAATGAACGATATAATCAATAATATAATATTATGAACTGTATATATTAAAATAATAAAATAATATAGAATAAACGGGAAAATATATATATTTAGTTTTGAAATTTTACTAAAGATAAAGTGGAAAGCATACAGTAAAATTTTGCAATGTTTTTAAAAAATGCTTTAAAAATTTTACCTGCCATATTTTTATTCGTATTTTGCCATTTTATTAAACACAATTAAATGCTCTTTCTTTTTGTATAAAACATGACATATTTTCGTTCACTAGTTACTTCAGGATGAGGTTTTAAAGATGTTAATTTTATTTTATAAAAGCAATTTTAAAAAAATCCGACGACCACAGTGAGTTCAGTTTCAGAAACCCGAGGGTTAAACAAAGGGTACTGGGGAATGAACATCTTTTAGTTTCCTGATGAAAAAAATATTCCAGAGCGTTATTCGCAAGTCAGAATAATATATTGACGACAAAAATAGCATGTATAACACATAATGTATATCACTAATTGCATCGAAGCTTTCAAAAAGTCACTCTTGAATTCTGCGATAGCTTTACAGAAGGAAATGCGTGCTATCCAAAGCAATTTGTACACTTTACAAATCTGTCATCCTCACACAAGGCATTGTCCATACGCAATTTCGCATATTTCCTATATTACAGTCTTCCATTTTACAGGAAGTAACCTGCAGAATTTTTAAACAAAGCTTTTATAAAATTTACATAAATGTCTGCAAATCAAAATAATTTTAATCAAACAAATTTTGATTTTATTTACTCCGCCTAGATCCTGACTTTCCTTACTTTATTTTCTGCAAAGGCTATAACAGTTTTCTTAACATTAAATTTATTGGTCATTCATTTTCTATAGATAAAAAGGCAAGTCTTGATGACCTTTCTTCTGTCATTTTATTTCTGATATAATTTTGTAAATGAGCGTTCCGATATTGCCGCAGTTACCGGTAGCATTAAAAAGAGCAAAACAATCTCTGTTAAAGCTGAAATAAGAGAGTAGTGTTCAATAATCAATAAACTTACTATTTCCTTCACGGCAGAAATTTTTGCTATTTCCGGTTTCAAACTTGACCTAAGGTATAGAGGTGTAGCGCCAAATGCAAACCTTAAGAAGAATTTATATTCCCTGTTGGGAAGCTCTGCAGCTTCGCTTACACTCCATCGTTACTGCTTATGTTTCTCGATGAAAGATGATGAAGTTCTCAGCAATCTCATTTAAACCCTTAAAACGCATTTTTTTATTCCAGAATGGCTCTGTTATAAGTAAAGTTGAATACCTCGATTTTGAAGCCATTTTGTTCATTCTTAAGCCTTTGGTACTCACATAGCTCACCTTCACTGAATTTATCAAACTTGTTCCTCGATTCGTGAAAACTTTATAATAGTGTTGCAACAATGGAGACGGGTTTCAAAAGTCATCATCTGAATATTGCAGAAATTTAGAGACATTGATTGATTGAGAGTTGAGACTATTGATTGCAAAATGTGTGACAGTATGTCTAGGAGAAAATGTTAGAAAATATGTGTTGGGATTTTTTTTTCTTAAATCTTGTTATTTGGATACCTCCATCTTTGCTATTTCTTTGGAACAGCGGAAATTTGAAGTTACCACTTTTCCTTTTGAGATTGTTTCCCCTGCTACAGAAACTGACATTAAAAGAGAGTTGCTCTCAGTGGTTGTAAATTTTTAATTAAAAGTAAGGGCCCTTATTTTTAGGGCCTTTACTTACTACTGCAGTCGCACCACCTGCACCATTGGATGAGACTTATCTGTGTATATTTATTTACTTATTTATCTTCTCTTATTTAAATTAATTCTTACTATAAATACGTATCCGAATAATACGATTTCATATTACGCGAATTTTCTGAAGAATGCATCTATCGTGTTAGAGGGGGACACGGGTTTTTGAATATAGCCGAATGTGATCGAGCGACTGACAGAGGATCACCCTAATTCTACGTATCCTGCAGAAGTGGTGTAGCTGTTTCAATTTATATCTAGGAGTAATTCAAGTCATAAATTTTGGAAAAATCCGAATTTTGATATTTGACATGCTCTTCAAGTCAGAATAAACACATAACTTTTATCTATACATGCTAATAACACAAACTTAGTAACTATGGATATTTCTATTTCTACATCTTAGAAAACGTATGGAATTAACAATTTCATTTTCTTCTCTAGTTCAGGGCTTTGTTCAGTGTGATCCCTTCTATAACCTTGTAATTTAAATCAAAGATTAATTAACTTCTTTAATGGAATGCCCTTCTATAAATTAACAGGCTGTAGGAATTGTTCCGTGTGACCACTAATATTTTCAGATGACATTGGCTCTGTCTTGGAAGACCAATAGCAAGAAATGAAACATGCATTTTCCTCTTCTAGCTGCCGGGACTTTTAAGAATCTATGGAGAGTGTGGAGAAATAGGCGTATACACCTAAAGAGTAAAATTAGACTCTATAATAGTTTGGTTCTTTCTAGAATTAATTATGATAGTGAAACTTGGACACTTTGTAAACAAGATAATAGGACATTAGATGCTTTTGATTCCAGATGCTTACGCAGTATCTTGGGCATTAGGTGGTTAAACTTTGCAAGTAATGATGAGGTTAGGCAAAGGAGTTTACAACCTCCTTTAAGCAGCATATTGTGCAGAGAGAGACTCCGTTGGTTTGGCCATGTTGCCCGTATGAATAATTATAGATTGGCGAATAGGGTTATGAACAATGTGCCTAAAGGCCTCAGAAAATGGGGGAGACCTAGGATGCGGCGGACAGACAATGTCAAATAGAATGTTGTTAGAATTGGTGTGCAGTGACCACACGCAACATATGTAGCTCATGACAGATATGCTTAGAGAACTAAATTACACGGTCTGGTTTGACCTCCGTAGCCCATGTCTGCTTGAGGATGATGATGATGATGAATTATCCTAGGATAAGGTATGATTATAATTTAGGCCAAAATCTTCTGTGTTTTTAATACACTTTACACGATTTTTCTTTAAAACGCCCAAAGCGAACGGGAAAATGTACGGCTTCAATGGAAAATACATCTCTTGCTCTCCCCCCCCCCCCATCACATTTTTTTGTATATCCGTGCCTGCACGTGAGTACAATAGGTAGGTTCTACATTGAATTATGACAAGCGTTATCTACATATGCCTCAACTAATTTCAATAACTTAACACTGTATTTTATCACTCAGTGCATATTTACTTCGAGATTAGACTACAATATTTTGTACTCCAATTTCCATAGTTTACGCATTTTCTTTTGCAATGAGGAATCCAAAGGTTATCTGAGAATTCTTTGTCTAAAGTAGGGAGATTTCAGAGGTCTTCTAACGGATATGTTTTGTCTATTCTTATAACATATCATCTACTGTATGCTTATTCCCTGTCCATTAAGGTATCACAAAGTTTCTAAAGATTGCGTATGTTTATGTGTTGATAAGTACCATATGTCACATAATGTAGGCTTGTGTTTTTTATGTACTGTGTCATCACATGTCATTTAATGGATGTCTATAAATCATCACATCATTTTTAACAGATGATTGCATTTTCTGTGCTTTTGTTAATATAGTGCGTGTTTCTTAAAATAGGTTTATGTTATCCGTTTTAGTCATCAGAGCTCTTCTAATAAATATTTGTGTTTACCTTGAACTGAGGCATCAAAAGTCATCATATGTAATGGATGTTTATTCTCACTGCACTAAGAGATCATATATTT
Source organism: Ryuthela nishihirai (assembly GCA_038380435.1). Lineage (NCBI taxonomy): Eukaryota > Metazoa > Arthropoda > Arachnida > Araneae > Heptathelidae > Ryuthela > Ryuthela nishihirai. The sequence continues at coordinate 62,158,804 of JAWZYU010000013.1, read as the reverse complement.
TGAAGAGGATGTATCTGTGTACAGGCCTATTAACAAATATTTACGATTTCTAGTTTGGTGTATCAAGAGTAATTTAATGCAGATTGATATTTTTGTACCTACTAAGGCATCAGAAGTCGTATAATGAATATTTCTATGTACCTCAAACCTGGAATAGATTGTCTTTCAAGTAAGTGATTGTTAGGACTTTGTTTACAACTTTCATCAAAATATGCCATAATATACGACTCGGTGTATCAGAAGTTCTAAATAGATTGCACCATTAACTCTTTAACAATAGCAAATGGACTTCAAAAATACTAAAATTGAAATTCAAAAATACCAAAATAAGTGATTCGGTTTACGGAAGTTTTGATACCACTATTAAACCTATAACGATAACAAAATGACTACTTCATTTTCTACTATTTTCATTCAAAAATACCCAAAACATACGTTTTAATTTAAGAAAAGTTTGACCGAAATATTAAATTTCGAAATATTAAATTTCATAATTATTTTTCCAGCAAAGCACTACTTTTGTTTCCTTTTTGTTTCAAAATGCTAAAATGCAAGATTGGGTTTATCAGAAGTTTGATTGCCCATTAAGTCTATAACAATAGGAAATGTATTATTCTGTTTCTTTAATAATTTATAAATGGCAACATATACGATTAGGTTTATCAGATATCTGATAGAACCATTAAATCTATAACAATAGCAAATTGACTACTTTCGTTTCCTTTTTCATTTAAAATGCCATAATATACGATTCTGCTTATTAGAAATTTGATTGAACCATTAAGTCTATAACTATAACAAATGAGCTATTTTTTCTACCTTTTCATTCAAAAATTCTATAAGATTAAGTTTATCAGAGTTGGGTTGGCATGATGTCTTCTGAGGCATCAGAAGTAAAAAAGGACCTTTCACTCTTGATAGGTACTTTTTTTCTTACAATTGGCTAAATGTAGGTTAGGGGAAGGGAACCAACTGGACAGTTATTGGGAGATAGATAATTGCTTCCCATCAAAGCCTTCCAGCATGTTCTTTAACGTGCACAGGGTATGACTCTCTCGCACGCGGCGTCACGACTTAAAGTACTATCCTATGGATGGCGGTCTTTCCAAGCCCATCGGTTTGCCCTACAACCCTTTTGTAACAGCTCACTCATGTGGATATCAACTTTTAAAATTTGCGTTTATTCCGAAATAATTTTCTACATTTTAACTCTGCTGACTTCGGATATAGTGTTAATTTTGTTTTTCTATTTGGCAAATAATTTTTTTTGCAAATTGGGAAAAAAAGTAAACATCCTAGTCCAATGATATGCCTTCCCTTTCTGTATATCACGTGGTCGAGTTGGCAGTGGGAAATGCGATCTAATGCAAACTAAAATCATCCAGTTATCTAATAATATACATGATGTTTTGTGAAAAAACATTACGATATGGAACGAAATTTAAGAATCAGCGTGCAGGAATAACACTGGTTTCCATAAATTAAAGATCCCTATGTTAAGTGAATGGGAAGCTAACGTCAAAGCTCTATAACTTCTAAAATAAGTTTTTTTTTTGTTTTGAAAAATGTGATTGAGATAAAGATCTCAATCAAATAAATCAATACCTGAATTTTCAACAATATTCGTTCTTTATTTAATGAGTAGCCGTCCCGTGGTCGAGTGGTTAGCGCGCTTGGCTAATGTTCTACGGGACTTGGGTTCGAGCCCCAGGTCCGGGTAAGGCATGGATGTTCGTGTTGTTTTCTGCTGAGGTCCTGTCATCCTCTTAGATCCTCTACTGTGGCATATGTACTGACAGGAAAGGTTTCCTAATTTTTTGCCTGCGTTACCCTTGCCAGCATTCTAAAAGAGGAAGGGGAACATGGTTCCCTTGCTCCCCCTAGATACGGCTTTGATGTCAGTGTGTAAGTAATATTGCAAATATTGCCGTGTAACTGTTTTAAACTATTTAACTTGTCATATAAACTGGCAGCGGAAAGTCGTTGATATTAATTTGTTTATTCATAAGAATGAATAACGTTTTTTTTCCGATTAGATTTATTTACACAACTACTGCAATGTACATGCTATTTACATGCTCCTGCTATTTACATGATTGCAGGAGCCGAGCGCTTTCGACTGCAGTCATCAGTCATCTTCAGGGTGTCCTACAGTTCCTTGGAGAGGCGGAGTGTTGGTGACAGGTTAGAATAAGTAAAAATAATACCTTTTCATTTTCTTGGAGATATTTTCGCTGTCAAGAGTCCTGCAGCGGAAGGAAGTTTCAGTATAGTAGTGGTGTAAAAGTCACTAGGTAGTAGCAGTCCGGTACTTTGCCAGTATCATGTAGATGTTATCAGTTAACAATAGCGAGAGTGCATGGCATTGACCCATTTTTCCACGTGCTGGTCACTAACTTCAGAGGAACAATGCTGGGCAGTTGAAGAGTCGAATTAGTCTTGTGCAGTGGGGAGGAGGCGTGTGCCCGGTTGGCCAATGGAGGTGGGTGGTGGGGGTGGGAAGTCACATAGCAAGTTGCGCCAAGTTGCATGAGGAAGGGGTGTGTTAAAGTTGCAACATCTGTCTCGGAAGGCGAAAATTTGGAGGGTTTCACGGAAAGCAACTTGAGTTTTGGAATGGGAAGAGGAGACAATGAATGCGGAGTCGAACTGAGGGACTATCTTGCCATCAAGGGTGGTTCGGGGATTTTGTTTCTAATATCCCCTTTATGCTCATCAATTATTCTGTATCGGTAATGCAGCCGATATGAAAGAGGAGGTAGCGGCGGATGAAATGTGTGTTAGGGGAATTTAGTACCTGTCACCGCCTTTGTCAGCTTGGTTAATGAGATCTCTGTCATGTTTAGGATTTTTTAAATACATTCGGTGGTGTTTTGAAAGGGAATTTTAGGTTAAATGGTTTTAGGAATTCCGAGACAGATGTTGCAACTTTAATGCAACCCTTCCTCCTGCAGCTTCACGCAAGTAGTCATACTGCACTTCCCCTATCAGTAAATCGATCTATATCGAAATAATAATCGTAATCGTTTAAGGAAAAGCCCCTCCTTTATCACGCTTTCGACCACGCCCCTTTACAAAAACTCCTGCGATATCGCGCTTTCGACCACGCCCACTTCTCGAAACGTACCCGATTTTTCTTGATTACACATCCCCTGGATGATCCATTCTAAATTTATTAAGCTCCCCTCTTTAAATACCCCCTGGTTTACCCACATGTATTTTAACTCCCACCCCTGAAAAGTCCCCGATTTTTCCTCACTTACCTTTAAAAACCCCTTTGTAATTATTTTTGATGGCCCCATCTAGTGTTTAATACAAGTACTGTATTTTAAAAATATAAATTTCGGTACAGGGACTCGATCCCACAACCTCAGACGTTTAACCAGCACTCTTACCCACTGCGCAATGGGCTCTAAAGGTTTGAAGGGCTTAACGATAGATGATATTTTTAAAATTCAATAAACACATTTTTTATTCCTAGAAAACCACATTTACCAGCGCTATTACCCACTACGCTACGGATTCTTGAGGTTTAAATGGCCTAAAGATAGATGATCTCTTTAAAATTAAAGTATCTTTTATTCCTAGAAAACGACATTTAACATAGGAATAATTATTTTAAAATCACATTTAACTTGGGAATTAATTTTTATTCCTTGTAAATTAGGAATACATTATTTTTATAAATGAATTTTGTTTTAATCTACGAATATATTATTTTCATAATGAATTTTTTAATTTCTTGTGAATTGGAAATAAGCACGTCGACTTCTCACCTCTCCTGTAGACCACGTTTTACTGACGGATGGATTTGCAATTTCAAAAGTCCTGCTAAATAAACATTTTATCCCACGGGAATTACACTCTACGCTCCGTATAATCATTAGTGGTGCGATTTTGAGAAATATTTTTAGAAATAAACTTACCAATTTTGCGAACTAAATGAAATAGACCAAGAAATAAATTTATGTCTTCATCACACATCGTCTTCCTATCTCACGTCTCCTGAGGGACACATTTTATTGACGAACGTCGCAATAAACGGACATAGAAATAAATGTTTGAAAAAGAAATAACTGTTTTCAAAAGTTCCAATTATCGAGCCCACATTCTGCCGGTGGCTGATTTTTTCTCTATCTATCATCCTGCATTTTCACAGAACCACGTTTTATTAATCGTCGTCGCTACTATAAGCATTATTTCAACAATCTGATAATTAAAAAGTCCTGAGTCCGATGTTTTTCGCCTTTCTATCATCCTGCATTTTCACAGACCAAAATTTCATTGATGATCGTCGGTACCAAAAGCATTATTTCAACAATCTGGGTATTAAAAAGTCCTACCATTTACGAAACAAAACACTATTTTTTCCAAGTACACTTTTTTGCTTAGGAATAATAATTATCAACGTAATTTATTTGGAATAAACTTTCCCAATCTGCGAACTAAATGAAACAGACCACACAATAAATTTACAACCTTCTCGCACATTTTTTTCTCAACCAGGTTTTATGGACGGATGCGAAAAGTCCTGCGAAATAAAACAAATATTATTTCAACCTGGGAATCACACGTCTCTGAAAAACAATTTATTAGAAAAATTTCTCGATCTGTGAATCACATTCTTCAGATATCTGATTAATACCATCAATTATACCAATACCACGGGAGATTCAAAAATATCGTTAAAAAAATGGTTGGAAATCGTGTTCGAAATATATTTGTTAAAAAATATTGGTTTTGATCCAAGAATAAATTACTTCACATTTTAAAAACATTATTCTTTATTTTAAGCATCAAACAATAACAAGTTATTTTAAGCATCAATATTAACAAGTTTTAACACGCAATGTTTCAGTTAACCTTTTATCGTTGTGCTCACTTGTCGACAAAGGTCATGGTCTCTAATTATCAGTGTATTGTCAAGGGGGAAACTGGAGATTGAACTCCGGATGGATCCCAACTGTTCCTCAATATTTGTATTCGTAGCTGATAAGATCTGATAAACTATTTCCTTCATTAACGACTACTATTTTTTTTTTTTCGATTTCTACGAATAGAAATGCTTTGAAACATTATTTTTTCCAAAATGGGATTTACACACTTAGTTGTGAATAGTATTATCATCGAAATTCATTTAGGGAAAACTATTTCTTGGCAATAAACATTTCTATACTATGAACTAGAAAGCTTTGGCATCTGATTAATACCATTATTTATTTCAACACAGTTCAGCCATGTGATATTTCGTAAAGGGGCAACCATCCGAAAGTTCCTGAATGCGTGACTGTATGAGTTGAAGAGTTTGCAGTTGACAAAAACTAAGATAGGTTAAGATTGCATCTTTTCTAAGAGATCTATGAAAGAAAGATTTGAACACTTCCCCTATTGAGAAGAACTATGTGATACGGACAAAATTTGAGCCAGATAGGCTTTTAAATACTGGAAAGAAATTTGACTCTTGTCACCTTAACGGGAAGAACGAACGATATTTGGGAAAACGCATTCATACGTATTCCAGAAAACGGTGGAAAAAGTTCGAAAACATGAACACACGAGATTTTACTTTGAAAAAATAAGGACAGAATTTTTTCGAGATAGTGACTTGGAACAGTCCTACGGAAAATACTTTCAGTTGCATTCATTAAGAGCACAAACATATTTCATGCTAAAACATCTTCTTTCACACCAGATTTTAGCTGACTTGGAAAACTAATGTTAAAACTTCATGTGAACCAGTGACTTGACAGATGAAATCACTCATTTTCCATATGAATATACTATTATGGCGTGGAAACAGAGTCGGGGAGAAATATGTTTCAAAGAAAAATTCATTCAATTGCATCTATTACGATCAGAAAAAATAATTTAGTGGACAAATTTTAAACAAGAAAACATGTTCTTATTTCACACCAAATTTTATCTTACCTAAAAGATATGAACAAAATTTAAGTAAGATACGAAAATTGCTGTAAGGAATGAATTCCACTTCCATAGAGATAACATAGAATTCACGTTTTACCGTGCAAAACACGCGTTCGAGACGAAATGTTTTTGAAAACTCATTTTGTGATGAAACAAGACGCATGTTCTTATACACATTTTTCGTTAAAAAAATAGAGACAAAAGTTTTGCGAGATAGAAATATAAAATATCAAAAAATGATGTAAAGTGAAATTTTACTTCCCATAGCGATAACATGTGATTTGGTGTAAAAATCTTGTGTCGAATACAAAAGATTTTGAACATAAAATTGGTTTAATGATAAAACACGAAACTGGAAACGTGTTCTTACTTTTTAAAAATTTTGGATTTGTTGGTAAAATAGAGAAATAAATATCAATGGGTACAAATATTAAATTATGTAGAGTTTTGACTTCTTTTAGGATAACATGGGAAAAAACGACAAGTTTGTATCAAACTTGGTGTCTGGTACTAAAATATTTCAAACAAGTAATTTCTAAGATAGTAAAATTTAAACAAAAAAGTGGTTCGGTGATAAAACTTTGAACAGAAAAACAGGTATTGGCAAAAAACTTTGAATAAGAATCGGGAGTGGCGGTAAAACCGTGAATGGACTGATCTGATTGATAAAAAAAATATGTGAAACGTAATGTACTGAACTTGAGGGTTGACAACATAGTGTGATAATATAGACAGATTAACTGTAAAATCGCTTATAATACAGAGACACGGGACGTCCAAGTCCGTAGCACGATTGGTTCATAAGTTGTTATTCTCAGGTTCCACCCTCCAAATGTGTTGCCTTTGAGATTTATTTCTGTTAACCTCTGTGCTCCGTGAGAAAGGTGACACTGCTTTGAAAAATACAGCTGTTCGTCTCTACGTCGAATGCTACACTTTGATTTAAAAACTGACAAAAAAATGGAGACCCCGTGCTCGCACACACACAAGGTGGTTCTTCAGTTTGAGGGTGAGAATTTGCCGAATTATGTACACATTGGATTTAACAGGCACTTGGAAAAGAGTTATACCTTGCCTCCAAATTTATGTTACCTGTGTTATAAATTTGGCCACGGAATTTTGACATGTACTGGCAAACAAGTATACAAACGTTGTGGCGAAAATCACCACCATCGCCAATGTAATTCAAAAATTCTTCGATGCCCCAACTGTGCTGGCCTTCACCCAGCCACATGGGCTGGGTGCATAATAAGAATTATTGCATCTAAAGCTCGTTTTATTCAAAAAGAAGAAGGAATAAATTGGCAACAAGCTTTTGCTAAAGCCAAAACATACTTTGAATTGAATAAAAGCAATCCTACCAACAATAATCGCATATTAAACTTTGAAGATCGAAAAACAGAAAGCTTAAATGCTTCAAGGATTCAAACACACATTTATGCGGACCAGGGAGAGAGCTCCTTATCAAAACTTTCATCGAACCTGGAAGATGACTGTCTCGCTTTACCATCGACATCAACGGATATTCCTGTACTTCATTACCAAGAGTCCGATCATAATAAAACAATTAATTTCGCTGGAATAGTGAAAAAAAATAAAACAGGAGCAAAAAACGCAAACAAGAACTCTTTAGATATTAAATACAAACCAGATGAAAATGAATTTAATATGATGGAAAAAGAAAACAAATCAACGTTAGGTGTAAACTCTAAGAGTCATGTAATAAACTTGCTGATAAAATTGTTAGATTGCTTACTACCTAATGGACCGGAATTGACACTTATAAAGGATATTCTCTTATCTTTTCTCTATAACAAGTCATGGGGAATAGGCCAAGATTAATTCATTGGAACTGCAGAGGTATTATATATAAATTTCATTTCCTTAAACATTTAACAAGAATAAAAAATATAAAAATATTATGTCTACAAGAGACTTTAACAGATAAGGTTCTTAGACTGAATAATTATATATCCTATGTGCAAAAAAATAATGAAAATTCTAGGGGAGTTGCCACTTTTATTGATAAAAGCATTCCTCAAAGAAGGGTTAATATTGATTAAATACATAATAAATTAGAAATTCTAATAGTACAGGTAAAATTAATAATATTATTACAAATATTATAAATATATATAATCTTTTAATATATATTAAATATAACGCATATTCAAAAATCTTAGAAAATTTAAAAGGAGAAATAGGGAGACTTTAACACACATAATAAAATGTGGTTTTTGCTCAAAAATGAAAATAAAAGTATTCATTTGGTAAAACTAATAGAAAATAATAATTTAATCATATTAAATGAAAATGTTTCAACATGTATAAATAGATTCAATACAAAATCGATAATTGATCTGTCAATATGTTCCAATAAAATTGTTAAAGTCTTAACATGGTCCATATCCTCAGATAACTATGGGAGCGATCATTATCCCATCTCAATCTATTTCAAAAATCAAAATTTAACCAAACCAAGCTTAAAAACTATAAATTGGAAAAAATTTAAAAATGACATCAATAATGAAAATATGTCACGAAAACAAATTGATTATATCGAAATTATAGAAATACTAAAAAATAAAATAAATGACAACACAGAAACAATAATAAAAAAAATACCAAAAAACAATATACAAACCATATTGATAAATAAACTCATAGCAATACGTAGAAAAGCTGAAAGAAATATGAATAGGAAAAAAAAATTCAGAGATGTCCAAAATTTAGAAAGACTTAGCAAAGACATATCTAAAAAAATAAAAAATTTACAAAACCTAAATTGGTAAAAATTTACAGAAAATTTGTCACCTCAAACTACAACCACAAATCTGTGGAAAATATATAAAACAATCATGTAATGATATAACACCAAATAATCCAATACAAACATATTCCTTAAAAAACAGTAAGACAATACAAGAAACCACAGAAGACTTAGCTCAACATTTTATACATTTACACTTCAAACCAGATAATAAAACAATTAAAAAATTAAAAAATTAAAATACATTTCACAAGCCATGTTATAATAATAAAACAGACTATCTAAATCTACCTTTTTCCCTTTTGGAACTAAGATCTGCCATCAAAAATATAAAAAACAACACTGCTCCTAGCCCTGACGAAATTACCAATAAGTTATTAAAAAATTTAACTCTTGAATGGCAAATTAAATTACTTGAACAATTTAATAAATTTTGGTCTACAAAAACTTACCCTCAAAATTGGCTAGATAATTATATGATATTCATAAAAAAAGAAAACAAAAATCCTGAAAACCTTACATCATACAGATCCATATGTTTAAGTTCTAACGTTCTTAAACTTTTTTAAAAACTATTTTCCAACAGATTAATTTGGCACATACAAAAATTCAAAATTTTAGATAATAACGTTTTCGGATTCAGACCTGGCCGATCATCAAAAGACCTATTATTAAACATTATATCAGATGCAGAATACACAATAAAAAATAGATTATACATGGTTGCTACTGTAATAGATATGGAAAAAGCCTTTGACTCAATATCACATCAAAGTTTAATAGCAAAACTCAGAAAACTAAAATTTTGTGGAAACATTTTTTATTTTCTCTCACATTTCACATTAGAAAAAAATTTCAGAGTAAAAATTGGTAATAAATTATCAAATAAGTATAAATTTGAAAATGGAATCGTACAGGGAGACATATTATCTCCTCTGTTCTTTAATATTTATCCAAACGACATCTCAGAAGTCTTTAATACAGAAATTAGTTACGGAACATATGCTGATGACATTATCTTCTGGTCGATTGATACAGATATAAATATTTTAAATAAAAGAATACAAAATGGAATAAATAAACTATTAATATATACTGAAAAATGGAACTTAAAAATTTCTACTGAAAAAAACAAAAATAATTCATTTTCATAGAAAAAATAAAATTCCGGACGAATTCTAAACTTTCGTCGATAACATCCAGAAATGCCAATTTTACCTTCTAAACCAGTAGTGCAGGAGAAATTTCTATTAAGGGGCATCAGAAACCGATAGAGAAGAGCTGCCCTCCTTTGATCCCCTCTCTGCTTCTTCTCCTCCCAAGAGCAGCTATGAAGGTGGGAAAGATATTTTGTCGGGTTTGCTGGGATAACGACGGGTGGTTCATCGTCAAAACACGAACTCTTGCCACGGAAACACTAAATATCATGAAACTCGAGATGTTTGTGAGGAATAGGGCCTGAGCTCTCATGAATGGTGAATGAACCTTAATCCTTTAGACTACAAGAACACAAAAAGTTTAATTTTGAAAAGAGTCCTTTCTTCATCTACAGATACGTTTCGGACATCACTCATGAGTGCCCTGAGACCCTGCTCCTCACATCACCTCAAGTTCCATGATATTTAGTGTTTCCGAGGCAAGAATTCGTGTTTTGACGATGAACCACCCGTCGTTATCCCAGCAAACCCGACAAAATATCTTTCCCACCTTCATAGCTGCTCTTGGGAGGAGAAGAAGCAGAGAGGGGATCAAAAGAGGGCAGCTCTTCTCTATCGGTTTCTGATGCCCCTTAATAGAAATTTCTCCTGCACTACTGGTTTAGAAGGTAAAATTGGCATTTCTGGATGTTATCGACGAAAGTTTAGTTGAAATTGGTAAATTTCAGGAATCTTAAGGATTCTGACATCCCAGGTGGCTGTGAAGAGGGACTAAATATTGGAAGGTACTAATACATGGGATTGTGACCTCTTTATAGGAGGCTTTCCAACATTGTTGGTTTGGGTAACGTTTATTTCCCCGCATTGTCACAATAGGTGTTGACATCGAAAGTTTTGTTGGGCATGGCAAATTTTTGAGTTTTAAAGATTGTAACATCCAACATTGAATAGTGAAACCAAAAAGTTCGAGTATTTTCAGGATAACATTTCTTTCATCCAAGTTAGTTGGTCCATTTCAACAGTGTTATGTATTAATAAATATTATTTTGAAATGTTTGTTCTCTTACCGATATCAATGCATTTTTATGGAATTTTCACAGTCTTTAAGATCACTTTTCCTCCACGAGATGTCACTAGTTAAAAGTCATAGCTTAGAAAATTCCTTATTTATCCCTTTTTGATTGTTGCTTCCTTTGAAATTTCTATCTTGTAGTATTTTTGCTCGAAAGAATAGCAAATAGATATTAAGAAGCAGATGCGTTATATGTTTAAGATAGATCTAAAATATTCTATTGTCTAATCCTGTATAATCTCACTCCTGTATATTTTGAAGAGAATCGCTGTCCATTCCTGTGTACGTTGTTCATTTTCCGGTTTTCCTTCTATGCTTTCTTTTCTCTTGTGTGAGGTTTCTCCGTAATTTGCTGTTTTGAAGTGACTTTTACAGCCATTCGAAGATATTCTCTGATCCATTTGCATATATTCGAAGATATTTTCTGATCCATTCCCGTGTTCTTTGTTAATATTTTCCGTTATTTCTGACATCTCTCCCAGCATATTTTGAAGGTATTCAATCAACTCCAGTGTACTTTATTTGATTTCGGAATTATTGTACCATCCAGTACCGAAGTATTTTGAAACTATTCTGACATTCAAGATAATGTGTGCGAATTTGCAGCTATTCTGCCACCCACTTCATTGTATATTAATGATTCTCATTTAATTTTACCAACCATTTCGTTGTTTTTCTAATTTTGCATGTAATTTTTCTTTTTCGCATGTTAATTCGTTAATGCATGCAATCTGATTAAACGACCTAGTTACAGAACGAAAGATCTCATTGTTAGATAGAGAAAGGGTACTAGACCGGTGTTAGGAGAGAAATTGAAACCTCCTGTCAAGGCAATTCAGAGTGTTTTTCGACGCTAAGAAAGTATGGATGTTCTGCATACTTCTCCACACGTAAAGTCCCGTCTGACGAACAGTTGCTGCCTCTAGTGGAGAATCCTCGTACTGAGGAATGACAGGCTTCCATGTCATTTTCCGTCTAGGTTTCGGCTTGAGGGGTGGGGTGTGCATTGGAACTGGTGATGGTGGCGGAGTCATGGTTGTAATGGATGGTTCCCTCCGTCGTTTAACACATGGATGGTTTTCCTCATCACTAATAGGAGGGTTGCTTTCATTCACAGGAAGGCTGCCTTCTTCATTCACAGAAGGTTTGTCTTCAACAGGGGTAGGGTCTTCAATCATTGGTGGAGCGTTCTCGACAAAATAGTCAGGTTCGTCGAACAGGTCTCACAAATTCATCAAACGAAAACCTCTAATTATCCGTGCAGTTGACCAATTAACGACCGGTCCATTGCGTAGAGTGCTTCTTGATATACTCGTTCATCCATGTGCTAAATGCTGCTGCATTGGCTTGTGATCAATGCACTCCACACCCTTTATGATAACCGCACTCAGTTCCAGGTATTTTAGGAAGGTCTTTGAAACGTGGACAGCCAATTTTTTCTAAATCCAGCGAGGTTTACCACGTCTGTTCAATATCCGTTTCTCGTAGAATCCTCCCTTGTAAACGATGACAAAAGCAAAAGGCTTGCGACACTTTTCGTGGATGTGACGTACAATATCGTCCAGGCACCCGTACTCACAAACCACTTCACCGAAACGAGGGTAAAGAGGAAGGCCCATAATGTGTTTGGACACGTAACGAATTGTTTTCCAGTCTTTCTGAGGAATGTCCGCCATAAAGGAATGGTGGAATCTGTAGACACCTGTCAGACCTCTACAATCCGAATAACGTAGTTCACGGGTCAGGAATTTACCCTTCACGGTGAAACCGTCCAAATCTAAGGTGCAGCAGACGTGTCATATTTCACACTTATCTGGAACACAGCTAATATCTAGCATACCTGAGTTCACGCTGATGAGGATGTTGATCACTGGGAGAGGATGCAGGCTGCCTTCACTGTCTCAACTAAGTCTTGAAAGTCGATACGCTCAAGTCCTTCAAGCACAGGAGAACCATATTTGTGGGCTTTCAGCGTGAACGTGAGCGCCACTTTCTCTACAATTGATCTCTATGTTGCGATCTTGTGCAACCACGGCAATTCCCGGTTCCGCCTGACAGCACTACCTGGTTTAAGAAAAGCCATGACTATCTAGAGCCGGGGGCAAGGAATACGCCCTATAGGCGCACCTCAACCCCGGCCTCACATGGCAGCAGTCCTATAGAAGGAAAGCTAACCACCGGAAGAAACCTAACTTTAATCTATTCCCCGGTTTGCAAATGTGCAAGGATATAAAGATCCAAGCTCGATCGGCACCCGGGGTGGAGACTCTTAGTAGGACCCAGACTTTTATGGACGGCTCGTGCCTACTAGGCAGGAGGGACCTTTCGACCGACAATCAAGCCGGCCGGCAGCATCTTCGACCTCGGTTGGCTTTAGCCATGTCCAACCGGTAACCCTCCCGGCTGGCACAGCCTTCAGCCGGGTTGCTGGGCCCTAGGCCCCCCCACCACGACAAGGTGGTCCCCTATCGGGGGGGGCCACTTTCTCTACAGAAGGATCGGGCAGTCGTCTAATGATACTGTCGCAAACTAGCTGCTCCAGGAGTCCGGCAAACACAGGCACTAATTGCTCATCTCGCTGACCACACCAATACTGCTGAACAGATTCCAGAACAACGTCTGCAAAAGCCATGACTGTTGCTCCCGAACCTCTGCGGCGCCTTTTCATTCGAAACCTCCACCATGAGCAACACGTCCAATCACATTCCAGAAAAATGAGGTCATCCAATTAAAATTTGTGGGGCGAAGGGGTTAATGACCAAACAAACCTAGAGACTAAAGGGGTAACAACCAACCAGACCAAGAGACTGAAGGGTTACAGTGGGGGTTGAAGGGCTGCACCCCTTAACCTAGCAATAGAAAGCATCCAGCGAACACACAGCGATGACGTCAACACGCCCCTCCGTTAGAGTAGTTTTGACTACTTACATCAAATAAATTCGAAAAACAGAACGCATAATATTCAAGTATTTAGATATTATCAAATATTTTCCACTTCGATTTTCACTCTACTAAAAGTATCTAAATTTAGTATTTCTTTTTGGATAGCCTTAAATATAAGTGGTATTTGATAATCAGCCTGTAAATGGTAGCTAGGCGTAAACTGGAAGGAGAGCTGTGTACCAATCCCTAGTGATGATGCACAGAACCGGCCAGGACTAGCACCTAATGTCTGACCCCGCCTTCTCGTGGTGCAGGCCGTTAGTACCTTTCGAAAGAGATATTCCAGAACACATAATATTCAAGTATTTAGATATTATCAAATATTTTCCACTTCGATTTTCACTCTACTAAAAGTATCTAAATTTAGTATTTCTTTTTGGATAGCCTTAAATATAAGTGGTATTTGATAATCAGCCTGTAAATGGTAGCTAGGCGTAAACTGGAAGGAGAGCTGTGTACCAATCCCTAGTGATGATGCACAGAACCGGCCAGGTCTAGCACCTAATGTCCGACCCCGCCTTCTCGTGGTGCAGGCCGTTAGTACCTTTCGAAAGAGATATTCTCTTTTGGAAGGGAACGGAAGGGGAGGGCTGCCAGTTCAGTATGGCCTGCTGATCTGGTCATCTACGGCCACTTTTTTCTTTTTTTTCAACCCTGCTGAGGAGTGGTCAACTTCACAGGGTCCTGGTGCTGACCATTTATACCTATTAGACTGGATTTGTTTATGGATTTGAGCTTGATTATTGATCCAGGACTTGCTGCAATGGTGGGCCTTTGTTGAGGGAGAGTCTGCCGCTGTGTTTTCTGTTTGCTTCTGGGTTGCCAGCTCTAAGTGACTAACAGAGGCATGGGATACCTTATATCAGCTGGTGGATAATCCTAATCAGAGGCCATCGCAGGTACCTGAACCTTACTTAGCTAGTTGGGCATCGTCAAGCCTAAACTGGAGTAATGCGTCTCAGGCAGGCTATGTGGCTCTTGAAAAAGTCCACTTGAAAAGGTGGTACCTGAAGTTCCTACCAGCATCGGTGACTTCAGACTTTAGCGGAGGAGGAACGGGTCTTTGCCCCATGCCTGCGATCAGGGGGCTGTTTGATATTGTTGGCCCTACCAATCTCAATAAATCTAATTTCTTTAAAAATCCTACTAATCATTTTCTCTCTGCAGGAACGTGGAACGTGAGGACATTACACAGAGATTATTCTCTTGATGTCCTCATGCAGGAATTCCAGCGCTATAACCTAGATATTCTAGGCTTGCAAGAGACTACATGAACAGGTAAAGGTGAGATACTTAAAAACAACTTTAAATTTCTCTTTACAGGGAGGGAGGATGGAAAGCATCACCAAGGCGTGGGTCTGCTGCTCAGCAGACATGCTAGTGATGCTCTTCTAGGATATGAGTGCATTAATGAAAAGTTTCTTACAGCAAAATTTCAGACAAGCATTAAAACCTTGAATGTTATCTGCTGTTATGCCCCCACTGAGGATGCTGATGAGGATGAGAAGGATAGGTTTTATGGACAACTTCAGGATATTTTGAATTCTGTCAAGGAAGGAGATATTACCCTTGTTTTTGGTGACTTCAATGCCAAAGTTGGTACTGACTCTGATCTTTGGGGAGGGGTAATAGGCACTTTTGGTATTGGTAGCTGCAATGGCAATGGGCAACGTCTCCTACAGGTAAGTAAACTCAATGGTTTCAGAATAACTAACACATATTACAAACACCGCGACATACATATATACATTTCACCTGATGGGCTGCATAGGAATATGATTGATTATATATTAATTAACAGCAAATGGGCTAGTTCTGTTAGAAATACCAGGGCATATAGGGGAGCTGAAATTGGATCTGACCATTACCTTGTTAAAAGTGTCTTGCAACTTAAACTTAAAAAGTGTTGTGCTAGAGTTAAAAAATTTACCTTTAATACTGGAGCTCTGAATGACCCAGTTATAGCTAAAGCTTACCATGATAGGTTACTTAGTCATTATGACGGTCATGGTTTGCTTAATACTGAAGTTGAGGAAGAATGGGGCCATTTTAAACAGGTCTTTTTGGAAACTAACAGTACTCTTTTAGGAAAAAAGGAGCAGAGGAGGCAGAATTATTTAAGTGATAAGGCAATTGAGCTTATTTCAGAAAGAAGGAACTGCAGGAATGTCCTTAATCAGTACCCTACTAGTCCTAATAAAAAAGATTACAGAGAGCTTAATAAACGTGTAAAGGATCAGTTAGCTACTGATAAAAATCTTTGGCTTGATAGCTTGGCTGACAAAGCTGAGGAAGCAGTTAGGCAGCACAACAGCAGAGAGCTGTACCAGATAGTTAATGTTTTATGCGGTAGAAAACGGACAGGCATACAGGGATTGAAGGATAAACAAGGTAAGGTTATAGAAGGTGAGGATTCTCTCATGGCTAGGTGGGCTGAGCATTTCAGTGATGTTCTAAACAATGTGGTTAGTTCTACTCCCATTGTTTGTAATGATGATAGATGCATTGGCAGCTTTAATGTTGGCCCTATAACACAATCTGAAGTTAGATTGGCTATATCTAAACTGAAACTTCATAAATCCCCAAGGGTAGATGAAATTACTACAGAAATGCTCAGAGCTGGGAATGTTTTGGTTACCACTTGGATGACTGAAATTTTGAATAACTTTTATGATAAAGGCATGGTTCCTAAAGATTTTACCAGAGCTATTATTATCCCTATTTTTAAAAAAGGTGATCGCAGTTCTTGTGATAACTATAGGGGTATCAGCCTACTCTCTGTTCCAGGTAAAGTTCTTTCCATGATTGTGCTTAATAGAATTAAAAATCTGGTTGACAGGCAATTGCGTGATGAGCAATGTGGATTCAGAAGTGGTAGGGGATGTGTAGATCAGATATTTTCACTTAGGCAGATTCTTGAGAAATGTTTAGAGTTTCAGAAACCTTTGGTTGCTAGCTTTGTTGATTTCAAAAAGGCTTTCGACTCTGTTGATCGTCAAAATTTGTGGTTGATTGTGAGATCATATGGTATACCAGACAAGTTAGTTAACATAATGAAAGCTCTCTATAATAACACTGAGTCTTGTGTGAGAGTTGGTAAGGCTTGTAGCAATTGGTTTAGCATTACGTCTGGTGTTCGACAAGGATGCATGTTGTCTCTTTTTCTCTTTAGTTTGGTTTTTGATTATGTTATGCGAAATTCACTTCGAGGGAAAGATTTTGGCCTTAAATGGGCTGGAGATATGAAAATTTCTGATTTAGATTATGCTGATGATTTAGCCCTTTTGGCAAATGATGTTGATGAGATGAACTCTTTCATTCGAGCTGTTGATGAGACTGGTAGTAGAGTAGGTTTGGTTATAAACAGAGAGAAAACTAAAGTGATGAAAATTGGTCAGGCAGGTTGTGATTCAGTTAATCTGAATGGTTGCAGTCTTGAGCAGGTGTCACAGTTTAATTATCTTGGGAGCTATGTAACTGATACTGGTGATGTGCGGCATGAGATTAACAGACGAATAGGTATTGCTGCCGGAACTTTTAAGAATCTATGGAGATTGTGGAGAAATAGGCGTATACACCTAAAGACTAAAATTAGACTGTATAATAGTTTGGTTCTTTCTAGGGTTAGTTATGGTAGTGAAACTTGGACGCTGTGTAAACAAGATAACAGGAAACTAGATGCTTTTGATTCTAGATGCTTACGTAGTATCTTGGGTATTAGGTGGTTTAACTTTGAAACTAATGATGAGGTTAGCCAAAGGTGTCTGCAACCTCCTTTAAGCAGCATATTGTGCAGAGAGAGACTCCGCTGGTTTGGCCATGTTGCCCGTATGGATAATTATAGATTGGCGAATAGGGTTATGAACAGTGTGCCTAGAGGCCTCAGAAGGAGGGGGAGACCTAGGATGCGGTGGGCAGACAATGTCAAACAGGAACTTGTTTGAAATGGTGTGCAGTGGCCGGATGCAGCAGATGTAGCTCAGGACAGATATGCTTGGATAATTAAAATGCGTGGTCTGGTTGGACCTCCGTAGCCCATGGCTGCTTGAGGATGATGATGATGATGATGATGATGATGATGATGATGATGATTTGATAATCGAAGGTACGTTTTCCGTAATTATTTCGAAAAATAGGTATTTTATAAAACCCTTTGTTTTGAAGGCTTTTATTTTTATTGTGTTGAATGGTTAGCCAGAATTCAGATTTGGAAATATCTGTAGTTAATTAGATATTTTTGTGATACTTTCTTTGTACATTAAATATGTTGAATATAATCTTGTAACGGTCAAAATTTTATTCTGTAAATATACTGTATTTAAATTTCATTTGACTGAATCTGTAATTTTCGGGGTTTGCAATCTGATATTTCCAAGTTCCACTCTCAAGTGTGACTGTGTTGAAACTTTTCTCGCTAACCTCCGTTCTGGCATTAGCAAAAGTCTAACAAACAAAAGTTCCCATCAGCTTTCTGAGGCAGGAGTTGGCACAGTGGTTAGCGCGTCAGGCTCGTAATCTGCAGTTCCCAGTTCGAGTCTCAACTGTGCGAGCATTGATATTTATCTCCTTCACCGTGTTTTTGTACAAAGGAAGGCAACAGTGGGCTTGGAAAGGTCACCATCCGCCGGATGGGACGTAAAACTCTGACCTTGTGTCCGAGAGACCATATCCTGTGAACATTAAAAAACACGCGGGATGGCAGAAGGCTACCATTTATCTCCTAACAGCTGTCCAGTGGATGCCATCTCCCAACCTTCTCTGAGCTATCGGGGTCATTGTGGTCTGGCCATTTAGCCCATTGTGTGCATAAAAGTGCCGCTGAGATGAAAAGCAACCTATCATCTCTCAGCTGTTCTCTAACACCATTGTTAAACTCTCTTAACACCTGCAGGTATTGATTACATTTAGCACTACAAGTCTTGCTTTCAGAAATAAGATGAATAGCTTTATCATCAAATGATTCTGTTTGAAGAGCTCCCGGATGGGCTTGAAAAAGCCATTCTTTATCGGATGGAATGTTAAGCCATGATCCCTTGTTCACTTTAAAGAACATTGGATAGACCAGACCTAAGGCTTTCACCTACGTGCTAACAGTAAATCACCTTCTACAATCTGCTTTCTGATCTTGTAGTCATGACTTTGTCATTATGTGCACAAATATGCCCTAAGAGGGAAAAGAAGGAAAAATCCAAAGGAATTGTCGTCTACGGTTATAATGAAAGACATCATTTGGAACACAGAAGGAGTTATTACTGAATTCTACTTCCGTGACTAAGTTATTTTTACTCAATGAATGTTTTTGGGCAATACTTTCCCTTTGTCTGCTTCCTATCCAGAGAAATGTCCTTTAGGTCACTTTTCACTTCCAAAAAACGAATCAATCATAAATTGCACAAACGTTATCATGCGTACATGTCATGGTAAATAAAAGAGGATTTTGCTAACTTCCTGACGAAACCAAGACCTACATTGACATCTCATTTTCCATTTTCTCACTTGACAGGCGTTCAGTTCAACCACTCTCCTATACACGTGAGGCCATCTGTTTCGCAGACTGTTCTTGCAAAATGAATTGTTGCAGAGATTACATTCCAAACAGATTAAAGAAAAAGACTGTTGATTCACCTTTCGTACCGAGTTCGAGATTACAATAGTGTGCTGAAGAAATGGGTCAATCAAGCACGCGACCTCATGTTTATGTCTCTATAAAATGCCCTACAAGTAGCAGCAAAGTGTTTAATTTCTCTACTGAATCTTCACCGACAACTTTAGTTCAACAGCATGAAATTTCTAATCTTCAGTATGTTGTGCTGTTTGGTAGTAGTGGTTCTAGGTGACGTGGGAGAAATTCTGCAAAAGAATTTATGTGGTAAGATTCTTTTTTTTCATTCATTATTAGTTCATAGAGATTCTGTCCATTAATCTCCCAAATAATTCTATAAATTTTGAACGAAATTTTGATGATTTTAATTTGTGAAAGTTAAAAGGATGGAATATTTCTTAAATATAACTTCGTCAATGATTTATCGAAATTATTTCATATAATTTAAAAAACTGTTAAATTTTCATGTGCGTTTCTAGTGGAAAGCGTTATCGGGAATTTTAATCAAAAACATATATTTGGAAAATGAGGTTTTCGAATGTCTATGGACATTTTTCCTAATGTTGTGATTATGTTAAATAAAGACCGGTTTGAAAGGTGCAAATATTCTTAACCAAAATAGGGAACAAGTCTTTCACAATTTGATAAATTAATCGTTAAGTTTCGATTTGAATCATTTTCCGTCAACTTTATGATCATCTTTTAAATAAGTACTACAGAATCTATGGATCTCATCTTCCCAGAGAGTGTATATTAACTCAGGGAGGCAAGAGATCACAGAAACAACAGAAGCGTTACCAAAATCATGGTCGTCAACATTATCAAATGGATCTAAGAAAAGCCATATCAAAGAGAAATATAATATAGAAATACAACATAGAAATATAATTCGGATTAGCTAAAACTTAATCTCTCAAAGTGTGAAAAGTGTTCTCTAGATACTCTCAAGAGCATAGCAAGAAACTTATAACGGGGTCGCAAAACTGAAGAACTATTATTAAAACAATTACTTATTGTCAAACTAATGAAATAACCATCCACATGATAGTTAGTGCATGTCTGCGCTGAACCTCCCGAGCACTGTATATTACCCACCGATTATATCTGCATCGTCGTCAGCCTTCTCTTCCTTCAATTAGTTTACCAGAACTTTCTGATGCTGCACCGTATTATATTCTCTGGAACATTCTGTTGTGAGACTATTCTTCCTTCAATTCAAATTATTTTGTTAATGATAACAGAAAAAGTGGGACAAATTCCATCAAAGGTAATGTAATATGTGGGACAAAAATCAGTTAATGGTAAAAGGGAGTTGTGATTAGAAACGTTTGAGAAAGTGGAACAGGAAATCACCTACAGAGTGGAATGAGGAAGTGTCCCAAGTCCCTTGAATTCTTTTCCCGGAGAGTGGAATAAGGGAGCCGCCCAGATATCCTTCAATTCATATCCCAGAGAATGGACTAAGGAAGTCTCCAATCTCCCCCTGAATCCCTCATCCAAGAGAATGGAATGAGGAAGTCTCCAATCTTCCCTTGAATCCCTCATCCCAGAGAATGCAATGAGGAAGTCTCCAATCTCCCCCTGAATCCCACATCCAAGAGAATGGAATGAGGAAGTCTCCAATCTCCCCCTGAATCCCTTATCCCAGAGTGTGGAATGAGGAATTCTCCCAGTTTCCCCTGAATCTTTACCTCAGAGAGTAGAACGAGAAAGTCTCCTACTTCCTCTTGAATCCTTATCCCGGGCAGTGCAATGAGGAAATCTCCTAGGTTCCCCTAAATGCTTACATCAGAGAGTGATATGAGGAAGAATTTCAGTCTGAGCTGAATCCTTGTACCAAGCAGTCGGAAAATCTCCCAGTTGATCAGTGGGTCACCAAAATTGTTTTCAATATTACTAATATTTGAAAAGTTATGCTGGCATATGTGGCAAAATCGAGCTTGTACTACTGTATTTCTATTCTTTTCATCAGTTATTATATACTTTTATTATCCTGTTTTAAAAGGAGTTATTTGTTTCGATGTGAAATAAAATATCTTCAATGATGCAACGGACAGATGCCCATTAGACCTTCCGGTACCAATAAAACCTAGGTGTTTGTTGTTCGATGTTGTGGAGGGAGATTCATAGGCTCATCAATCTGCTCCCTTAACGGATAGTTGAGACTGGGAATAGTTGGAACACTGAAGAACGAATATTTTGTTTGAGGTTTTCCTCCTTGATCTTTAGTATCTAAAGGACACAGAGTTAACCTCTATCGCAGCAAAGTTGGCGGCGGAAAAACGTTTCCAGCCGGAGCTATTCTACGGCCACATTCGTATTAGAGTGCGAGACCCTAATGGAGTGTCGATTTATTGTAAATATATTTCCAAAATCTTGTACATAACAATTTGTTGTACATAACCTGTACAGTCTGGTGAAATGATCCTCGACCACCGAGTTCGCCAATTTCCTGATTTAATTGCAATTCAACATAATAGATACCTTTAAATTGAATTCTCCGAACCTGTGGGTTCAAACATATATTCTTTTTTCAGCTTTTCTGATGAATCATTTCTGTTTCCCCAAAATTTCAGATTTTTCAGCGCCTTTCTTGGAATGGCTGAAATAATTTCACATGATAATAATTGCTGAGAGAGATCTGGAAATAACTAACAGTTGGACCAACTCAATATTTGGATTCGTCAAAGGGTGAAGAGTGAACTTTGTGCAAAGGTTCTATACTCTTCAAGTGTTCGTTTGCGTAATAGTGTCGTACCCACAGTTATCTTATCCTGTGGACATGACTGTTGGCAGGAAGGGTCTCGGACGTTTTGTCTCCAAGCGATAGTGACATTTTGACCACCTCCATATTTTTGCATCCAGCGCCAGTCGAAGAAGAGGCCTGCCGCCGGCATAGAAAGTTCGCGACAGGTCCATGCCCCACCCCCTACTCAGGAATGAAAGGGTGCAAGGGTGCTATACATGACCCGACACTGTCAACAACATGCCGGATGGATTAAGTGGAATCGCACCTCGGCCCATCCTGACCAACCAGAAACGTCCACATCGAACCGCTAAGGTGACATCCATCAGGGGGCCGATAAGAAGGAGAACTAAAAGACAAAATCGAGAGTGCAGTCTTGTCGCTGTCCTGAAGGAAGGACAACGTGAGCTTTTTCACTTTTGGGAGAGGAAAAAGAGCAGCAGCAGTCGGAGGCGCCGATGAGATGACCACGCAGCGAGAGTTATGAGCTCCCAACGACGACTGGTGAGCCCCGATGTTGTCTCCTGGGACGAGCCAGCAGTGAGGAGGTAGGGTCAAACTCATTTTTGCTCTGGTTTAATTTTTTTCACTCAATTACGTTACCTCATTCCGTCACGTGGCCTGTATGGAACTAATCCATGGTGTATTGTATGTTCACCTTTTGAGCACTGAACTGAAGTGACTTTTTGACTGGCTTTAGCCATCGCTGGAGAAAACAACCTTAAATTAAGAAGTGTAGCTCCGAGAGCGGCTGATGAAATTGTCCGATGAGTGGACCTACATGTGTAATTAATTTGAACATCGATCTGTAAATAAATGTTGTGTTTTTGTTACCTACGAAACCATATTAGTTTTCGATTATTGCTAAATGTGTGTTGATTTGGATGTTGGGCCGGAAATTTGTTTTGGGTTTGACAAACGCAAATGAAACACAGCCATTAGTGCGTGTGCCGGCCTGAAATATGGATGGTCACAACAATAGTCAAACAGGCACAGTGATCGTTTTTTAAGATGAAAAGATATATATTTACAAACAAATACTGATATAGAGGTCCGAATTTAAAGAAATTGAAGGTTAATTATAATTATACATAAAAATGTTATATATATATATAATAATATATAAAATATATTATATTATACATAAAAAGGTAAATAAAAAGTTAATAATAAAATTAAAAAATAAAGGTTATCTTGAGTTAAAAAACACAAATTCTTGAAAAATTCGCGGTAGATGCACAGGTTTATTAAATATTGAGTTCCATTACAATTACTGGCATTCTCAAAGGGTGGTGAAGCTCACCCCCCCCCCCCAGAAGATCCGGCCCTGATCGCAAAATTGATCGCACAATTCTTTCAGATTTAAATTGAAATAGAAATAAGAGTACGTGCGATTTATGTTTATAACATTCAGATATTGAGATCTGAAATTTTTTTCTATAATTCGAATATCATCACCATCATCATACCAACCAGATTGCATAATTTAGTTCTCGTATGTATATATCCTGAGCTGTATCTGTTTTATCTGGCCATTGTACACTAATTTTGACATGGTCCTTTTTGACATTGTCTGCCCACGGCATCCTAGGTCTCCCTCTTTCTGAGGCCTTTAGGCACACTGTTCATATTCGTAAATTTATAATTAGGCATAGGGGCAAGATGGTCAAATCAGCAAGAGTCTCTCTATGCACAATATGCTGCTCACAGGGTTGGGTTGTTTTACCTCTGAGCGGCACATTTTTGCACACCATGGGCTAAATGGCCAGGTCACATGGACCCCGAAGGCTCAGAGAAAGTTGGGGGAGGGGACCCACTGGAACAGTTGTTGGGAGACAGATGGTAGCCTCCCGTCAAGGCCATCCAGCGTGTTCTTTAACGTGCACAGGGTATGTCTCTCCCGCACACGGTACCACGGCTTAACGTCCCATCCGACGGACGGCGGCCTTTCCAAGCCCATCGGTGTCCCCTACTGACCGTGGGCAGGGCGGGGAATTTTGCGGAGATAAATCTCAACGCTGACCCAGCTGGGACTCGAACCTGGGAACTACAGATTACGAGCCTGGCGCGCTACCGACTGAGCCACCCCGCCCTCGCTGCTCACAGGAGTTTGCCGACTCCTTTGCCTAAACTCATCATTACTTGCAAAGTTGAACCACCTAATGCCCAAGATAGTGCGTAAGGATCTAGAATCAAAATCATCAAGTTTCCTTTTACCTTTTTTACAAAGAATTCAAGTTTCATTGTCACAACAAACCCTAGTAAGAACCAAGAGTCCAATTTTAGTTTTTTGTTGTATACGCCTATTTCTCCACACTCTCCTTAGATACTTAAATGTCCCAAAAATAAAATAAATAAATACCCCCTGAAGCAGTTGCTTGCCACAGAGGTCTGACGGGAGCCTGTCAGTTTATATGCCACAGTAGAAGATCTGAGAGGATGGCAGGCCCTCAGCAGAAAACAACACGAACATCCGTGCCTTACCCGGGGCTCGAACCCAGGTCCCGTAGATCAGTAGCCAAGCGCGCTAACCACTCGGCACAGCAATCATTATTCGTCTGTTAATCTCATGCCACAAATCACCAGTACTCTTACATAGCTCCCAAGAAAATTAAACTGACACACGTGCTCAAGAGTGGAACTATTCAGATTAACTGAATCACAGTCAGCCTGACCGATTTCAATCACTTTAGATTTCAATCTCTGTTTATCAACCAAAACTACTCTACTATCATTCTCATCAACAGTTCTAATGAAAGAATTTATTTCATCAGTATCATTTGCCAAAAGGGCTAAATCCTCAGCATAATTTAAGTCAGAAATTTTCATTCTCTAGACAATTTATGCCCAAAATCTTTGTCTTGCAGTGAATTTCACATAACATAACCAATAAACAAACTAAAGACAAAACAACACAAAATACATTCTTCCCGAACTCAGGAAGCAATGCTAAACAATTACTACATGACTTAGCAACTCGCACACACGACTCAGTGTTATTATAAAGAGCTTTCATTATATTAACTAACTTGTCTGGTATGCCATACGATCCCACAATCAACCACAGATTATGGCGATCAATAGAGTCAAAAAGCCTTTTTGAAATCAAGAAAACTAGTAACCAAAGGTTTCTGAAACTCTAAACATTTACGAAGAATATACCTGAGTGAAAAAAATCTGATCTATATATTCCCTACCACTTCTGAAACCACACTGTTTAACACGCAATTGTCCATCAACCCGATTCTTAATTGTATTAAGCATAATCATGCAAAGAACTCTACCTGGAACAGAAAGCAGACTGATATTCTTACAGTTATCACAAGAACTGCGATCACCTTTTTGAAAAATAGGAATAATAATAGCTCTGGTAAAATCCTTAGGATTACTATCTTTATCATAAAATATATTCCAATTTCCAGTCACCCATTTGGAAACTTCCCGGCTCTGAGTATTTCAGAAGTAAGTTTCACGAATTGCTGTAGAAAGCTGTTTTAAATTCATATTATCTCTACACTGAATAAATAATGTCGTTTCGTCATAATTTTCGGCATATCTAGCATACTTTACGAAAAACTGTTGCAAGTGTGTTAAAGCTGTTATTTCTAGCGTATTCTGCATTTTTTTGTTGTTGATATCTTGATATTCTTTCGAAGTGTCGCTGACATCATGGTGAGTTGGATATGTCACTACAAACAAAGAAAATTCATAAAAATTATTCCATTTGTCAACTCCTAATTTCACATTGGCTGAGACAAACTTGTCATGTTATTAAAACACAGTTTTTCTAAAAGATATATTTTTTAATCTTCGTATTTTTAACTTCTAAACGTATGTCTTGTTCAATTGATGTTTCAGTTTTAGAAAAAAAAAGCGTAATATTGTAACACCATAGATTTCATAATGTGTCCTCTTTCAAATATTGCTTTATATTTTTCCACTAGCTGATTAGAATAAGAACACTAAAAATCCATTGCAATGTAGGACTGAACCATATTTTTTTGCAATTATCGTACTGTTCAGTTTCCATAGTTCTTTAGTCGTACGCCATATAAAGTATGAGTGTCGTCTATCAGAGGCTGTTAAATTTTGAAATCATAGAAATTTACTGAAAATAGAATCAAAATGCAAGCAAAATTTAGCCTTACTTGATGTGGAGGTCAGCGTACCTGACTATCAAATTTGCAGGCAAGTTCTTGTGTATGTGTTTGCAAATTTTATGAGAACAGTTGGGTTTTTTAGCTCTGAGCGTCACTTTTTTTTCCACACAATGGCCAAAATGTCGAGTTTACAACGAGCACAGAAGATTGGATGAAGGGGCCCAATGAACAGCTGTCAGAAAACAGATGGTAGCCTCCCGTCAAAGACATCCTGCATGATCTTCGGCGTGCACAAAGTATGACTCTCTGGCACACAGAGTAAGGAATTTACGTCCCATCCGACTTTCGTTCGGTTGTGTGATTTCTTTTGTTTACACTTATCTCTGGATAGTTATAGTATCCTAAGCTCACTTCTCATTTAAAGAGGAATTCCAAATACGGAACAGCAGAAAATTTGTCTCACTTGAAAATCAAATTCAGTAACTTTGACCAAAGTGGCACATTATGTCATTATTTAATAGTTTCATTCACTTGGTATTTGAATGATTACGAATTTGATTGAATAAAACAAAATTCTTATTTTTTTCCACAGACAAGGGTCCTGAAGCAAGAGAAAAAGCAATTGATTGCCTGCCTCAAAAAGTGCTACGTGACGTAAGACCTTTTTAAATTGTCAAATTGATCATTGTGTTATAAAATTCCATTTGCTCAACGTCATCTATATTAACAAAGGAATATTATGTGTGTCTCTAGGAGCCACTGCTCATCGGAAAGTCGTGGTAAATTTTACAAATTTTCACAAATTGTCTCTGGTTTTGATCCGAGTTTCACTGCTAAATTTCAAGTCAAAATTTCTAAAGGAAGCTTGCTAGAAGCAAACATAAATACCTTGCTATTCCTAGGGCAAACCGAAACCACTCTCAAAGCCATTGTTGCCTTCTAAGTATTTTTTATTATCCAAAGTATATTTTAATTAATATTACTATTCAATATTAATTTTACTGCTTCCTACGTCTGAACACAAATCATAATAATATGTAAATCTGCTGCATTTTCATATTCTAAACACTCTCAAAGACAGTTTTATATTAAAACATCATACTGCAGGTATGCCCCTGTTTATTTAACCCAAAATAGGGCCACACCGGCTTGCATATAGTACCATTCAGCTTGTACACTGGCGGAAATTGAAAAAAGAACACCATTAATCATTGAAGCATAATCTGAGATTTATTCAGTAGAAAGAACTTTTCAAAAAAGACAATGATCACACGTGTGAAGTGAATCAATGTTTGTTTTACCTTTTAATGAGCATTACATTTTACAGAAGGCACATTTTAATAAGGCTTTGAACCTCCTCGAGCAGCAATACAAGCTTCCAGTCTCGCATGCAAGCGGTCGTACAAATGCTGAATATCACGCTGGGGGATACCATTCCAAGCGCTTTCAAATTGGACGCATAATTCAGCGATGGTGGTTGCCTACAGTGGTTCGCGGAAGAGACTTTGTCCGATCCAGTCCCAGACATGCTTGATTGGAGACAAGTCTGTAGAGCGGGCTGGCCAAGGGAGTTGGTATACTGCCTGAAGGGTATATTGAGTTGCTCGGTCGGAGTGTGGACGGGTGTTATCTGCTGGAATATCGCATTTGAGATTACACGCGAATATGGCAGGACGACCGGCTGTACGATGTGGCTGACGTACGTATTCCTATTCAGTGTACCCTGTAGACCTATTTTCAATTCAGTGTATCTGTGTACCTATTCAGTGTACCACCAGACACATACGAGAGTGATAGCTAATCGCTCCCCACATTATGATGCTTGGCGTGGGACCTGTATGTCGTTGGCGGACGCACGACGGAAGAAACCGTTCACCTTTTCGCCTTCGGACGCGTAAACAACCATCAGACGCTCCTACGCAGAATCAGCTTTCATCACTGAAGACCACAGACTATCATTCTTCCCTCCAATGAACTCGTTCTGGACACCATTGCAAACATGCTAGATACTGACGAGGTGACAGTGGTAACCATGCCAGCGGTACACGTGCCCGCAATCCTGCTTCCAAAAGACGATTACGTGTCATTCTTGTAGACACCTTGGCACGACCAAGAATTGAATTTGAGACGCCGTAGCCCTCCGCTCTGCCACCGCTGCCATGCTGATATGCTGATCCTCTCATGCATCCGTAACTATGTGTTGCCCAGAACCATGTCAGCGTGTGTGCGAATGCTCTTCTGACCATCGACGCCACCATCGTACAGTCGCTCAAATAAATATTCGAACACTATGGTTGATTACAGAATTCAGAAAAAATATCTGGCAAAGATTTCTATTATAATATGTATATAATCGTAACTATTTACATATTATAATATGTAAACAGTTACGATTATAATATGATAATAGTACGACACAAGACGAATAACTTGTTTCTTCAAACTCTAGTCCTTAAATACGCGCTGCGTACATTTGCATGTTGTCATCCTCAGTGACCTCATCATTTCATCCAAAGACTTTCAATCTTCGATTCAATTCTTGGATCACGGTTTCTGCTGCCCTTAACTATTAATGTATTATAATATGACGTCCATAAAGGAATTCCTCCAGGGTGTTCTTTTTTCAATTTCCGCCAGTGTATAATAAAAGGTATAATAATAACTATGTACGGAAAAATTCCAGCTGTACATGCAACTGAATTCCTCGAAGAAATCAGTCCACCTTATATTAAGACTTTATAAACAAAACTTGAACATATCTACATGATTTTTTAAAAAAACTGGTTATTTTAATATTTTCGTTGCCTCCTCCTTCTATAGACATTCAAATATTTTTTGCTTTAAGAGATAAATGAAAAAATGTGTTTCTTCTATTTTATAGGCTCTATACATAATAATAAAATATTGTCCTTCGCAGTTTTCAAATCATTCATTAGTTAAAATTTCCTCCTTACAAAGTTCTTAATTTGAAAAGAGACAATAATAAGCGCTTTTGAAAACGCCCATTCCATTTGCCGATTAATTCATATATGATGTTACGATACACAATTAATTGACTGTATTTATATATCAGATCTATTTCCTTTTCAAAGTCAAATACATTAACATTAAGATCAGAGGTGGAAATGTGTTTCAGAACTAGGCAAATGCTCCAAGATCAGTTGAAAAAAGACCCTCTAGTTGATACGGCAGCGTTGAGCAAATATATAAAACATCTGTTCAAAATACCAGAAATTATGACTACAAATGTTATAAAGGAATGGAGATACATACAGTGAATCTATTTACTGTCATTAAGTATACTTAATTAAAAAAAATAGAGTAACTGAGAAAAGGCGTAACCCGCCGTTCCTTCAAATTTCCAGCCGTGATTAGGATCTAATTAAAATCTTTCTTTACTGGTGGGGTAATAATAGATTACGAATTAGGAAATTTTCAAGTATAACTTTCTGCTGTTTAAAGCGGCGTTGTTGTTTTTCAGTTTTTTTTATTTCATATGTTTCAGTTTCTCTATCAAATTTCTAACAGTTGAAATATTTTCGCTACATATATATAATTTCTTTTTAATTTTAGAACTAGTATTCAATAATTTGAATGCACCATACCATGAATTTCGGAACGTTCCTTTGTATTCGTTCACTTAGTATCAATTCGATAATAGTAATAGATATTTTATCTTTTATCTTTTATATTTCCGTGAGGTAATTCAAAATTGATGTTTAAATACAAACTCAGTTACACCATTTTACTGAACGCTCCAACTGCAGCTTCATATATTACAAAATTTTTCGCACGGCATAAAGGTTTTATAAACGAATTATTTAAATCCATCCAAACTGGCGTTGGATGTCCATTGATAACTGCTCCCTTACTTCGTTCACAATTTTCCACCGTTAACGTACTATTCACAATGTATTGCTCCTCTCACAAAGTACGCGAAAGCAGCTGCCCCAGAAATTTCGATAATTTTACAGGATGTACTCCCGACCCACGCCAGCTAGGTACCTAATCGGTTAATCCAACAGGGCTAGTCCTAAATGGGACCATCATACGAAATATTGTATCAATCGCTCAAGTACCTGCCGAACCAACGAAAATAAAATCTAATATTTCTTCTATTATCTCTATTAACTGTATCTGCTATTTGTAAGGAGTATAGTTGTAGCATTTGGTTTTACACACACGCTTTTAAAGCTTGCTATGATCAACTCTGTATATGTAAATGAAAGGTAAATAAAGAGTTAACGGAAAAAAATAGAATTATTTAACTAAGTTGCAAATTTCCAATATTTGGTTTATATATTGATATCTTCGGATATGTTTATATCTGCATCCTCCACCACAAAGCGATAACAATCAAGAAAATAGCAACCGCAAAATGACATTTTTGAGACATTCTACTCTATTCATTTAAGGAAAAAGAGACAAGACAAGTGATGTTGAATATCGATCTGCAATTTTGTTTTGCTATTTCCTTTCTTCTTGAGAGTGTGAAAGGTCTCGAATTTATTTCAAATGACCTGTGTATATGTGAAATGATGGATCGATATTTTTATGGTTGCTGCTTGCAAAATAACGGACTTTAAATCCTGAATAGAAATTTTATTAGCATACAAACGCCTATGATTTTAATAGAAAATATTTTTATTCGATAAAGGTAAATGGATTATATTATCCAGCGATTCGCAGTTACTTTTTAGCATTGAAATAAAAAAAAACACTGTAATTTATCTTTTGAAACATTTTTGACATAAATGAAGTGTGCTCAAACCCTAGCAGGTTCGAAAGAAACAGAGGAAATGACTTCAATAATTATGCATCATTTCATATACATACAGATCCGTCTCAGTAAGTTCGATATTTTTCACACTCTCAAGAAGAAAGGAAATATCAAAACACAGTTTCAGATCGGTATTCAACACCAGTTGTCTTGTTTGTTTTTCCTTAAATTTCTCTGCTTTATTTAAGAAGAACGATTCCAAAAGATGAGTAATTCTTTAACGTTATTCATTCAGCGTTTCGTATTCGATTTCTCTTGATTTCTCGACAATTATTACGATTAGCATTTGAAGTCGAATGCGACACCTGATTTGAAAACTCTTACCATTTTTTTTTACCTTTAACCAAAAATATTTCTAATGCACGAATGCAGATCTCTCTAACACCAGTACATTGAATTTGACCTATCACCTAGGAGGATTCATCGGATTCAAAATTTCGAAATATTACTCAGATCTACTCCAAGTACTCATAAGCAATAATTTTCAGGTTTTTTAGCATATGTAGATCAAGAATTTGACTATTACCTGATCTTTACTTGACCTTGAAGGATAGACATATCCTGAGGTCAAGTTTCGCTTTTTATCCCGAGATCTACCACCCGGATTACTCAAGTTGCCAATTTGCAGAGCTCTACCACTTCTGGTTGGGCTTCATTAAGCCAGTAATGCAGTTGGGCGCCTAAGAAAATGCAAATATTTTACCACGAAATAATTGTATTTAAATATATTTAGTGTATTATACATGGTGATTGTAAACTCTTTCAACAAAAAAGAGGGGTGATAGTACACATCAAGATGGAAAATTTTTGCAATGAATTCTAAGGTCGCATTCCACTCTGTCCGCCAGAAAAGAGCACTTTCGAAAAACGCCACGCATGCACAAGTATTTACATCCGGTGCATGAAAAGCTCAAGATTCAAATCAGGTGTGCTGAGCAAGTGCGTAGACGATTAAGAGCAAACATTTTAAAAACGCAGCCGAACCCATTAATCGACATTACCGTGATAACGTCAAATGTTGATGATATTACATGATGACATATTCGTGAAGTCCATGGAAGACTACATATACGAGGAATTTGCGGATATGCCTCTGATGTACGGTCAAGAGGGTTGTAATGGACGTGAAGGACAAAGATTGTACCGTGAGAGATTTCGAAATCGTCGTATTCCTTACCATTCGACCTTCGCCAGTGTTGATCGAAGACTGAGTGAAACTGACTCATTGGCTATCTCAATGAGTGATACTGGACGTTCGCGAAATGTGTAGACACCGGAAATGGAAGAACGTGTCTTGCAGTGATTTGCAGAAGTTCGTTTCACAAGTACGCGAGTGGTGTCATTCGAAATGGGAGTTTGTCAAACCTCGGTGTGGAATGTCCTACGTAAGGCACCGATGCATCCCTTCCATGTGCAGAAGGTCCAAGCTTTGAACGAAGATGGCTATCCCCGCCTGGTAGAGTTTGTTAGGTGGATGCTCCAGAAGAACAATGTTAATCCGCAATTTCCCGCATTAGTGTTATTTAGTGATGATGCCACGTTTACCCTTGAAAGCATTTTCAACAATCACTACCAGCACGTTTGAGCTCAAGAAAATCCGCACGTCACTGACCCTCGTAAACACCAGCAGAAATTTGGCGTCAATATCTGGGCAGGTATCCTGCGTGATTGTCTGGTGGGACCTTACCTCTTGCCAGAACGACTGACCGGTGCAGCATACCGTGTGTTTCTGGAGCAAGTGCTTCCCATTTACTAAATGCAACATATCCCGGCCGGTGGATTGGAAGTGGTGGACATGTGGCTTGGCCTCCACACTACCCGGATTCCACCAGACATTTTCTTCTGGGGGCACATGAAAACACTTGTGTACGAGACACCTGTGGACTCCCTGGAAGATCTCGTCGCGAGAATCGGTGTTGCAGCGGACAAGACCACAACACCAGGAGCCTATGAGAGGGTGCGACATTCCTTCCTTCACCGGTGTGGGCTGTGCAACAACGCCCTCGAACGCCACTTTGAGAAGCTACTTTGAGTCTTTCTCTGACGCTAATGTAATTAAGTAACTCATAAATTGTTAAGGTGCCTTTGTTTTCGCTGTTGAAGGATCAACGTGGATAAAAATCTGTTGAAGAATCGACGTGGATAAATAACTTTACACTTCTCTGGCGGAAGAAGTGGAATGCAACCGTTGGTTCCATTGCAACAATTGTATGTCTTCATGTGTACTATCACCCCTCTTTTTTGTAGAAAGAGTTTACAATCACCCTGTATATATTTAAAAGGAACTTGGGTTTGAGCCCAAGTAAGGCATGGATATTCGTGTTGTGTTTCTCCTGAGGTTGCGGCTTCTTCACAGATCTTGTCTATGGCTTATTAAACTCACTGATACCTGTGTCTGTGGCAAGCAGCTGCTTGAGGATTTTTTAAAATATCTGGACACACAAAAATTAACAGAATTCTATAAATGTATCTTATGATAAAATAATATATTCAAATGAAAAAAAAAATTAAAAAATCACTTCTGAAGAATATGTAATGCTTGTTTTATAATATAGTTTTACACTCATCATCATCATCATCATCATCATCATCATCATCATCATCAAGCAGCCATGGGCTACGGAGGTCCAACCACACTGTGCAATTTAGTTCTCCAAGTATATCTTTCCTGAGCTACATCTGCTGCATCTGGCCACTGCACACCAATTCTAACAAGGTCCTGTTTGGCATTGTATACCCAACGCATTCTGGGTCTCCCCCCCCCCCTTTCTGACACCTTTAGGCACACTGGTCATAAACCTATTCGCCAATCTGTAATTATCCATAGGGCAACATGGCCAAACCAGAGGAGTCTCTCTCTGCACGATATGCTGCTTAAAGGAGGTTGCAGACTCCTTTGCTTAACCTCAACAGTACTTACAAAGTTGAACCACCTAATACCAAGATACAACGTAAGCATATAGAATCAATAGCAGCTAGTTTCCTGTTATCTTGTTTACACAGTGTACAAGTTTCACTACCATAACTAACCCTAGAAAGAACCAAACTATTATAGTCTAATTTTAGTCTTTAGGTTTATACGCCTATTTCTCCACAATCTCCATAGATTCTTAAAAGTCCCGGCAGCAATACCAATTCGTCTGTTAATCTCATGCCGCACATCACCAGTATCAGTTACATAGCTCCCAAGATAATTAAACTGTGACACCTGCTCAAGACTGCAACCATTCAGATTAACTGAATCACAACCTGCCTGACCAATTTTCATCACTTTAGTTTTCTCTCTGTTTATAACCAAACCTACTCGACTACCAGTCTGATCAACAGCTGGAATGAAAGAGTTCATCTCATCAACATCATTTGCCAAAAGGGCTAAATCATCAGCATAATCTAAAGAAGATATTTTCATATATCCAGTCCATTTAAGGCCAAAATCTTTCCCTTGAAGTTCGAATAACGTAATTAATAACCAAGCTAAAGAGAAAAGGAGACCAAACGCACCCTTGTTGAACACCAGAAGTAATGCTGAACCAATTGCTACAAGCTTTACCAACTCTCACACACGACTCAGTGTTATTATAAAGAGCTTTCATTATGTTAACTAACTTGTCTGGTATACCATATGATTTCACAATCACTCACAAATTATGACGATCAACAGAGTCGAAAGCCTTTTTGAAATCAACAAAGCTAGCAACCAAAGGTTTCTGAAACTCTAAACATTCCTCAAGGCTCTGCGTAAGTG
The DNA here is from genome assembly GCA_038380435.1 of Ryuthela nishihirai. Classification (NCBI taxonomy): domain Eukaryota; kingdom Metazoa; phylum Arthropoda; class Arachnida; order Araneae; family Heptathelidae; genus Ryuthela; species Ryuthela nishihirai. The sequence continues at coordinate 62,123,964 of JAWZYU010000013.1, read as the reverse complement.
AAAATATCTGATCCACACATCCCCTACCACTTTTGAATCCACATTGCTCATCAAGCAATTGATTGTCAATCAGATTCTTAATTCTATTAAGCACAATCATGGAAAGAACTTTACCTGGAACAGAGAGTAGGCTGATACCCCTATAGTTATCACAAGAACTGCGATCACCTTTTTTGAAAATAGGGATAATAATAACTCTGGTGAAATCCTTAGGGACCATGCCTTTATCATAAAAGATATTCAAAATTTCAGTCATCCAAATGGTAACTGAAATATTCCCATCTCTAAGCATTTCTGTAGTAATTTCATCTACCCCTGGGAATTTATCAAGTTTAAGTATAGAAATAGCCAAAATAACTTCAGAATGTGTTGTAAGGCCAACATTAAAGTCACCAATGGATCTACCATCATTACAAAAAAAGGGAGTAGAAATAACCACATTGTTCAGATCATCACTGAAATGCTCAGCCCACCTAGCCATGACAGAATCCTCACGATCTATAACCTTACCTTGTTTATCCTTCAATCCTTGTATGCCTGTCCGTTTTCTACCACACAAAACATTAACTGTCTGGTAAAGCTCTCTGCTCTTGTGCTGTCTAACTGCTTCCTCGGCTTTGTCAGCCAAACCATCAAGCCAAAGATTCTTATCAGCTGCTAACTGATCCTTTATAGGTTTATTACGCTCTCTGTAATCCTATCTATTAGGACTAGTAGGGTATTTCTTAAGAACATTCCTGCAGTTCTTTCTTTCTGAAATAAGCTCAAGTGCCTTATCACTCAAATAATTGTGCCTCTTCTGCTCCTTTTTCCCTAAAAGAGTACTGTTAGATTCCAAAAAAAGCCTGTTTAAAATGGTCCCATTCTTCCTCAACTTCAGTAGTAAGCAAACCATGATTGTCATAATGACAAAGTAATCTACAGTGATAAGCTTTAGCTATAGCTGGGTCTCTCAGAGCTTTAATATTAAAGGTAATTTTTTTAACTTAGCACATCATTTTTTAAGTTTAAGTTGCAAGACACTTTTAACAAGGTAATAGTCAGATCCAATTTCAGCTCCCCTATGTGCCCTGGTATTTCTAACAGAACTAGCCCATTTGCTGTTAATTAATATATAATCAATCATATTCTTATGCAGCCCATCAGGTGAAACCCATGTGTTCTTATGTATGTCGCGGTGTTTTTAAAGAGTGTTAGTTATTCTGAAATCATTGAGTTTACTTAGTTGTAGGAGATGTTGCCCATTGCCATTGCAGCTACCGATACCAAAAGGGCCTATCACCCCTCCCCAAATGTCAGAGTCAATACCAACTTTGGCATTGGAGTCACCTAGAACAAGGGTAAGATCTCCTTTCTTGACAGAATTCAAAATATCCTGAAGTTGTCTGTAAAATCTATCCTTCTCATTCTCATCGGCATCCTCAGTGGGGGCATAACAGCAGATAACATTCAAGTCTTTAATGTTTGTCTGAAATTTTGCTGTAAGAAACTTTTCATTAATGCTCTCATATCCTAGAAGAACATAACTAGCATGTCTGTTGAGAAGCAGATCCACGCCTTGGTGATGCTTTCCATCCTCCTTCCCTGCAAAGATAAATTTAAAATTATTTTTAAGTATCACACCTTTACCTGTTCATCTGGTCTCTTGCAAGCCTAGAATATCTAGATTATAGAGCTGGAATTCCTGTGTGAGGACATCAAGAGAATAATCTCTATGTAATGTACTCACGTTCCATGTTCCTGCAGAGAGAAAATGATTAGTAGGTTTTTTGAAGAAACTAGGTTTATTGAGATAGGTAGGGGCCAACAATATCAAACACCTCCCTGATCGCAGGCATGAGGAAAAGACCTGTTCCTCCTCCGCTAAAGGCTGAAGTCACCAATGCTGGAAGGAACTTCAGGCAAAACCTTTTCAAGTGGACTTTTTCAAGAGCCATATGGCCTGTCTGAGACACATTACTCCAGTCTAGGCTTGACGATGCCCAACTAGCTAAGTGAGGTTAAGGTACCTGCGATGGCCTCTGATTAGGATTATCCACCAGCTGATATAAGGTATCCCATGTCTGTTCACTTATGGCTGACAACCGAGAAGCAAACAGATAACACAGCAGCAGATTCTCCCTCAGCAGAGGCCCACCAATGCAGCAAGTCCAGAATCCATAATCAAGCTCAAATCCATAAACAAGTCCAGTCTAGTAGGTATAAATGGTCAGTACTAGGACCCTGTGAAGTTGACCACTCCTCAGCAGGATTGAAAAAAAAGAAAAAAGTGGCTATAGATGACCATATCAGTAGGCCATACTGAACTGGCAGTCCTCCCTTTCTGTTCCCTTCCAAAAGAGAATAATACTTTTAAAATGTACTAACGGCCTACACCTCGATAAGGCGGGTCGGACATTATTATACAGGAAAATAAAATTTAGGCAGAAGTGCAGTGTAGGAATCTCACTCAGACGCCATTTAGGTTTTTCACTGCCAAATCTGTCCAATGTCACAGGAAGATGAAATGAAGTCCTTAAAGTAAACCCTTTCGCTTCCAATTTCGTGCCAAATTAGGAGACAAATATTTGTAAATATATATTGTTGCGAATTACAAAATATGGATATGCACTGGACGTGAGTAATAATAACTATATTTTAAAGCCAAATGTAATACAATGCAAATTGTTACAAAGAAAATATGGATGAAGTTTTTCATAAACAAATCGACTACTAACATGCAAAAGTCATTAACATTCCTGCACAGAGTACACAACACAGCTCTGTCTATACTGAACTATTACCTCTATACTGTCTGTCGTGTCTCTTGAATACCTTATATACCAGGTATAAAGAACCCTTCTTCTTGTTAGATCACTACACATATTCTCTAGCAAAACATAACTACCGCCCGTGCAGACACCAATACAAGATACTTCTTGACTTTTATTTATCGCGCACAGACTCAGACCATCTGAATATCCTTTTCAGATCTCACCACCTTAACACACTGCACTGCTATATTTTCATTCTTCTAAATCGTTCTAAGTTCCAAATCGTTGGCTAATTGAACCTCACGCAGAAGCACACACGAGGGCTCCAGTGACGCTAATTCGTGAAGTCACTGTTGCTTGTTCATCTGTCGTAACACTGCCCCCTCCTTAGGTCTTGTTCGTCCCGAACAATTCTGGATTCCGAAGTATCTTCAGTTCTTCGATGAGACGGGGCCAAACGATCCATGGCAACCACCTTGCACTTTGTAGTTGAACGTCGACGAATGCGATACATCACGTCGTTAATCCTGTTAACTACTATGTAAGGAATTCCAAAAGGTCTCTGAATTCTCGGTAAAGTCTCCTCTTTCCATATGGAGTAGTTGGACGTCGACGAATGCTATACATCACGTCGTTAATCATGTTAACTACTGTATCAGGACCTCCCCAAGGTCTCTGAAGTCTCGCTGAGTGAAAGCTTCTTCCTATGTGGATTTGTTTTCTCTACAGCAGTAGGTGAACACGTATTTTGTTCCACTGTATTCAAAATACGGACGGCTGTCTTCTTTAGGAAGGTGACGAGTTTATTGCTTTTGTTTTGCTTCTGGCGATAAAAAGCACATTTCATTCTCACGTGTTTCCTCAGTTCATCCACATGTCTGTGTCAAAATGGAAGCGAATCACATTATGACGTAGATTTCCTTTCTCACTGAAGCCTCGTCCACAAACAGAATACGTGTAAGGCTTATAGCCCTTGTGAATACGTTTGTCTCCGCAGGTAGAAGAATCCACTAAGAGTTTTGGTGCAAAACCTGAACTCGAAAGTTTTCTTCTTTGGATTTTTACTTATGGCTCGTCTTGCCTTTGGTTCGGATTTCACGTCTACCATTTTGCCAGGCTGTTCATAGTGAGGAATATCAGAGGCTAATTCACTTGACGACACAATAGGATACGCAGCTTTACGAAGAAGAGTCTCTGGTAATTGGAACTGCTCCGAGCTCAGGGTTGTAGCTGTACCGTCAAGAGGATGAGGAAACGAAGCAATTTCTATTAGGACATCTATGTTATTTGACTTAGTTTTAGAATTCTGCCAAGTCAATTTTTCCTTATTATTCTTCTTACCAAGTTTAAGAGATGTAGGATTATTTCTCATTTGAGACATTTTGCATCCTATGTTGTAGGTTTCTTCATCGACTTTCTTTCTAACTGCTGTGTCTTCTTCCGAATCCACATTCTTGGAGCTCTCATTGTAATTTGCCAGGGAAATATCAGTCATGATTGCCAAATTGTTCATTCTGGAGATCAGCGACGAGTTTTGTAACATGATATTGTCCTCTTTAGAGCTCTTGTAGTCGTGATAAAACTTTTCTATATCCTGGTAATCTAAATGATTATAATGTCCAAATCTGCGCATTGACTGTTCAGAAAAGAAACTCAGCATGTCTACTTTGAGATTATCCGAGGGCTTCATTTCTCTCTGATCGTAACTCTGAGGCTTAGTTTCATCCAGAAAGTTACTGTTATCCGAGCACAATTTATTACTCATAGAAAAAGGAATATCTAAGTCAGTCTTTGAAGTACCGTCTTTGCCTAAAGCTCCTTTACTAGCATCACCTGTTACGCTTCTACGCCATTCTTCGGAATTCTTCTTACTTAAATCCCCACTTTCTACAAACAATTCGAGTGTGGCTATATGCTTCGGAAAAATCTCTCCGACTTCCCCATTAACGTCGAATGGCACTTCGTTTCTATGATGAATGGACGCCTCTTTCTTTTCATTGTCGACGATACGATCTGACGACTCTGCTCGGACCACTCTGCGAAACGTAAACTCTGTTTCGTTCCTCTTCATTTCCACTCGTTACTCTGCCTTTGTGATAATTGTCCATGACGCATTTTGCTGACGGTGAGAAATAGAATACCTTTCGTGTGGATCTCTCTTCAGATCGTGCCAGACTTGTATACCTAGGTATTTTGAAGTGCAAAGCGTACTGTATATTCTCACAGCTCTCTGATCTGTGTGATTGTTCCTCACAGTTCCTAGACATGTCACCAGCTACACAGACACTCTGCCATGCATCACCAGTATTTGCGTGGTCAAAGGCATTATCTGCGCTATCTCTACGTTTCTTGATTTCCAGTAGCAGATCCACATTTCGAGATTCTCCTTTCTTGCGAAGATCCGATTCTTTTGTAGTCTCCCTCTCGCAGTCCTTTCGCACTTTCTCCATCTCTCTTGAGATCTCTTCAATCCATATGAAGGCTTCATCAGAACGCCGCTGCCCCAGCGAGCTTCTCCTGTCCGTCGAATTTTGTAAAAACGAATTGAATCTAAATTGCTTCTTTTTCAGATAGCGAAGAATCCTGGAATGTTTTCCGGTTCCGCATCGTTTCTTTCCCGCATCAGCATTATGTTACCTCCAGTGCTGTTAGTTTCGCAAATTTCACCTATTGGCTTTGGATTCACATTTTGATATGCGTTGCCTTTCTCTTTTTCCTTTTCATAATTTTGTGTAGCCATTTCGGCTTTCATGTTATCATTTTGACTGATTATTTCATCTAATTTACTATTTTGTGTCGCTATTTCGGCTTTAATATCAGTGATCTGTGTAGCCATGTAGGCTTTCACATCAGTCATCTGCGTAGCCATATCGACTTTCATATCAGTCATAAGCTTTATTAACTCATCCATACTTCTAGTGAAAGGCATTCAATTAAATTATCTACACTCCCAGACACCAAATGTTGCGAATTACAAAATACGGATATGCACTAGACGTGAGTAATAATAACTATATTTTAAAACCAAATGTAATACAATGCAAATTGTTACAAAGAAAATATGGATGAAGTTTTTCATAAACAAATCGACTACTAACATGCAAAAGTCATTAACATTCCTGCACAGAGTACACAACACAGCTCTGTCTATACTACTGAACTATTACCTCTATACTGTCTGTCGTGTCTCTTGAATACCTTATATACCAGGTATAAAGAATCCTTCTTCTTGTTAGATCACTAGACGTATTCTCTAGCAAAACATAACTACCGCCCGTGCAGACACCAATACAAGATACTTCTCGACTTTTATTTATCGCGCACAGACTCAGACCATCTGAATATCCTTTTCAGATCTCACCACCTTAACACACTGCACTGCTTTATTTTCATTCTTCTAAATCGTTCTAAGTTCCAAATCGTTGGCTAATTGAATCTTACGCAGAAGCACACACGAGGGCTCCAGTCACGCTAACTCGTGAAGTCACTGTTGCTTGTTCATCTGTCGTAACAATATCTTTGGTTGATTCCGCACTGAATTGTGAAATGCCTGTTGCCACTTATGTAGTTTCATTTTTATGTAGTTTCAGAACAGCATTTGATACCGGAGATCGCTATACTGCATTTTCTTCATTACTTCCTCGACAAAAAGGCCAATAGGTTTCTTGACAGAATGATTACAGGGGATGAAAAGCGGATCATTTATGACAATGTTCTACATTGCGCTCTAAGAGGGGCAGAGAAGGGTTAACAATATGGGGAATAACGTATCCAGGAAAATTTGCTTGTGTTTTAATTTTTCTGAAATATTTCGATTTGACAATCATGATCTATAGTGAAACAATGATTTAGGAACCTTTTCTCCTTTCCTATAATGGCTTAACTCACACCAGGAAACATAAATTAAAAACGTCTAGAAAACAGACAGACTATTTTCTAAGATGAAACATAAACAATTTTATCATACAATTTAACCAGCCGTTCAAGGCTCACTTCGGCCGACTTTGGGACTCTTAAACTGTAATCTACAGAATTTTGCGCTATAATGAGCTAACGAGACTTTTAGCGATTAAATAAACTCTTCAAATGTTTGAGAAATGTTAATCGTAATATTTCAGCATTATCTATGTTAGGAAGTAGTAAGATTTGTAAATGGCATGGGTGCAGATTAGTAATAATCTCCTACCCCCACATGCAGGAATAATTTCTATTCTATGAAAATATTTAAATATCATCAAATATGTTAATATATAATTATATCACCGAATCAGTATATGTGTAATGATATATGCATTACAGAAAGCAAATTTTACTGTTAGAGGTTTAGTGTTCCGTGCCATCTGCGCCTCTTATTATACTGAAAAAAATCCTCATTCATTTTTAATTTATCTCCATAAACAAAAGAAGTTGAAACTCTACAGATGGAAAAAAAAATACCAGTTTCTTATAAACGAGATAAAAAATCATTGCGATAAGATTTCGAGAATTAATGTCTTTTTTGCTGTAGATTCTTAATAGTGTCTAGATCAGGCATGGCCAACTGTTTTTGCCCCGGGCCGGATTGGAATAAAAAATATTTTCACGGGCTGGACGAAATATTAAAATTGAAAAATGTTAAGCAAAACACTTATTTCTTTAAGTAAACTAAATTTTATTATGAAATTTGTTTATGAATAATTGTAAGTAAATCAATACAACAAATTAACATAATAACTAATGCGACGTGTTGAGGCGGTTTGCATCGCTTATTATTTTTTTAATATCTGGTTCTATACTTGTCGTAGCTATTCTTAACACAGCCTCCAAATGTAAATCATTCAATCTTGATCTTGTACTTTTATTTAGATTCATTAAAGAAAAGGTTTGTTCACAAATATAAGTTGAGCTAAAGATTACTAAATACGTCTTGGCAAGTTTTTTTAAATTTCCATATTTTTCATTATTCAATTGGTAATAAAAATTACACACATTTTCTTGCTCTTCTCGATATTTCTCATGTAATAATTCATCACATTGTAAATTAATTATTTCTAATTGTATATCAACAGGAACGTCATCAACTTGTACAGAAAATGGATTTCGGATAATAGATAAAATTTTATCAATTTTTTTGAAGCAATCGAATCTCTGCTCGAAATCTGTCGTTAGTGCAAGGATGTTTTTATTAAATGTTTTAACCTTTTCTTTTAAAATATTTGTAACGTTGGAAAATGATCAAATTTACATTCAGCCAGATTTGTAGAAAAAAGGCTAAGCTTCATTTTAAAAGCTCTTAATTTCTGTATTAAATCATGAGCAAATAAATTTTTTCCTTGTAAACATGTGTTAAATTCGTTCAAATGTGTGAGAATATCCAAAGAAAATGCTAAATCACAAATCCAATTTGGATCTAATAATTCAGGAAAATCCTCATTTTCTTTAAGCATTAAAAATATTTTTATTTCCTCTTGAAGGTCCCACACACATCTTAAAACTTTTCCCAAACTTAACCAACGGATTTTATTGTGATATAGTACATCTAAATGACTGGTATTTAGTTCTTCAAGGAGATCAATAAATTGTCTGTGATTTAATCCTTTTGATCGTAGGAAATTCACTAATTTCACAACTACATTTGTAACATGATCGATTTTTAAAATATTTTTGCATAGTGCGTGTTGATGAATAATGCAGTGTATGGGTATAATTTTATGATTTGGATCGATTTCGAAAATTTTATCTTCAATGTGTTTGATGAGCCCAATTTTTTTTCCGATCATGTTTGGTGATCCATCTGTTGCAACATTTACCAATTTTTTTCCAGTCAACATTGTACTGCAAAAAACACTTTTCAATCTCTCGGAAAAGATCTTTTCCCTTTGTTGTACCTTTCATCGGAACAATTGATAAAAGTTCTTCCGAAATTTGAAAATCTTCGGTAATAGCTCTGATAAAAATTAACAACTGAGCAGTATCTTTTACATCGCAACTTTCGTCCAGAGCTATTGCATAAAAATTGGCCGTTTTTAAATTATTTAATAACTGATTATTTATATTAGCATTTAAATTTTCTATTCTTCTAGCAATAGTTTGCCGAGACAGGCTTATATTTTCAAATTTATTTTTAACTTCTTGACACATCACATCGCAAACATCCAACAAGCACTGTTTTACAAATTCTCCTTCAGCAAAAGGTTTTCCACATTGAGCAATACGTTTTGCTACTAAAAAACTTGCTTCAGTAACAGATTCTTGTAAGCGATTTCGCTTTAAAAATATATTTTGCTGTCGAGTCAATTTTACTACCAGATCTGCGGTTTGTTTTTTTCGGCTTTCTTCGTTTAAATTTTGTGCGCAACTTGCATGTTTGGTTTCAAAATGTCTTCTCGAGTTGTATTCTTTTAAAACTGCCACACTCGAGTTACAAATAAGACAAACTGCCTTATTATTGTACATTGCAAAAAAATATTTCCACCTCCATTCTTCATTAAATACACGGCATACTAAATCTACTTTCGTTGTTTGGAAGCCATCCCTGGAGTGAAAAAGTTTCTTAATATACAATATTTTTAAAAACAAAAATAAAATAACATGCCGTTTAATAATAAATTGCCTGACTTTGGGTGCTGCACAGAAAGCTCCGTCTAAAGAGTGGGGTTTCACATCAGTGGACTGAATTGTGCGCGCGCAGCACCTGCCTCTCGTTCCAGTCAACTCGCCTGCTGGCAACGTCGCTTGAACATCAAACAGATCATATCGAGTACAGATGAGTATAAAAGTTTTAATTCTTTATAACGGAATCTTTTTTAAAAAATATAGAAGTATCGAGAATTCATTCGATTAATTACTAGAAGTTAAATGCTAATATTGAAAAATTGTTCGCGGGCCACATAAATTCATTACGAGGGCCGGATCCGGCCCGCGGGCCGTATGTTGGCCATGCCTGGTCTAGATGATTGCCTAACAAAATCTACATTTGAAAATAATTATTTTTAATTAAGAATTTTCATATTCAGGTGACGCAACTGAGCAATGAATATAACTGTACCCGTGATGAGGTGGCCGAACTCTGGTGCAACGATCGCGAAAAAGCAGAAATGGTAAGTTTTATTTTCGCATTTTTTCGTACGAAGACTAACCATTTTTTGTTCACTTATCAATCCGTTGGAAATAAGCTTAAATTTGTTTATTCTGTAATATTTCTAACAATGTATTATATATTCAAAAGATATATATGCACTGGCGGAAATTGAAAAAAGACCACCATTAACAATTGAAGCGTAATCTACGAGATTTATTTAGTAGAAACATTGAATCACTTCACACTTGTAACCACTATCCTTTCTCACTAAGTTAAGGACAGTGATTACACGTGTGAAATGATTCAATGTTTCTTTTAAATTTTAATGAGTATTATATTTTACAGAAGACACATTTTAATAAGGTGTTGAACCTCTTTGAGCAGCAATACAAGCTTCCAATCTGGTATGTAATCGGTCGTACAAATGCTGGCTATCACGCTATGAGATACATTCCATTCGCCTTCAACTTGGACACGTAATTCAGCGATTGTCGTTGCCTGCCATGGCCCGAGGAAGAGTTTTTGTCCGATCCAGTCCGATCCAGTCCCAGACATGCTGTATTGGAGACAATTCCGGAGAGCGTGCTGGCCTAGGGAGCTGCTGCACTCCCGTAAGAGCATGTTGAGTGGCCCAGGCGAGGTGTAGGCGGATGTTAACTAATGGAATATCGCATTTGGGATTGCACTGAAATATGGCAGGATGACCGTCTGTACGATGTCGCTAACATACGTATATATTCAGTACACCAGACATGTACGAGAGTGATACCTAAACGCTACCCACAAGATGATGCCCGGAGTGGGAGCCGTGTGTCGCTGGCGGATGCACGATGGAAGAAGCCGCTCACCTTGTCGCCTTCGGACGCATATACGACCATCAGATGCTCCTAAGCAGAATCGGGTTTCTTCACTGAAGACCACAGACTTCCATTCCTATCTCCAATGAACTCCTTCTTGATGCCACTGCAAACGTGCTCGACAGTGACAAGAGGACAGTGGTAACAGTGCCCGCAGTCCTGCTTCCAAAAGACGATTACGAATCTTTCATATAGACACCCTTGGTATGACTGAGGATCGAATTTTTGATGTAGCTGTCCGTTCTGCCACCTCTGGCCACCTGATACTCCGATCCTTTCGTGCGTCGGTAACTGTGTTGACGGAACAACGTCTGCGAGTGTGTGAATGCTCTTCTGACCATCAAGGCCACCATTGTACCACTGCCGACACCTATCGTCCAAAGCTGTGTGCAATTTGACGAAAAGACTAACCTTTTTCCGAAAACCCAGAATACGACCTCGCTCAAACTCCGCTAAACTGAACAAATGTTGTGCGCCTGCGTCGTCCACTCATGGTAGCTACTTTAAAGAACACTGAACAATATGACACAATACGAATAACTTCTTTCTTCATGTCTTAGTCCTTAAATACGCACTGCGTACATTTGCATGTTGTCGTCCTCAATGAAGTCATTATTTCGTTCAATGACTGGATCACGGTTTCTACTGCCCTTAGTTATTAACATATTATAATATGACATTCCTAAAGGTATTCCTTCTGCGTGTTCTTTTTTCAATTTCCACCAGTGTACATATAAAACACTTTTTTTTTATAAATCTTGTAGTTATTAAAATAAAATCACTGTATCCTTTCAAGGAGAGTTGTATATCTTATGCTACACGTTTCCCTTTCAATAAGCAAAATGTGTTTAATATTTATATCAAACAGAAGAAATGAATATTTTTTGCGCTTTTTTCGACATAATCCATGAAAATTGAATTATTTGTTTACGCTTTATATTGAGAACAAAGTTCTCTTATTTAGTATACAAGATCTCGAAAAATCTCATATTTAACTTTCTCAAAAAATACTATATATATTTTATCTCGCATTAATATATTCAGAATTTTTGTATTCTAGCATTTTAAAGTGTATTTAGCATTTATAGAAAAATTCGAAAATAAGATTTACTTCTTTCAAGAAAGATGTAAACATATACTCAGCCTTGTAAATCTTATTCCTAAATTAAATTTTTTTTTTCTCACGAAGCTGTTTACGAGCCATATGATGGATTTCTTTATGAGCTAATCGAGGAAAAAATCGATTCCAAAATGCAATGCGAACTAATTTTCACTTTTAGTACCTTTGTAATGATCAGAGATACTGCGATAACTTTTCCTCAGAAACATGAATCAATGCACCTGAAGATGTATCAAATTTTCTTGGAGCTCCATTCTTAACTCCGGAAGCAAATAACTCCCTTACACATGCCTCTTCTAAAAAAACTGAAGATATCGTTCACCAATGTTGTTCATTTATCCCTTTACTAGAGAATGGAGAATAACAATTCTAGCTTTGGCTAGTAGAATATACATAGCTATTGACAGCTCTCGCGATTTTTCTTATCGGTGGACAATAAAGCGATTAGTAACGAATAAGTAAAAAACCTGATTTAAAAAGGAAAACCTGTGAATTAAGAACGGTAAAAAAATGTTCCTTCTGTGAAATCTAGGAGTCTGGTGGCACGTTTAATAAGCACATTAAAAACAAATATCATGTTATCTTTAGGTCGTGATTTAGAAACGGGCTCTTGTCTCATTTTTTATTTATAAATCTGAGACACTTTGATGCATTTAGTGGCTCAGCGCTGCTATATCAGGTGTCGAATTGCCGCACATGACAGAGGCATTTTGGCACCTCAGGCAGGTGGCGCAAAATAGCGCCTCTTTGTAATTCTTTCAGACCACATCTGTACATATGGAAAAACTAATTACAAAAATAATTTTGGTCATACAATTCTTAAATAATATATTTTTCCAAATTTATTTCCTTATGAAAACAATTTAATCAATTTACAATTAAGAAGAACATTATTTCTTCATTTATTTTTTTATTTTCCTAATTTCTATCTATTTTTCTGTTTTTAGCGACTGGTTCCAATAAATTAAGGATAACTCAGAAAAAGTATTATAAACAAAAAAATTATATGAATGATTTTAATGAAATTTAGTGAAAACATGTATTACAATGCTAGTTTCAGAATGGAATAAAATATTTTACACTAGAAACATTTTCCGTCAAAAAATAACCCTTACGTGAACTTGTCGAAAAATCAGGTGTCAGAATGTAATAGGCAAAGTTCTTTAATAAGGAGTGTGTTTACCCCTTACAACAATGCAGGCACAACTGCAATGTTCCATGCTATTTATGACGTTCTGAAACAGTTCAATAGGGAGTAACGACCATTGTTCCTTTAAAGTAGAAATAAGTTCCCCTTTGTTTCAGGTGGCGTGTTGAGGGCAGCAATACGTCTCCCTAGAACGTATCATTCCCACACATGCTCAATTGGATTTAGGCCGGGAGATCGCGCTGGACACTCCATGCGCATAATGCCTCCAATTGAAGGTATTGCTCCACTAGTCAAGTTGTATGTGGAAAAGCATTATCGTCTTGTAAGATAAATGTTTCACCTATTGCACCAACGTAAGGACGTAAATAAGGTTCCAGGATGTCACGCTACCTCCGCCGTAAGTGTCTCTTTGACGGATGTTACTGGGATGATAGCGTGTACCTCGTTCTCTGCATATCAAACAATGTCCGGAATCACTCTGCAAGGAATATCTGGACTCTTATGAGAAGAGTACGGACTTCCATTGCTCTTCTGTCCAGTTAACATGAATGCGTGCCCAATTCAACCGCTCTCTCCTGTGACGTGACATGAAGGATATACAAATTACTGGCCTTCTAATACAGATCTTCCTCATGAAGCCTTCTACACACAGTAGAAGCTGATATAACCTCCAGTGGCTGCTGAAAGAGAGGATCGTAGCTGAGAGGGAGTAGACTTCCTGCTCCTTCGTGCTGTTAAATGCAGATATCGGTCTTGTACAGCGGTCATAACTCTAGCCCTTCCTTGGCTAAACCTCCGAGACGGGGAATCCGTGCTAAGAAATTGATTCCACAGTCAATGGACCACAGAACGACTCACATTCAACCATTGTGTCATATCTGACTGACGTTAACCTGCTTCAAGCTGTCTAATAGCTCTCCACCGCAGTTCATTTGCAAATGATCTCAGGAGGTCATTCCTACAAAATGACTATTTGGAATTTCTTTACTCACATTTACAACACAAAATAACGATCCACTTCGAAATATTCGTTTTTATGCGGCTGTCCGATTACGCAAATTGACGCAACCTAGATTAATTTGCATACGATATGCACACTCGGCATTACTTTACTGGTTTCATGAACAAGTTTGGTGAAGATCGCACAATTTTTCTCATTTTTCCTTAATTTACCGAAACCAGTGTAATACATCTTTCCAACATTATTCCCTTATGAAAACAATTTAATCAATTTACAATTAATAAGAACATTATTTTTATTTATTTTTTATTTTCCCATTTCTATCTATTTATCTATTTTTCGCGAAAGATCATTATTTCAGTTCAAATAACCAAAATTATATTATTGTTCTACGAACGTTATTCGATTAAACCGATTATCTCAGAACTCAAAGAGTTAAGGCACATTTATTGAAGAATATTTTTTCTTTTATTTGCAGAAATATTGCCCTCGAAACGACAAAACATCATTGTTCATTGTCTCTTACAAAACACGAGGTGTATAAATATCACATGCAAAATCATCATCTACCCACAGAGCCCCGTCTAGTATAACTCGTCTGTCCTGAGCTGCTATATTTGGCGCTGTAGACCAATTGTAACCAGTTCCGGTATGGTATTGTCTCACCACATCATCCTAAGTTATCCACTTTTCATTAGGCACACAGTTCATAACCCTATTCGGGAATCTGTAGTTATGCATACGGGCAACATGGAATATTCCGGAAGAAAATAATGAACACTCACTCTGTAATTATAAAATCTGGTTTCATCGTGATGGAAAATATAATCGTGGAAGAAAACGAGAAAAAAAAAGATTTAAAAAGAAATTGTCCCCAAAACGGTTCAGTCGGAATAGATTCATAGCAATGTTTTCCATTTCAAAGTGTGCAGTATATACATATATTATTCAATTTGAAACAAAAAACAGAATTTACATTTTATTGACTTTTTCGTATAATGTTTCGTCAAGATTATTTAGTTTGTAATAAATTCCACTTTATTTTGCAGATTCAATATTATGCCAGAGCGGGTTTGAATGTAAGTAACTTTTTTCTCTTCATGAGTATAACTATATTCATTTTTACAAAAAACAGGAACAAAAAAGAACACTGAAGTAAAACAGGAATATGGTAGCGTAACCGCCTCTCAGGATGCTCGGGTACGACCCAGAGGTTCCTCCTCTGTCACAACACAAAATTTTTCACAGTTGTATTAAAGTAGACTGTAGTTCAGCGAAGGTAACACGCGAAGGCATTTTAAGAGGTACACGGCTTTCTCTTCCACTGAAATTCAGATCAAAGTTTCCTAACGGTCGGGATGGGAGACAACACTGACCTGGAGGCGATAACTACTTCAAAATTATTCTTATATCATCATCATAATCCTCAAGCAGCCATGGGCTATGGAGGCCCCACCAGACCGTGCAATTTAGTTCTCCAAACATATCTGTCCTCAGCTACATTTGCTGCATCTGGCCACTGCACTCCAATTCTAACAAGGTCCTGTTTGATGTCTGCCCACCGCATTCTAGATCTCCCCCTCTTTCTGAGGCCTTTAGGAATAGTGTTCATAACCCTATTCGCTAATCTAATATTATGCATAGGAGCAACACGAGCAAACGAACGTAGTCTCTGTCTGCCCAATATGCTACTCAAAGACAGTTGCCTACTCCTTTGCCTAACCACATCATTACTTACAAAGTTAAACCACCTAATTCTCAAGATACTTCGCAAGAACCTAAACTAGAATAAAAAGCCTTCAGTTCCCCGCCATCTAGTTTACAAAGCGTCCAAGTTTCACTAGCATATCTAACCCTAGAAAGAACCAAAAAATAATACAGTCTGATTTTAATCTTTAGGTGTGTATGTTACCGCTAAATGAAAACACGTATAATAATAGAGAGTATATGGGATGAGGGTACAGAAACAGTTTTAGCTAACTTGCCAAGGAGAGTGATGACTAACCCTAAGAAACACTGATATAGAGAGCTGAGTCAGTTCAAGTGGGACGGAGATTGGCTCAGTTGATATCTTCCAGTGCAAATCAGATGTTCCTAGGTTCGAGTTTTAATTGTGCCAACGCTGAGGTTTATCTCTAATAACATTCGTCTGCCCTCGTCGAGAAAGGAGACACCGATGACCTTTGAAAAACTGTCGCCCATCTGATGCG
This sequence comes from Ryuthela nishihirai, assembly GCA_038380435.1. Taxonomy (NCBI): domain Eukaryota; kingdom Metazoa; phylum Arthropoda; class Arachnida; order Araneae; family Heptathelidae; genus Ryuthela; species Ryuthela nishihirai. Next base: position 62,107,853 of record JAWZYU010000013.1, on the reverse strand, counting down.
ATGGGTAGGCCGCGGCTTCGTGTGCCGAAGGGTTATAACTTCTACCCCTTAAAGAACCCACTGGATGGAGTTGAGTGGCTTCCACCTAACAGCTGTCCAATGGATTCTATTCCCCAGCATTCTTTAAACTCTTACAGATCCTTGTCATCTGCCATTTAGACCATTGTGTGTATAAAAGTGAAGCTCAGAGGTAAAACCACCCAACCCAATGGAAGAGTGTTTGACTATGGAGCATAAAGAATTAGGATTTTAATCCCGGATATGACATGCATTTTTTTTTCTGTTGCATAATACGTTTCTGCTGAATCTTGAATTCGAATTCTCAAAGGAATTACGGCGTATTAAAGAATGGGCTTCTGTCGGATCTTCATGCCTAGTGAGCAGTCCGAGAAGTAGTTTATTGCTATTTCCTACATTATCTGCAAAAATGAAATCTTTACACGTGCATTTTTCCATCAGTGTGACACAAAAAGATGTTTTGGCGCTTTAATAATACGTTAGAGTGTTCAGGAATTAAGACAGAACGATGAAGAACTTGTCAAAAGCCTTAACTGAAATAGTGGTTAGCGAGCTGCCGACTGTTCCAGCAAATGCTGTGTTAGATCTAACTGAGAAAATGGCCAGCATTGACTGCGTTCTTTACTAGGGTATGTTCCTATATGAGATGGTCTGCAAAAGCTAGGAATAGCTTCCAGTTTGTGTTTACTGAGCATTTTGAACAATATTGTTAGACAGTTGTAATCCCATTGCTTTCGATGAAGCTACATGATGCAATGGATTAAATTTGGACTCAAATTGCAACAGGAAGCTGCTTTGACTGTTTACAAAATTGAAGCTACCGAAATTGCCAGGGGTAGATATAATTACTGCTGAAGTGTTGTAAGCTGGAGGTTGATTCTATTGTCATATCGATGGTTTTTTGTATTGAATATATAATCTTGAAAAAGTTGTTTCTATACATATTTACTAGACGTATAAGTATTAACCGTTTCAGACAAAAAAAAGATCACACTGCTTGTAATAATTTCAAACTCATCAGTCTGCTTTATATTCCTAGCATGGACTTGGTAGTCCTAACAGAACTAGCCCATTTTTCTGTTAATCAACATATAACACTGGACAACACACGAAATGGCTTTGAAATGAAAGTAGCCAATCTTTACTAATTTCGAGGTGCTAAACATGAAAATGACAACGAAATTTGTCGATTATCTCTTGTTTAGGAGAGACAGAGATGGTCATGTATAAACGACTCAGTACGCATTGAGTACATCGGTAAGTATTTTGCAATGCTGTATTTTAAACTCCAGATTGCAACATATTACATTGTATTGCATCAGCCCCCCATACACACAAATGCCTGCAATATCAAATATTGAGAAAGGGAATATACAAACCAGTTAAAATTTTTGAAAAGATTTGTTTAAAATAATGCTAACTGCACTAAGTCCACGAAACGACGAACTTCATATGGTTTCCTTTCTCTTACAACAAATGAGGTATATAAATAACATGCAAAATCCTCATGTAGTCACTGAGATCACGTCTGTCCTGAGTTGTTGCATTTGGCCACTGTAGATTAATTCTAACCAGGTCCTGTTTGCACTGTCTGCCCATGTATACCATGTCTTCCCCGTTTCCTGAGGCAGGTGTGTAATTTATAATTATTCAATTTTAAACAAAAAATAATATATTTCATTACATTTTTTTAAAATTGTTTCATCAGGATTGTTTTTTAAAATAAATTCCATTTTGTTTTTTCAGGCGCAATTTTTTGCCAGAAGGTATTTCAAGGTAAGTATCTTTTTTTCCTTTATATTTTCATTTCTGCAAAATCAGGAACTATAAAAGGACACTGAAATGCACAGGATTACGATGGCATAAGTACCTCTCAAGTTGCTCGGGAACGTCCCGGAGACAAAATTGCCCTCCTTTGTCCAACACAAAAATAGTCAATTTGCTATTACAGTAGACTCTTGTTCAGCGATGCTAAAAAGCGAAGTTATTTTAAGTGTTACATTCTTTCTTTGCCAATGAAATACAGATCAGTATTTACTAATGGCCGGGCTGCGACACGACACTGACCTGGCGGTGATAACTACTTCAGAATTATATTTATCCACTTCGGAGATACTTAATCAACTTCAGAGGATTTTTTATCTACTTCAGAGTGTTTTTTTTTATCTATTTCAGATTTTTTTTATCTTCGTTAGATAATTTTTATCTAATTCAGAACTGTTTTTATCTACTTCACAGCCATTTACTGAAACACATATACACTGATGGAAATAGAAAAAAGTACACCATTAACAATTGAAGGTAAATCTTAGAGATTTGTTTAGTAGAAAGACCTTCTTGAGAAAGGACAATGATCACATGTGTGAATTGATTCAATGTTATATTGTACCTTTTAATGAGTGTTACCTTTTACAGAAAGCACTATTTAAGAGGGCATTGAACCTCCTCGAGCAGCAATACAAATTTCCAATCTGACATGCAATCCGTCGTACAAATGCTGGATATCACGCTGAGGGATTCTATTCCATGCGCTTTCACCTTCAATGCGTAATTCAGCGCGGTCCACAGAAGAGTCTTTCTCCGATCAGGTCCCAGACATGCTCGATTGGAGACAAGTTCGAAAAGCGTGCTGGCCAAGGTATTTGGTACACTGCCTGAAAAGCATGTTGAATTGCCCGAACGAAATGCGGGCGGGGGTTATCCTGCTGGAATATCGCATTTATTATTACACTCAAATATGGCAGGACGACTGACTGTACAATGTCGCTGACGATCGTATTGCTATTCAGTGTACCCTTAGAAATAGCAAACACCTATGAGAGTGATAATCAACTCTCCCCTCACTATGATGACCAGCGTGGGACCTGTGTGTTGTTGGAGGATGCACGATGGAAGAAGCGCTCACCTTGTCGCCTTCTGACGCGTAAACGGGCATCAGACGCTCCTAAGAAGAATAATGTTTCATCACTGAAGACCACAGACTTCTATTCTTTCCTCGATGAACTCGTTCTTGACACCACTGCAAACGTACTCGACAGGGACAAGCTGACAGTGGTTATCGCGCCAGTGGCACAAGTGCCTACAGTCCTGCTTCCAGCAGATGATTGCGTATCGTTCTTCTAGACACCTTGGGCGACAGAGGATCGAATTTGTGACGCCATAACCATCTTCTCTGCCACCGCCGCCCTCCTGATACGCTGATCCTCTCATGCATCTGTAACTCTGTGTTGCCCGGAACCACGTCTGCGAGTGTGCGAAAGCTCTTCTGACCATCGACGCCACCATTGTACCACAGCCGATACCTCTCGTCCAAAGTGGTGTGCAATTTGACTAAAAGACCAACCTTCTTTCCGAAGCGCCAGTATACGACCTCGCTCGAATTCTGCTAAACTGAACAAATGTTGCGCACCTGCATCGTCTACACATGGTAGTTTCGTAAAAGAGCACTGAACAATATGACACAAGTCGAATAACCTCTTCTTCACGCCCAAGTCCTTAAATACGCGCTGCGTATATTTGCATGTTGTTTTCCTCAGTGACGTCATTATTTCATTCATTGACTTTCAATCTTGGATCACGGTTTCTGCTGCCCTTAATTATTAGCATATTATAATATGACGTTCCTAAAGATATTCATTCTAGGTGTTCTTTTTCAATTACTCCCAATGTAGTAATAAAGAGCATGTGGGGGGGGGGGATTCACAAATATTTGCGGCTAATATTCCAGGAGAGGGATGACTATTTCTACAATACACTGATATAGATAGCTGTGTCAGTGCAGGAGGGGCGAATTTTGGATAAGTTGGTAGTTTCAAGTTCTTTATCAGAACTTCCTAGGTTCGATTCCTAATTGTGCTTTCACTAAGGTTTATTTCTGTTAACATTCAGTCTGTAATTGGTGAGAAATGGGGACACCAAGGGCTTGAAAAACTTGCCATCCTTCGGATATAATATTAGGGCTTTGCTTCGAGTACGGAAGTGTGCACGTTAAAAGCACCCTGAATGTCCTTGACTGCAGCTTCCATCTAACAACTCTCCAGTGATACCCTTCTGTGAACTCTTATGTATCCTTTTGAGCTGCCCCGTAGCGCATTGTCTGCATAAACGTGTATGTCAATCCAACAGAATGGAAGAGTGTTTGGCTATGAAGTATAAAGGATCTAAGTTTGATTGCCGACAGGGATCTTTTAAGACATAATATAAGACATGGATTTTTTTCTTTTGCTTTTTGACGCATGAACCTTTTCTGCTAACGTATGAAATTGAATATCTCGCAGGAGTTACTACGTATTTTAAGAATGGTGTTCTGTCGGATCTTCATGGTAAGTCACCTGTCTGAGAAGTAGTTTACTTTTATTTCCTTTATTATCTTTAAGCTTGAAATCCTCACATGTGCAGTTTTTCATCACTGTGGAATGAGAAGTTCTTTTTTGCATAAACTACAAAATAAAAAAAATGTCGCTCTGTTTGAGTAAAGATTCGCCTTCACCTACGTACGTCGTGCACCATCGCTTAAAACGAACTATTGGTTGTCATGAGCAATTATTTTCACCTATTGAGCTCATGGACTCTTCTTCAGTGACACCATCTTTTAACTCTCTGAAACTCCTCTCATTCCTTTAATGCGAATCATTGACTTCCTGTACCATATTGTTGTAGCAATAACGAAGCCGTATACCCAAAAGAAATTTTCTAGAATGAAGGAGAATGGGGAAAACGAAACCGAAACGGTTTTGCTGCATTAGCGCATTAACCAAACATTTGTCGTTATAGTATTTCTTTGCATTTTGAAAGTAGTCATCTCGGGACTATTCGTTCTCCCTGTGAAAAAACTGAACGATTTGAAGTTGGTTAGTTGCCATTGGCTACTGAGCATCAACTGGAAGTATCTCTTTGTGTCTTATCTTCGTTATAACAAAAGGAAATTAGCAGAAGACATTCACTAGCAGAGACAGAGAGAGACCATAGAGTGGATGAAACAAATAAATTTATATCTTTAGTAAGAAGCATTTAATGCAACCTTAAAATGATGCTCTTAAATATTATGGAATCCAAAGAAATTGACTGGTTATCAATTTCAAATATACTCTGACTCTCAAAGTCGCTTTGATTTTAACTTTTCCTTTATGATTTATAAATTTATCACTTATTCGATATTTTCTGCGTATAGCATTTATTTAGTTCCGTTAACTCAAAAATTAAATATTGTGCTCGAAGAATGTTATCATTTAATGAACAATTTGGGAACACAGCTAAGCAAGACTTAGTAAACAAATGTTAACATTTCATATAATATTTATTTTGGGTTTGTTAAATTCTATTTGGCACAAAAAGCATAAATAAAACTGAATTTCGAAAAATTTTATACAACAAATTCTTAAGATAGTGAGCCCTTTTTATTTATCACGTTATTCGTAATACGGATTCCTGCATGCTATACTTTCGATATTAGTATAGAAAACCCAATATTCGTGGCTCTGCAACTTCTATATTTTTTTTTTGTAAAACAAAGTGCGGAGATAACGTGAAGGCTTTTACTTGCTTGCCCTGGATTTTCATACAACATCAGGATCATTTAGGAACATACATGATCAATAATTTAATAATCAAGTTCTCTACTTATATTCGCTATTTGCTATACTAGAGGTCTAAATTGCGAATTTTAATAGGAAAATTAGAAGGAAAATATATACATATATAAATAAAAATATATCCATATAAAACTTATTAAATTTAATTTTTTGAAATTGTTTCTTTACATGTAAAGAATAATGAAAGCTGGAATAGTTAGGAGCAGCATCGATAGTGTTGAAAAGCATGCACATGTATGAAAATTGAAAAATTCGGCAAAAATTATAATGACTGATTTTCAGTCTTTTTGGGGGAGTGACTGAGGACAACGCAAAGTCAGAGGCGGAGAGTGTCATGGGGTAAGCCGATTGTAAAATTCTATTTAGTCTATATAAATCAAGAAGGATCCGTGAAATCTCTTTTGAGTTAGCGTGAAACAGAAAGGAAAATTGACAAATCCTACATATTAAAATATAATGCCACATTCATTTATAATAATAATAGAAACATTTAGTGATATTTCACATTTTGGTCATGGTTAAAACAGATTTGAAACATATTCGAAACCTGACACCATAGAAGAGTTTATTTTACCTTTTGGTATCAATAATATGCAATAACATAGGTGATTTAATATTCAAAGCTGTCTTTAATTCTTCTAGATATATTATATTATTAAGTCATTCAAGTTTTAAAGAAATTCATTCTAAGTAATTAAAATAATTAATGCCCTGTAATCTTTATAGCTCATTTGTGATATTTATGCAGCAGCCACATGACATCTCACAATTTCTCATTCTATTGTCTGCTGTTTGTCGCATCTGAACGATAACAACGTCATAGCTCAGAGTGACCATGACGGCAGAAAGAAAATATCCACGAGTTAGGGAAAACATTTCCATGCTGTCATTTGGACATTTGATGTTGTTATTGAATTCACAACCGACTGACACTGAACATGGAGATTTCAATCACAAGGTGAAACTTCTCGGCTGACATGCAACACAGTGGATCCAACTTTTTGGCTGAATCTGAAACCAGTGAGAAGAAATTCGATACACCAGCCAGCACCTTTCTTCATACATATTATCAGTGAGATATCAATGGTTATTCACTCAGTATAGAGATATCTGAATATCGCGCGCAAACTGTGACAAAGATCATAGTCACTGCAAGAAATGGTGGAAAATAAAATACAACTTCCGCATTTCCCAATATCAACGATAAAAATTTCAAATCTTCTTCCAATGGACTGAATGTTTATTAGTAATATTTTTTTCAAAGTATGTAGCTACAGTATTTGCAGCTCTCTGTTAACGTTGGTGAACATTGCTTCCAAAAGGCAACACGCATGACAATATTTCATGATGTTTGCAAACTGGTTGGCGACATACATAACCATGGCAACAGCGCTGTAATTGTACATTAGTACGTCGGAAACAAACACTAACGTATCACTTGGGAGCTTTCCGGTTTTTATTTCACCAAGCCAGAAAGCAATGCACACCACAATCAGCAGTAAACATATCACTGAATAAACCAGAAATTTTTGGAAGGTTCAAGTAAAACGTACGCGCACCGTATCAACACGATATTTGAAAATATTGTTATAGTTACCCAAGGAGAGTATGTGGGACAATTTCTATACTCGTTTCCATTATAAAACAAAAGAATTGGTTACCAAAGCGTTCTTTGTTAAATTGGAGATGTAATAGATATTATGGATATTTTTTTACGTTGTCACGAAACGATAGAAAATAAAACACCAAATTGTATTGATTTTCAGCAACGACTGAATTCCTCAGAGAGACTAAAAACACAACCTCTTTTGAATTGCTTATGCCGAGAAAAAGGAATTTCATACAAGACAAGTAAATAACCGAAATTGGATTCGAGCATTGTTGCTTACACCGAAAAACCGTTCAGTGGTGATGTAATTTACGAAATGATTATTGGCGGGAAAACTTATAGAACATACAGTAGCCAAATGCTGAGAAACCGTAATACACTGTTTCCTCTTCCAGTGACCAGCTACAAAATGACAATGCCTGTCAGCCGCTTACTTAAATATATGTATGTGATTGCTAATTCAACAATTTTCGCCGTCGAAGATATCGGATTTTGCTATTGTGGACTTAGTATGATAATTTGAAGCCTTAACCTTCAGAGTATTATCATATTTTCTGCTTCAAACAGTTAATGCTTTTTCCACCAAAGAAAAATAAATCCTCAAAGGTTTATGGAAAGAGTGCCATATAGGTTTCTAATATTTCTTTTGATAATTTTTCTTGTGAACAATATTCAGATTTTCCAAATCAATTTTGATTTCAGTACTTATCCTTTGACTAACAAACCAAAATTCATTACGACACTATTTTTCAAATATATCTCTGAATGTATGAACTTTTTCCTTCAAACCCAACCAAATTTTATGAAATTTGCCTCTTTTCAAAAATAAGAAATGCAGATCATTCTTATGAAATACGTTTTTAAAACTAATCAAATACTCCACAATCTATTTCATATAGTTCAAATGAAAAATATATATAAATAAAACACACAAAACTACAAAACTAAAACTTTTAATTAAGATTTGAACTACATTTCCATTTCAATTGTTTGAATGAAAAGTTCGAGTTTGTCATGTACTACACAACTCTTTAAACTTGAGTATCACTTTAAAGCTAACGATCAAAATTTTGCATGATTATTTTGAAAACTTTCCAATATTTAAGCATCGAAGAACTGTTTAATATGTTAGTAAATTAATATCAGGTTTGCTCCCAATAAATCAATTTTTCATAGATTATAATAAAACCTTTTAGGACATCTGCACTTCACCACCTCTTGCCAAGTGGCTGCGATATTCCAAAGTCTTCCATCGGAATATTTGAAACACACTGATTTATGATACCATTTACAGAATTCGCTGTTTTGTGGTTAACTTTTTTTTTCCAAAATCCTTTCTTTTGATTTGCATCTGGGCGATAACAGTGGTTTATAATAATACACTCTGTTTATCCCTGTTGTATTTTTTCCCACAAATTTCTTAATCCGAATGCTTTCCTTATACGATATCCCCATACCCAGTTACGTTCAATTTCCTTTTCAGATAAATGTATTGTGTGTTAAAATAATACCTCTCAAGTATCAGTTTGATACAAAAATGTCTCTCATGAGCCTGTCAGTTTAATACGACATAGAATCAGTGGTGTAATCCTGTAAAATAGTGGCTTGACGTTGTTTACATTCCCAACGGAGTAATGTAGTAAAACTATTGGTTTTCGTACCTTTTCTTTGTTTTTTTGAAGTTTTCCAAATTTCAGCGAAAATAGTTGTTTTAGGCATCCCTAGACCTAAATTCACCAATAACACAGTTCCCTCTGTCCGTATATTCCTCCAAAATGTCATAATATCTAATAAAAGAGCAATTAAAGTTCTGGGGCTTCGTCTGTGTTCGACCTCACTGCTGCATATAGATATGTGAGGGAGATAAAATTGTTCATCAGAAAGACAACATGCGAAACGTCCATGACTTTTATTTGGGTCTTAAAACCTGTTCCGTTTGCACCGCATGATAACCACTCAAGAAATGGGAATGTATTGCGACGAAATATGTGGAAAAATAATTTAGGGTCAAATATTGCAAACAGGCTTTAACGAAATTAATGGCCTAAATGAAAAGTTGCAGCAACAGGCGGTCTGCAGCTTCGAAAGTTTCTGTCGCCGAGAAATTTTTTTCACTCTCCCACTTATCAAAAAAAGGGAGAATAGGAAATCTCACTGAGTTCAAATCAGAGCTGAGTGAAGAACGAGAAAGTGAAAGTAAAAAAGATTGTTAAATTTTAATGTTGTTGATAATAAAGCAATTTAGAATAATTAAAGAGGAAAAACATTTTAGGCATATTGCGATTTACGAAAAATGTGCAAATCTATACAATTGCTCTTCAAATGAATATTCATTTTATTTTATTGAACGCAAACCTTTTCGGCAAATGCATCATCTGAAACATAAATAAAATAATAAAATATCTGAAATATTAAAATCTTATTAGTAAAATAACATGAAGCGGTTGTAGTAGCTTAGAGTGTCGAGGCAGTGATTGTACGTTCAGTTCAGTAAACGCATACCATAGGATTAGCGATCTTTTAAGTTTAACGAGACGTTAATTTCAATTTTCTTTTCGGGATTTTGTATAGAAAAACTACAAAATTCGTTTGTATCGTTGGCAGAGGTGTAAACTACAATAAATCACAGCAAACGTCAGCCCATAGGGACCTCAAGAAATCTTTGTTTCGTATTGTATGTATATATTCTTTACTAAATTTGAGGTGGCCTCGTTTTAATCCTCTGCATCGGGTTTTTAAAACGACGTTACGCCTGTGATGTGTTTTTGCTTATGCGTTTTTCGATTTCAGTCTACATCTGCGTAATTTTTAAAATTCCTGAGAGCGCAAATTAGCATTGCAAAGCGTCAATCTGCCCCACCGATCACCAAACGAGTCTATCAAGTTAAACAGAAAATTAATAAATCTAAGGATCATGATCTGCGTATTTATTAATACGTTAAAAATCATTAAGTACCACTAAAGTTGCAAAAAGTCCCTATTTTGTTCTGCATGGTTAAACAGCAAAAGATTTGGTCAATAGACATTTCTTTCAACATTTTATTTTGGGTCAAGAAAACTTGATACATTTAAGGGAGCTTCTAAAACTCATTCTTCAGTCTTTAATCTTACGCAGGAAAATGGCACTATGAAGAAATCGATCGGGTGACCAAAATAAGTTCTTTATGCAGAGATTTCGTTATACTGAATTGCAATGAAAAATGTGCTATGATAGTTACATACTACAAAATGATCATTACGAAAGCAATTTACCGTGTATTAAAATATTCTGAAAAAAAAATTAATTTTCGAAACGGCGGGAATCGAAACCGCATCTCTCGAGATTCATGCTAGAGCGCACTACCATTATACCACGAATCACACAATGAAACGTTTCAAAATAAGACCTTACTATTCTTCACTGAGACTTGGCTGGCACAGCGCCATCTAACTCAAGGAGATGCAACTTTTTCTAATCGTTTCTATTGAATTTTAGATGTTACTGAGAAGGTCGATAACGCTCAAGCGTATATATGATTAAAAATCGATCATAGTAAATACACAGATTACCTGTAGAGATAGACTTCAAACATTAGTTAAAACATATTTCTTTTTCTTAGAATATTTTAACTAATGCTTGAAGTCTATCTCTACAGGTAATCTGTGTATTTACTATGGATCAATTTACCGTGTTTTCAAATTCACTTCTTAAAGAAGACGGATTTTTTTAACTATCTTTTCCAACGTCTCTCCGTGAAATTTTAAATGATTTTGAAACTCTCCAACACATAATCCGGAATACCTTTCCGTGTCATTACGAAATGGAGAAGACTGCATGGTATAACTTCGCAACTCTACAACAAACAGTACGGAATATCTTTCCGTGTCTTTACGAAATGGACAAGACTTCATGCTACAATAAACTAATTAACAAACTTATCTAAAAATAATAATAATAAGTAACAAATATTAAAAAAACTTAAATTTAACAAATGATAAAATACAACGCGTGGACTGAAACTGCTTTGAAAGGACTTTTGTCTGACGTTACCGTCACTTAAAATGAATGTACCACTAAAATTGCGCATATTTCCTAGCTTGAAAATTCCCTTTTATGCCAGAAAAATAGGGTAACACCGCTTTACATCATTATGCGGTCACTTGTAGAGCGTGTAACTCAAAACGCTGTGATAAGAAACGCTGTGATTAGATATTTCATCAGCATCGTGATCCTCAAGAATCCATGGCTACGGAGGTATAACCAGACTGTGCACTTTAGTTCTCCAAACATATCTGCCCTAAAATACATCTGCTAAATCTAGCCACTGTACACCATTTCTAACAAAGTCTTGTTTAATATTGTCTATCCACAGCATTCTAGTGGACAGACAATATTAAACAATTCTCCTCTTTCTGAGTCCTTTAGGAACACAGTTCACAACCCTATTCGTTAATCTATTATTATGCATAGGGGCAACATGGACACACCAACGGAGTGTCTCTCTTAAAAATATGCTGCTCAAAGACTTTTTCGTTTCCGACTTCTTTGCCTAAATTCATCGTTACTTATTGTGACTATCAAGCCCATTTGTATTCTATCAAGCCAGTGAATTATGCCCATGTCCTCTTAATTAATATATAAATAATCATATTCTTAAGTAGACAGCTGGCGAAACCCACGTATACTTAAGTATGTCTCGGTGTTTGTAATAAGTGTTAGTTATTCTCAAACTATTAGGTTTATTACCTGTAGGAGACATTGCCCATTGCTTTGCAGAAACCAATACCAAACGGACGTACCAACCCTCCCTAAATGTCAGAATCAGTACCAACATTGGAATTGAAGTCGCCTAGTACTAGGGTAAAATCTCCTTTCTTGGCGCAAATCATAATATCCAGAAGTTGCCCGTAAAACATATATTTCTCATACTCATCGACATCCTCAGTGAGGGCATAAGAGCAGATAACATTGAAGTCTTCAATGCTTGTCCGAAATTTAGCTGTAAGAAACCTTTCATTAATGTACTCATATCCTGGAAGAGCATCACTGGCGTATATACTGAGAAGCAAACCTACGCCTTGGTGATGCTTTGATCTTTACTCTCTGAAAAGAAAAAAATCAGATTATTGTTAGGAATCTGACCTTTATCTGTCCATCTTTATCAAGATGGACAGATGAAGTCGATATTATGCAAAGCCGATTAATTAAGACTATTAATTATAGTTTTGGTTTAAAAATTTTAAAGTTGGAATTTTTCTGTGAGGATATTAAGAGAATAATCTTTGTGCACAGTCCTCACATTCCTCATTATTCTGTACAAAATATAATATTTACAATTGTTTAATATTTATTGAATAAGGAATCTCTTAGTTTCTTCGGTGTTAAACCAACATTTCAATTATATATTCCCTGTTTATACAAGATAATCGATATTCAACGAAATGCAAGAGGTTAGGAACGTTATTTATAAGCGTGGATTTCATTAGAACCGTTTATATATCTGTTTTGGAATCTATAGGATATTTCGCTTAAAAAGATTTAATTATTAAGAATAGGAAGTGTAATAAATAAAAGGTTTGCTTTCAAATTGATAACTTTCTGATATAGTCGAATTGTGTTTTTCAGGACACTCTAGGAACGAAAGCTGATATGGAGGTAATATTTCATTTACATAATTTATTTTTCATTCTTTTTGGGAAATTTTTTATTCTAATGACTTTTGAAACTATGTAACATTTCTAATAGGTTATACTGGCGTACCTTTTGTATAGATAGATAAAACAATAGTTATAGTATAACAATGGTTATTTTCACTTTGTTACTAGATGTAGCGACTTTTGAGCTCTCACGGCGTACCTCTAAAAATTTTACCGCGTATCCCACGTTGAGAACTCTTATTGTACAGAAAGGGATCAGAATATTTAGAATCTGTTTAACAGTTCCCTCACATTCACTTAACAACTGAGCCCAGAAAGAAGGTAAAGGTAGTTTTTGGTTCTAAATTTCCATCTCACCATCAAAAGTGATATGCAAGAAGTTTTATTATCCATATTATTTCGAGTGGATTTAATACTTAGTAGAGTGAAATTCGTTTGCGGAAATAAATTAATAATTTCAAATGTTCATTAGTATTAACTAACGCTATCCCTAGCAATTCATCAACTACTATGTAACCAATTTATTACAAGTTATCCAATTGCATGTTGTTTACCTAAAGATATTTTTGCAACAGGTAAACCAAAAAATATAGATGGTATGAAAGGTTTCTAGGTTAGATTGATTGTCATTATGGAGACATTAATGGTGAGTCGCGCTGAAGGGAACAGAGCAGGATCCAGTATCCAGATGTAGGGGGAAGCAACGGCCCTTTGAGAATATTGGTAATGGTAATATAGGCAAAAAACATTTCAATTTCTACAATTCTCATGCATTCATCAAGAATTATTAAAAATATCTAAAACGAAGGGGAAATGTTATACTATAATGAAATCCAGTCTCTTGCCACCTCTCTCTCTTTTCACCTTTTTCCGACTAGATTGAGTTTATTCCCCGCCCACCCCGATACCTTAATTTGTTTCTAGATGCGGGCCTGGTAGGAAATTGCATCGATTCTCACTCAGAGTGATAGAATGAATTTTTAAACTCGGTATTGATGCAAAAATACAATAATGATTCCATACCTACTTAGTTTTAGCTTGCACAGCTATTTCACTCCATGAAATTGTATTTCGCTTTAAAATAGGGTGTCATTTTTAATCCACCCTTTATTCAGATTAATTTAGATGTAAGAAAAGCATTTGTATGCATATATTTTGCACAACCAATAAGCTGTATGTGTGAGATCAAAAGATTAATTTTAAATCTGATTTCAGGAGTGCTTGAACAATATTCCCTGAGTCAAGAAATCTTCATGGGATGATCTGCAGTTTCAACATCAATTAATCCGATTGTCCTTGCAACCAAAACTTAAAAGTAACCTACAATAACTGTGTAACCTAAACTTCAATAAAGCTGATTTGTCATTGGAACTGATGTCCTGTATTTTTCTGCAGTACTCTCACTATGAATAATAACAAGTTATGATAATAATATTAATTCCATTTAAAAACTATTAATTCTTTGTTACGAAGAAAGTGATAATTTTTCATTATTTCATCACTTTTAGCCAGTGAGTCTCAATTCTTAATCAAGGAATGTTTTTAATTCATATTATTTTTGTATCTTATGGATATAATATTGAAACTTATAGTACAAATATATAAATCACTTGTTCTACATGGATGATCTAAAATTATACAGTCTTAATTATATTCAGTAATAAAGCATATTAGAAATTGTTAATTTATTTAGTATGGCAATTTGCTCAGAATTTAAATTGGAACAATATTCAATATTGAATAATGAATCAGGAAAAAAAATAGATAACATAACACTTATGGATAAAACATGTGCTACAGAACTACGAATCAACAAAAATTATAAATATCTTGATATAAATCAATTATTAAATATAAACAAATACTAAAGATGTTTTTATAAGGATCATGTAGGACGTTTGGAGAAGATTTTAAAAACAGACCTGTATTCTAAAAACAAATTAAAAGAAATAAAAATGTGGGATATATCTTCCATTTAACATTCGTTTGTAATAATAAACTGGACAAAAACTGATTTAGATGACTTTAATATCAAAACTCATAAATTACTCACAAAATATAGAGTACGTCACGCACATGCCTCAGTTATTAGGCTTTATCTACTACGCAATTCTGGTGGTAGAGGACTTTCGGATTTGAAATATCACTGCAACAAAGAGAGAAGTTACATCACTGCTTTCGCACTAAAACAAACAACCCGATTACTCAATTCTTAATACAATGTGATGCTAGTTATACTCCACTACACATGAATGATAACTATGAATTTAGATCAACTGAAACCATTGCTGAAAGAAAAGATTTACGGAAGCCAAAGAGATTAAATGGAAGATATGAAAATAGTCTATGTTCTGATGGAATTGATATAGAAACTTCGCAGTGTGGCTTAAACATAGTAAATATTTTTGGCGAGACAGAAGGATTCATCCATGCAATTCAAGGTTATAAAGATAATAAATTATGAAAAACATATTAATGGAGGCAACATTGACAATAATTGTAGATTATGCAAATTGCCTATATTTCCTTTGCATGCCCATTGTTAGCTACTACAGAATAACTACGAAAACATAATAATGTTGCAAAAATTATTCATCAAGAACTAGCATATAATTCCCATCCAATGGATAAAAAAACTACATATTAAAATATAAACCTAAAACAATACTTGAAAATAAATTTTATAAATTTTACTGAATATAACTATTATTACTGATACAACGGTTACCAATAATCGACCAGATAGAGTTCGTATTAATATCCTGGATAAAACAGCTATTATAATAGATAATTCACTACATCTTCATGATATTTTAAACAGAGAAGAAGGAGAAAAAAATACAGAAAAATATGGGAACTAAAATAAAAATTGCAGCAACTACTTGAATTGAAACCATTGCAATCATTCCATTAGTGATATCTGTAAATGGTTTGATTACAAAGACATTAAAAAACTATCTTGAAGATTTGAATATTAATCAAAAGTTAATATCAAAGACACTAAAAAACTATATTACTAGATACAACAAGAATCACAAGAAAATTCCCAAACTGAAGAAGTTTTATTCAGTGTGTGTTTAATGTTATATAATATGAATTTTCAAAACGTTTACGATTTACATCGTTAGACTGAACACCTGTTTTCATAGCTCTTAAACAGAACGACAGGGCTATTAACCCGTGACAACAGACACCTCTTATGCTGAAAGTTATGGTGCTGTTTAATCACTATATACTAATTTCCTCATTAGGTACATAGTTTGAAATTGTAAAGATTTTCAGGATTCAACTTTGGTGAATGCTTGGATTGAACGCATTTAACCCTAGCTTCATAGTCTTATTTGGGATAGATAATTAACTGATAAGAAGGAATCCTTTGTGTTGAAGATTAGATATTCTTTATTCAAGTAGTAAATGCATACTTAATTACTTTGATATTATGAAGACTTTTTGAATTCAACGTTTTGAACTTTATTAATTATATTTCAATTAGCCAGCATGGTTCTTCAAAGATGTTCTGAAACCTTGTTATAATCTGATTACTTAAGCCCCAGTAAAGAATTATGCAGCCTGAACGTGTTAAATAACAATAATCATAATGATAATAATAATAATACTATTTCCGTTTTTTATTTAATATTTAAAAAAATTCTATTCACTACGATGTGACATATTCAGTTGAGATGTTAACATTTCATTGTTTTGGATTTAAATAAAAAATGCAATTTGTTTGATAACATTGAGAAATAAATTTTCTATGAATTTTCTCTTATTATTATGAAACTTTAGTTTAATGTAATCAATATTTTGTGTCCTAAGAGAAACATATGTGGCTACTTCGAAAACCCCTATCAGAGGAAAGGAAAGTATGTTGGAGGGGTCACAGAATGTTTGTAATGGACCAGAATCTCAGAGGATCGCAAGTTTGGTTGCTCTCCCCTCCCAACACATATGCACGAAAACATTTTCAAGTGGCCTGGATTCCCTAGCTGTTCTAAAATTAGCTTGAAACTTCAGACGTACTTTAAAAATGGACAGT
The DNA here is from genome assembly GCA_038380435.1 of Ryuthela nishihirai. Taxonomy (NCBI): domain Eukaryota; kingdom Metazoa; phylum Arthropoda; class Arachnida; order Araneae; family Heptathelidae; genus Ryuthela; species Ryuthela nishihirai. Next base: position 62,090,959 of record JAWZYU010000013.1, on the reverse strand, counting down.
GGTCGGAAAGAGATTAGCTTAAGTGATTCCTGTTAAAGAATTAAATGTGGGAAGAAAGAGACCTCTGAAATGAAAGAATGAAGAAGCCCTGCCAATTAACTTAGTGAACAGACTAATGAAATTGAACATAATGCTAATATCACAATACACAATGCCAGGCCGGGATCTAGAAAACTATCGAGGGGGGGGGGGGAGAAACACAATCGAGTCCAAAAAATGTTAAAGCGGAGGCCAAGACACTTGATATCCAATGCAGTATAACATTTCCCGCTCCCTCATTTTATGGGTTTTTATAACATTTCATGAAAAAGGCATGAAATATAAATATGTTTAATACTTTTTTGCCTCTTTTACACTTAATCGCATTCTGAAAGGAGGGGCATAGCCCCTTGGACCATTCCAACTTGATCACTCTATGCACAACGCCTAATATATTAATATATGAACTATTAATAAAAATATGTGAAGATCATTTATTTTCGTACGTGGTTGAGGACAGCGCAGAACCAATGCGACACCCTCCTGAGGTCATCTGGATCAGCAACTCTGACGTAGTAAACAAATTACTTCTTAAAGGTGTTGACACGTTGAACCATTTTAATATGGAACAAAAGAAGAAAATTCACAAAAGTAAAACATTAAAGATTATGCCATATTTTCTTATATAAAAAGAACTAGCATATTCAATACCTATCTTGACAGCAAAACATCACAGTTGATTTTGCTTTATTGTGCTTCAATAACATGTAATAATTTGAGCGAATAAAACAAAAAAAGCTATCTGTACTGCTTATCTGAAGATAATCAATACCATTACGTTATTTCGCTTTGAGATTTATTTCATCATAATATCTATAGCCCATTTGTATTATTCATTCAACGGTCGTTTGAAATTGCACAATTTGTCATTCACAGCTTGTTGTTAATCGCATCCGGATGACAACAAAAACATAGCTGAAAGTGACTCCAACGGCAGAAAAAAAATATCCACGAGTAAGAGAAAACATTTTCCACGCTTTCATCTGAACGTTTGATGTTGTTATTAGAATCACAACTGTCTGACACTGAACATGCAGACTGATATCTGAAGGGCTAACTGATTTTTTACATGTTTATTAAGCTCTCTGTAATGCTTTCTATTAGGACTAGTAGCGTTTGATTAAGGGCATTCCTGCAGCTCTTTCTTTGCGAAATTAGCTTCAATGCCTTATCACCCAAATCATTTTGCTTTTTCTGTTTTTTTTACTAAAAAAGTACTTACGTCTCTAGAAAACCTGTTTAAAATGCCCCATTCTCAACCTTAAGTAATAAGCAACCAATGACTGCCATAACGATTTAGTAATCTATCATGGCAAGCTTTGGCTATACTTGAGATGAATTCAGAACTCCAGCGTTAAAACAAATCTTTTAAACCTTAACACAACACTTCTTAAGTTTAAGGTGTAAGAAACTTTTAACCCTTTCAGGATCATAAGGTTTCTAAGAGTAAATATTAGTATGCAACTCTTTATTTTAGTTTGTTTAGACGTAAAATAAATAAAAATCATAAGAAAAATACATAACAATGTCTAGTTTTTTTGGAATTTTATGGGAAATATTTTTCCCAATGGACTATAAAGGTAACACAAATTATAGTTAGGCTTATTATGCAATGTCTTTTATTTATTGGTTTATGAGAACACAATGTTAACTAAAATAGTAAAAAATTATGAAATAAAATTACTATACGAAATGATGTGCTAATTACGATATTCGGCATAGCAATTTCTTTTGGTAGAGAGGCAAAGATGGACATTGCACATAGTACATATATTATGCGTCCTGACAGTCCTTTTTTTTTTTTTAGTTCCCGTTTACGTAATTGCGTTCGGCATACGTTCTATTTTGACATTCTGTATAAAAAATGCAGATAAGGTTATAATTAAATACGACAATCACCAATTTTAAAATGGGAAAAATGTTTCACTTGGTCGTGAAAGGGTTAACAAGGTAATGGTCAGATCAATTTCATCTCCTCTATATGATCTTGTATTCTATCAATCCCATGACGTATGACCATGTGTTCTTAATTAATATATAAGTAATAATATTCTTAGGTATCCCAGCTGGCGAAACCTACGTGTTCTTAAGCATGTCGCGGTGTTTGCAATAGGTATTAGTTTTTCTCAAACCATTAGGTTTACTTACCTGTAGGAGACACTGTCCATTGCATTGCAGCTACCAATACCAAACGGACATATCAACCATCCTCAAAGGTCAGAGTCAGTAGCAGCATTGCAATTGAAGTCGCCTAATAAAAGAGTAATATCTCGTTTCTTGGCACAAATCATAATATCCAGAAGGTTTCAGAAAAACCTATCTTTCTTATCCTCATCGACATCCTCAGTGAGGGCATAACAGCAGATAACATTCAAGTCTTTAATGCTTGTCTGAAATTTAGTTTTAAGAGACCTTCCATTAATGCACTCATATGCTGTAAGAGCATCACTGGCGTATCTACTGAGAAGCAAACATACGACTTGGCTATGCCTTTATCTTCCCTCCCTGCAAGGAGAAATTTAAGATTATTTTTAGGAATCTAACCTTTATCTGTCCATCTGGTCGTTTGCAAGCTTAGACTATTAAAATTTTAAAGGTGAAATTTTTCTGTGAGGACATTAAGAGAATAATCTTTGTGCAGAGTCCTCACATTCCTCATTATTCTGTATAAAATATATGTAATATTCAGAATTAGTTAATATTTATTGAATAAGGAACCTCTCAGTTTTTTCGGTGTTAACCAACATTTCAATTATATGGTCCCTGTTTATAGGAGATAATCGATATTCAATGAAATGAAAGACGTTGGGACATTATTTATATACGTGGATTTCATTACAGCCGTTTATATATCTGTTTTGGAGTCTCTAGGATATTTCGCATAAAGAAATTTAATTATTAAGATTAGGAAGTGTAATAAATAAAAAGTTTACTTTCAAATCGATAATTTTCTGATATTGTCGAATTGCATTTTTTCAGAGAACTCAAGGAACGAAAGCTGATATGGAGGTAATATTTCATTTACATAATTTATTTTTCATTCTTTATAGGGAATGTTTTGCTTAAATGACTTTTGAAACCAATATAATAGGGGAAAGAACGACGTGATTTTTATTTAATATATGAAAGCAAGGATTGCTTTTGTACCGGTGTTGGAGTGCGTTTTCATATACAGCATATCAAGCGTTTACCAGACAGTCCTTTAACTGGCTCTGATTTCACGGAAGAGAACTTTGCCTCGGGATCTGTTTTTCTAACGTGTCCCATACGTTCTCAAAGGTGTTCAGATCCGGGCTTTGTCGCTGTCATGCTTGTTGAACCAATGCTGAACACATCTTGCTCAATGGATAGTAGCATTGTCATCCATGAAAGAGCCGTCACCTGCTGGATAAAAATTCAGCATTAAAAGGATGGACTTGATCGGCAAAAATGTTCCGATAATCCCTGGCGAACACCCAACTTTTAAACAATATCAGAGATCCTGTTCCGTACCAACAAAAAGTGCCCCACACAATGACAGCACCTCCAGAACTTTGAGTTGTGTTTACAAGGCAAGCTGGGTGCATTGCTTCATCGGGCTCCCGCCAAACTCTTTGCCTACCGTTGGTACAGAACAAGGTGAACCGAGACTCGTCACACCTCATGACTTTTTTCCATTCTTCCAGTGTCCATTCACGGTGTTTCTGACAACACTGTAGACGAACTTTGCAGTTATTTGCAGAAATCAGTGGTTTCCGTATAGGCATGCAACTACTAATACCTATCCTCTTCAATTCCCTGCGCATAGTTCGCTGAGAAAAAGGGTAGGAACAGCCTCCATTGAATGCTTCGGTCAATTGCTGCACACAGGAAGTCCTGTTTCTCCGTACAATACTTCTCAGACGACTGCGATCTCCTTCCAGTCAGATTGTCGTCGCGCCACACTTACGTCTCTTACACAAGTAATGTGGGTTATCTTTCCACTGATTAAAAACCCGAGATATCTCACCTTTTGAGAAACCACTCAGCTCTATTGTTTCTAAAATCGTTGCTCCAACCGGACGGCACCCACAATAAGCCCTCTATGGAACCCTGAAAGATCCTTTGTTTTCCCCATTGTCATCAACATTACTGACGATTGCTGACGAACAGCAGTCTTTAATAGTTGTCTAGAACACGTGGTGATGCACGTGACCACGTATTTTGCATATACGCTGCGCAAGTGACGTTTACGTACATCTGCATAAAACTTTCTAATTCACTGTCCGCTGCCTGTGTCTATATTACTGTTTGCCTATGTTTTCTGACACTTTCATCTAGTTTTTATTGGGTATTTTTCATCATATAGATATTAGTATATGCTGTATTCTATCTGAAACGAAGGGGGGAAATGTTATGCTATAACGAAATCTAGTCTCTTGCTACCCCTCTCTCTTTTCACTTCTTTTCCACTAGATTGAGTTTCTTCCCTCCCCCAATACCTTAATTTGTTTCTAGATCCGGGTCTGGTAGAATATTCTTACTCAGAGTGAAAGATTGAATTTTTAAGCTCGGTATTGATGCAAAAATAAAATAATTATTCCACATCAATTTGGTTTCAGCTTTCACTACTGTTTCACTCTATGAAACTGTTTACGCTTTAAAATAGGGTGTCATTTTTAATCCGCTCTGTATTCAGATTAACTTAGATGTAAGAAAAGCATTTGTATGCATATATTTTACACAACCAATAAGCTGTATGTGTGAGATCAAAATATTAATTTTAAATCTGATTTCAGGAGTGCTTGAATAATATTCCCTGAGTCAAGAAATCCCCATGGGATGATCTGCAGTTTCAACATCAATTAATCCGATTGTCCATGAAAAACTTAAAAGCAACCTACAATAACGGTGTAACCTAAACTTCAATAAAGCTGATTTTGTCATTGCAACTTTTGCCGTGTATGTTTCTGCAGTACTATCATTATGAATAATAAAAAGTTGTGATAATGATATGATTTCGTTTAAAAATCGTTAACTCTTTGCTAGAAAGAAAGTGATAATTTTTCACTACTTCATGACTTTTAGCGATAGAGTCTCAATTTTTAATCAAGGAATGATTTTAATTCATATTATTTCTGTACCTTATTATAAATGGAAAACTACAGATGTGCTTCGCATAACTGTTTATTAAAAGCGATCTCTAGACATTAAAAATGCACACTGTGATATATTTTTTTCTCCCTAGGAGGATGAACAAAACTTTCTTTGTTATTCTCAGATTATCGCAGCTATCTTAAGAAAACGAAATATTACCCTGCTTCAGAAAATTTCGCAAATAATAAAAATAACTTTTGAATGTAGAATAAAGACATACGGTACACAAAAAAATAAATAATAATCCTTCAAGGGGAGTGTCGCTTGCGACATTTACGTAAGGGAAAGTTTTGCTTTTAACATAGCGCATAATATTGTTTTTGCATTCCGTATATGTTGTTGAAAACTGGCATAAACAATAGAATATTCCGATATGTAGATATATTCTACGTTAATTTCCTAAATGTTCGTAATTGAAGCAAATAAATTTGAACTCAAATTTCCGAAATGGAAATAAAATGATCAATCCCAAGCATACAAGCACTTCAAATTTAAATGCCAATTTTTCTCACTTTTGATGGAAAAAAAAAATAATTTTTTGCTATTTATGTCTAGAAATATTGTGGTGTAAGAGGGGAAGCTGACGTCTGTAGAATTAAAATTATTTATCTTTTTTTCGGTTTTCTTCGAATTCTTTAAAAAAACCTAAACTCTAAATTATGTTAAGTATTTTAGTCTGTATATAGTTATCAAGAAGAAAAGATTGTCATCTTATGTTTTCAATCCGTTTCTTTTTTTTCCTTACTTATAATTCTATAGATAGTCTTAGCAATCGATTAGTGAATTTCCATATTATGTCAATGGAAAGGAGAATTTGAAACTTATTGCATTGAAGAATATACTTCGTTTTATTGTAAGGAAAATGAACTTAAATTAAATATCCAAATCTCAATTTTCACTAACATTCATATAGTATTTGAAATTTTAATGAACCTGAAATATTTAAAAGCTGTCACTCTACAAATTCATTTCAAAAATATGTGAGAGCACAAAACATTTTTGTATCAAACCATTTGCTAAAATAATTGTACACTTAAAATTTGATTTAATATTATTTCCGATTTCTTCAATTTTGACTAAATTTTGAAAATATCTTTATAATAAAATCAGTATTCTAATAATTCGAAGTTTAGATTGACCAAATTTAGATTATTAATTTACTTTCAGCCTCATTATTAAAAAAAGGTTGTTTTTCGGTATTTCGAGTTTCATATTTTGCTTCCTATTGCCATATTATGGAAATCCTCCAATGATTTCGTAGCGCTTTATATTTCGTGAAGAACAATAATATCCACTTGAAATTTTTTTTCTTCTCTTTATGTTACAATTAGATTCTGTATCCCACACTCCCCCCCACGTCCAAGAAATTATACTCTGGCTAAGTGCTAGAGACAAGACTATTTTTTCACTTATAGTTTAAATCATAACTGGAACAAATAACGTCTCTGGTAAATATGAGATGATCATTTTAAAAAATTGAAATTTTTCAGTTTTCGCGTTTTTCACTTTTTAAAAGAGGTAGTAAATTGAACTAACGGATAATTGGAAAAAATGCAGAGTAATATTTTATTAGTATTTATAAAATAGTCGTCTCATGTCCGCATATTGATCAAAAGTGTTTGTGTTGTCTTTCTGCTGAGGTCTTACTTTCCTCATATTACTTTTACTGTGGTGTAATGAACTGAAAGACTCCTATTAGATTTGTGTGGCAAGCAGTTTCTTTAGAGTATTATTCATAAAAAAACTCATTTATTCATTAAATAAAATTTTTAATATAGTCATACTGTGCAAGAGGTTAATGTGCCTAACTTCTATGTTGTATCGTGGTGTAAATATTTTTTATCATCTTACGAGAAAGGAACAGAAGCCAAATATTACGTGTTATCTAAGTGCTTTACTTATGTTTTTAAATGAAAAGTTGCGTTCCCTATCGCCCCCACTGTAAGAAAAGTGTGCCGATCATTGCTGCTATTGTAATAATCCATGACTATCATCATTATCATCACCATCCTAAAGCAGCCACCGGTTATGGAGGTCCAACTGACCGTGTAATTTAGTTCTCTAAGCATATCTGTCATGAGCTACATATGTTGCGTGTGGCCACTGCACACCAATTCTAACAACATTCTATTTGACATTGTCTGTCCGCCGCATCCTAGGTCTCCCCCATTTTCTGAGGCCTTTAGGTACATTGTTCATAACCACCCTATTCGCCAATCTATAATTATTCATACGGGCAACATGGCCAAACCAACGGAGTCTCTCTCTGCACAATATGCTGCTTAAAGGAGGTTGTAAACTCCTTTGCCTAACCTCATCATTACTTGCAAAGTTTAACCACCTAATGCCCAAGATACTGCGTAAGCATCTGGAATCAAAAGCATCTAGTTTCCTATTATCTTGTTTACAAAGTGTCCAAGTTTCACTACCATAATTAATTCTAGAAAGAACCAAACTATTATAGAGTCTAATTTTACTCTTTAGGTGTATACGCCTATTTCTCCACACTCTCCATAGATTCTTAAAAGTCCCGGCAGCAATATCTATTCTTCTGTTAATCACATGCCGCACATCGCCATTATCTGTTACATGGCTCCCAAGATAATTAAACTGTGACGCCTGCTCAAGACTGAAATCATTCAGATTAACTGAATCACAACCTGCCTGACCAAATTTCATCATTTAATTTTCTCACTGTTTATAACCAAACCTACTCTACTACCAGTTTCATCAGCAGCTCGAATGAAAGAGTTCATCTCATCAACATCATTTGCCAAAAGGGCTAAATCATCATCATAATCTATATCAGAAATTTTCGTATCTTCAGTCCATTTAAGGCCAAAATCTTTCCCTTGAAGTGAATTTCGCATAACATAATCAATAACCAAGCAAAAGAGAAAAGGAGACAAAATGCACCCTTGTCGAACACCAGAAGTAATGCTAAACTAATTGGTACAAGCCTTACCAAATCTCACACACGACTCAGTGTTATTATAGAGAGCTTTCATTATGTTAACTAACTTGTCAGGTATATCATATGATCTCACAATCAAACACAAAATATGACGATCAACAGAGTCGAAAGCCTTTTTGAAATCAACAAAAGGTTTCTGAAACTCTAAACATTTCTCAAGAATCTGCCTAAGTGAAAATATCTGACCCCTACCACTTCTGAATCCACATTGCTCATCACGCAATTGATTGTCAACCAGATTCTTAATTCTATTAAGCACAATCATGGAAAGAACTTTACATCGAACAGAGAGTAGGTTGATAACCGTATAGTTATCACAAGAACTGCGATAACCTTTTTTTGAAAATAGGGATAACAATAGCTCTGCTAAAATCTTTAGGAACCATGCCTTTATCATAAAAGATGTTCAAAATTTCAGTCATCCAAGTGGTAACCGAAACATTCCCAGCTCTAAGGATTTCCGTAGTAATTTCATCTACCCCTGGGGATTTATGTAATTTATGTTTAGTAACAGCCAAAATAACTTCAGATTGTGTTATAGGGCCAACATTAAAGACACCAATGCATCAATCATCATTGCAAACAATGGGAATAGAACTAACCACGTTGTTTAGAATATCACTGAAATGCTCAGCCCACCTAGCCTTGACAGAATCCTCACCGTCTATAAACTTACCTTGTTTATCCTTCAATCCCTGTATACCTGTCCGTTTTCTACCACACGAAACATTAACTCTCTGGTACAGCTCTCTGCTGTTGTGCTGTCTAACTGCTTCCTCGGCGTTGTCAGCAAAACCATCAAGCCAAAGATTCTTATCAGCAGCTAACTGATCTTTTACACGTTTATTAAGTTCTCTGTAATGCTTTCTATTACGAATAGTAGGGTATTGATTAAGGACATTTCTGGGTTCATTCTTTCCGAAATAAGCTCAAGTGCTTTATCACTCAGATAATTCTGTCTCTTCTGCTCCTTTTTTCCTAAAAGATTACTGTTAGTGTCGAAAAAAGCCTGTTTAAAATGATCCCATTCTTCCTCAACTTCAGTAGTAAGCATACCATGACTGTCATAATGACTAAGTAACCTATCATGGTAAGCTTTGGCTATAACTGGGCCTTTCAAAGCTTTAGTATTAAAGGTAAATTTTTTAACCCTAGCACAACACTTTTTAAATTTAAGTTGCAATACACTTTTAACAAGGTAATGATCAGATCCAATTTCAGCTCCCCTATATGACCTGGTATTCCTAACAGAACTAGCCCATTTGCTGTTAATTAATATATGATCAATCATATTCTTATGCATCCCATCGGGTGAAACCCATGTGTACTTATGTATGTCACGGTGTTTGTAATAAGTGTTGGTTATTCTGAAACCATTGAGTTTACTTACCTGTAGGAGACGTTGCCCATTGCCATTGCGGCTACCAATACCAAAAGGACCTATTACTCCTCCCCAAAGGTCAGAGTCAGTACCAACTTTGGCATTGAAGTCACCTAGAACAAGGGTAATATCTCCTTTCTTGACAGAATTCAAAATATCCTGAAATTGTCCATAAAACCTATCCTTCTAATCCTGATCGGCATCCTCAGTGGGTACATAACAGCAGATAACATTCAAGTCTTTAACGCTTGTCTGAAATTTTGCTGTAAGAAAATTTTCATTAATGCACTCATATCCTATAAGAGCATCACTAGCGTGTCTGCTGAGAAGCAGACCCACGCCTTGGTGATGCTTATTGTCGTCCCTCCCTGAAAAGAGAAATTTTAAATTATTTTTAAGAATCTGACCTTTATCTGTCCATCTGGTCTCTTGAAAGCTGAGAATATCTAAATTATAATGGTGGAATTCTTGTGTGAGGACATCAAGAGAAAAAGCTCTGTGCAGAGTCCTCACATTCCAACTACCTATGGAGAGAAAATGGTTACTAGGATGTTTAAAGAAACTATGTTCATTGAGAGAGAGAATGCCGACAATATCAAACAGCCCCCTAATCGCAGACATGGGGCAAAGATCCGTTCCCCCACCACTAAAGACTGAAGCATTCTACATTGGAAGACTTCCTCCAATGTAGAATTTGACGATGCCAATAGAAGCAAAAATTCAGGTGTCTGCGATGACCTCTGCTCAGGATTATCCACCAGCCGATAAACATATCCTGTTAATCTATTCGCTTGGGACTGTCAACCCAGAAACGAACAGAAAACACGGTGGAAGATTTTCCCTCCACTGAAGCCCACCAGTGCAGCAAAATCAGGATCCATAATCAAGCTCAGAACCATATATCTGTCCAGTCCAGTGGGTTTATATGGTCAGCACCAGGACCCTGTGTGGTTGACCACTCCTCAGCAGGGTTAACCAACCCTATAAAGAACCAAACCATTAAACAGAAAGAGCCAAACTATTAAACAGTCGAATTTTAATCTTTCGGTATAACACGCCTATTTCTGCACATTCTCCATAGATACTTAAAAGTAATAGCAGCAATCCCTATTCATCTCTTAATTTCATGCCGTACATTAGCAATATCTGTTACATAGCTTCCAAAATAATTAAACTGAGACACTTGCTCAAGAGGGAAGCCATTCAAAGCAATTGAAGCACCATCTGCCTGATTAATTTTCATCACTTTAGTTTTTTCTCTGTTTATAACCAAACCTACTCTGCTACCAGTCTGATCAACAGCTCGAATGAAAGAGTTCATCTTATCAACATAATTTGCAAAGGTTTGAATAAGGGCAGAGAGTTTCAGATCTCCAGACCATTTAAGTCCGAAATATTTCCCTTACAGCAGGGGCGAATTTTAATAAGGCATACTAGGCTTTAGCTAGGGGCCACATCGAAAGGGGGCCTGAAACGACATTATTATTCAAAAAGTTAATATTTTTCTTTAAATGTATTTAATTACTAAAACTAAATTTACAATTACTGATATATAATAAATAAATAATTCTTTTGTTGTTGTTATAATCTCAATCAACCTCATGCATTTCCCACTGTACTCCACCTCACTGTTTCGTTCCCAAAACATTTCACTGGAAGCAACTCATCAAGCCAACCATCTCGTCAGTACACGGTAATCTCAGTGAGTTGAAAATGAGGGAACAGAGCCGTCAACTTTCGGGGATTAAATATATCAGATGTCTTACTCCTCGGGAATCATTTAAATGTGCGGAGAAGGTTTAGATACATAGAGAATGGACTTGGTAGATTGTTAAATGACGGGAAGCAACAATGATGTTGTCCGAAAAAAGCATATCGTTCCCAGAAGGTTGCAAGGCAGACCTTTTCACTTAGTTATCAATAGCAGCTTCCTCTATCCCAATAAGTGGTAGACTTCAAATTATCAGAAATTATTTCTTTGATGGGGGTTGAATGCTCATCAGACAGCTCATGACAGACAATGACGACGACTTTCAGTGAATGATTAATTTATGGAGCATGAAAGGCTGTGGGGTGAGTTGGGAGTGTCGCAAGACACGGCGTGGAGGTTAGCCATTAACTCTTAAGAAACGTGAAAGAGGATAAAAATCTTCCAGTTGCGGTAGTTGTCGTTTACCTCCATGTCGAGAACCGGCAACAAGTGGAAGCTTTCAGATTTTAATTTTCAGACAGAAAGAGTATACAGAAGAAATCATCGTCAAACAGACAACTAAAGCTAGAAAGCAGCATAAAGGTAAATACTCAGACAATTTCTTTCAACAGATTTTTGTGTGCTTTATTGTCTTTGTAAAAACCAGTGAATATTTCTTTGCAAAACTCTGATGTTAATTTATGCTAATATAACAAGTTATTTTTTCCCCTTTTATTTGCGGTTCTCACAGTCGTTTTTTACAACAATATTCAAGCAAAACTGAATCCACATAGAACTTCAACAACTACAGCAAAGCAAAAATAATATATGTTATTTTAATTAAACTCATTTTATGGAAATTAGCGTCTAAAATATTTTTTACCTTCCCACCGATATATATTTTACATTTTGTTTTTCATTTTCAAAGTTTGAAAACAATCCAGTAGCCGGTTCCATTCATCTTTAGAGAAGAGCTCTAGTCATTCGACCATTGCGATGAAAAGCGTTGTTTGCTCCAAGGATAAGGTTTAGCAGTTGAATTTTAATTCATACACACATTTTGTTTTATAAAGAACCTTTCTTGCACTATAAGAAGAAAATTCAGAATAGCCAAAATGTCCATTGGCCATAAATTTTGAAATATAGCAGATGAAAACTCCTCGTTCCGAGTTCGTTTCTGAATTCGTCTTACTTAGTCTTTTTTGGGTGATGGCGAAGTCTCCCACTTTCAAAATTGTAGGATGCCTTAAAAACTAAGTTTAAGATTTAAAGAATTTTTTGTATAGTGATTTTATTTGCATATTGTTTGTTATTCTATTATACGTAATATTAAACATATCATAATTAATTAAAACAAAATTGCCTGTATTTTTCACTTCCTTCGCCATTTATTTTATCCCCCCCCCAAAAAAAAATACAACATTTCTTGCTGTATGGCTGTTCTGAATTTTATCCTTTGATGTATCAGGTACGGAACAAAGATGAAGCACCAGCTTTTAATTTTTTTTTGTGAACTATATTTTTACACTGATTTTTTTTTGCGTTTTTAGCCAGTTTTAAGAGTTAATTTTAAAATGCCGAAAAATACTAAAGTAGACTTACAGTATATAGCTCATAAAATAAATTATCAATATACATAATCTGGTTTATTTTTCGGTGTAAACTAAACTATTTTGACAAATTCGCAGTTTTTTCGCAATTCATTATTTATATATATATACCACCCTCAAGCAGCTGTTTGACACAGATGTCTGACAGTTTTTACGCCGTAGTAGGTCTGTGAGAATGTTGGGACATCAGCAGAAAAATCTTACCCGGAGCTCGAACTCAGGTTCCTCAGAGCTCGAACTCAGGTTCCTCAGTAGCCAAGCGTGCTAACTACTCGGTCACGGTACGGGCGTTAAATATGTACTTGTAGTGAATTAAATATCTTAAAATTAAATAACATACGGATATTCGCATTAGAATAGATTTAAAAAAAAGCCCTGGTGGCGAAGGCTTGCTGTGCTTGTCTACTGATCAGAGTAACATGATTTTCAGAGGAGGCTCGACAGCAAATATGATGTTGGGGGAAAAAAAATCCCCCCCCCGAATTTTATTTACAGAAACTTTTTTTTAACTTATATATAATTTGATTGTCTTTTATAATAGCAATTATTGTGTTTTTGCATTGTAAACATATCTTTCCCTATGGAACCTGGGTTTACACCTCAAAATATATGTGGTATACTTTGAATTCTCTAGAATTCCATTTTACACTCACATACTGAAAATTGGTAAGTGCAGATATTTTGTAACAATTTTCTAACCAAATGTTGTAAAATAAAGTAATAAATACACTCAGTGGTTAATGAATTATGACCACTTCCCTCCATGTTATGTCATTGGACGATAACTTCGAAGCTCTGTAACTTTTAAGAAAAGATTTATGAGCGAATGGGATTTTCGATATTTTTTTATGATAGAATGGGACTGAAGATAAATTAAAACTTTCAATCCAATACATCTAAATGTCTATTTTCAATAATATTCCCTTAGTATTCAAAGAGTTATGGAACTTTAAATGTTTAACAAGAGCAATGCCTAACGTTAAAATTTAGAAATTAATTATTATTTGAATAAAAAGTATTATTCCACACCATTTAAAACAACAGATATATGTTTGGAAAGTTAATGTAAACAATGTTTCAATATTTTTCAATTTTCCTGAGACTTGCACTGTTATTGTTAAATACAACATTTACAACAAATTCAAAGTATTATTTGTTCACTATCATCTCTATATAAATAGAAATATTATAAACACAACGACTATTATTATTCGATCTTATATTTCTTGTAGTCATACAAGTAAATTAAATTTTAGAATACATTGGTTTGTATGTAAGCTAACCTACTCCGTATACACAGAATAGTACAACACATTAACTATGGAAACAACTAAAGACGATGCTGAAAAACTGAAAGCAGACAGAAGATTCTAGGGACCGGAGTTGGAAGTTTCGATCCCATAAGACATGGTTGTGAATTTGAAAAACAGCATTTAAATCTATGATATGCATATTTTTTCCTGTTAATTTCGGTTGAAAAAATTTTGTTAAAGTTAAAAGTAATTCTATTTCAGTCTGCAGCAAACGTATGACTCACTCACCCTAAACAGCATCAAGTAACACAGATTTAGTTTATGCTTTTTTTCTGCTGTCTCGTACTTACATTATCGATCGGTTGCATTTCTGAATATTTTAGGATATTTATAGCTCTACTAGAGTAGTATTGTTTTCTAAGCTTTTAACGTAAAGGTATTGATTTTTTCTACTACAGGAAATTGCGTCATCTGGTATCTACGCACATTTGTTTTGGTCAATATTTTAGGAGACTTGCGATTTTAAAGAATTGTTTACTTACTTTAATGCTTCTAAAATTTTTTTTATTGCTTCTCAAATGGATACTGAGATTACAGACAATAATTTAATTTTCAACGATTGAAAACGAATCCGAAATGATTTGTAATGGCGGCAGTCCGAACATCATTAGGATTACTCAAAACGTGATTTTTAAACGGTAGGACTTTATTTATCAATACTTTTAATTGTATCTAAAGCATATAAACAAGTTATGGTCAGGAAATTGCGAATTTTGAACCACAATTTCTGTTGGAATTTAGAATTAAACCTCTGCAATCAAAACTATATATAATAATCAAAACTATATAACCTACCATATTTTTATTCGTATTTTTACCATTTCAGTCAAGATACGCAACTTTATAATATAACTCTCATTCTCAAACTCATTAGTTCAGTACAAAGTTAGGAATATGTATTATGCGTTTTACATATATATATATGCAAGTTTAGGAATATGTATTATGCGTTTATACGCAAAAACATTAATTTTGGAAAATCAAAATAAATGAACGATATAATCAATAATATAATATTATGAACTGTATATATTAAAATAATGAAATAATATAGAATAAACGGGAAAATATATATATTTAGTTTTGAAATTTTACTAAAGATAAAGTGGAAAGCATACAGTAAAATTTTGCAATGTTTTTATAAAATGCTTTAAAAATTTTACCTGCCATATTTTTCTTCGTATTTTTGCCATTTTATTAAACACAATTAAATGCTTTTTCTTTTTGTATATAACATGACATATTTTCGTTCATCAGTTACTTCAGGATGAGGTTTTAAAGATGTTAATTTTATTTTATAAAAGCAATTTTAAAAAAATCCGACGACCACAGTGATTCAGTTTCAGAAACCCGAGGGTTAAACAAAGGGTACTGGGGAATGAACATCTTTTAGTTTCCTGATGAAAAAAATATTCCAGAGCGTTATTCGCAAGTCAGAATAATATATTGACGACAAAAATAGCATGTATAACACATAATGTTTATCACCAATCACATAATGTGTATCGAATATACACATAATGTATATCGAAGCTTTCAAAAAGTCACTCTTGAATTCTGCGATAGCTTTACAGAAGGAAATGCTAAATACGTGCTACCCAAAGCAATTTTGTACACTTTACAAATCTGTCATCCTAACGCAAGGCATTGTCCATACGCAATTTCGCATATTTCCTATATTACAGTCTTCCATTTTACAGGAAGTAACCTGCAGAATTTTTAAACAAAGCTTTTATAAAATTTACGTAAATGTATGCAAATTAAAATAATTTTAATCAAACAAATTTTGATTTTATTTACTCCGCCTAGATCCTGACTTTCCTTACTTTCTTTTCTGCAAAGGCTATAACAGTTTTCTTAACATTAAATTTATTCGTCATTCATTTTCTATAGATAAAAAGGCAAGTCCTGATGACCTTTCTTCTGTCATTTTATTTCTGATATAATTTTGTAAATGAGCGTTCTGATATTGCCACAGTTACCGGTAGCATTAAAAAGAGCAAAACAATCTCTGTTAAAGCTGAAATAAGAGAGTAGTGTTGAATAATCAATAAACTAACTATTTCCCTTACGGCAGAAATTTTTGCTATTTCCGGTTTCAAACTAGACCTAAGGTATTGAAGTGTAGCGCCAAATGCAAACCTTAAGAAGAATTTATATTCCCTGTTGGGAAGCTCTGCAGCTTCGCTTACACTCCATCGTTACTGCTTATGTTTCTCGATGAAAGATGATGAAGTTCTCAGCAATCTCGTTTAAACCCTTAAAACGCATTTTTTATTCCAGAATGGCTCTGTTATAGGTAAAGTTGAATACCTCGATTTTGAAGCCATTTCGTTCATTCTTAAGCCTTTGGTACTCACATAGCTCACCTTCACTGAATTTATCAAACTTGTTCCTCGATTCGTGAAAACTTTATAATAGTGTTGCAACAATGGAGACGGGTTTCAAAAGTCATCATCTGAATATTGCCGAAATTTAGAGACATTGATTGATTGAGAGTTGAGACTATTGATTGCAAAATGTGTGACAGTATGTCTAGGAGAAAATGTTAGAAAATATGTGTTGGGATTTTTTTTTCTTAAATCTTGTTATTTGGATACCTCCATCTTTGCTATTTCTTTGGAACAGCGGAAATTTGAAGTTACCACTTTTCCTTTTGAGATTGTTTCCCCTGCTACAGAAACTGACATTAAAAAAAGTTGCTCTCAGTGGTTGTAAATTTTTAATTAAAAGTAAGGGCCATTATTTTTAGGGCCTTTACTTACTACTGCAGTCGCACCACCTGCACCATTGGATGAGACTTATTTGTGTATATTTATTTACTTATTTATCTTCTCTTATTTAAATTAATTCTTACTATAAATACGTATCCGAATAATACGATTTCATATTACGCGAATTTTCTGAAGAATGCATCTATCGTGTTAGAGGGGGACACGGGTTTTTGAATATAGCCGAATGTGATCGAGCGACTGACAGAGGATCACCCTAATTCTACCTATCCTACAGAAGTGGTCCAGTTGTTTCAATTTATATCTAGGAGTAATTCAAGTCATAAATTTTGGGAAAATCCGAATTTTGATATTTGACATGCTCTTCAAGGCAGAAAGAATAAATACACAACTTTTATCTATACATGCTAATAACACAAACTTAGTAACTATGGATATTTCTATTTCTACATCTTAGAAAACGTATGGAATTAACAATTTCATTTTCTTCTCTAGTTCAGGGCTTTGTTCAGTGTGATAAGTGTGACCTTGTAATTTAAATCAAAGATTAATTAACTTCTTTAATGGAATGCCCTTCTATAAATTAACAGGCTGTAGGAATGGTTCCGTGTGACCACTAATATTTTCAGATGACATTGGCTCTGTCTTGGAAGACCAACAGCAAGAAATGAGAACATGCATTTTCCTCTTCTAGCTGAAAGATGTCCAGTGGTCGAGTGGTTAGCATACTTGGTTACTGCTCTAAGGGGACCTGGGTTCGAGCCCGGATAAGGCATGGATGTTCCTTTCGTTTTTCTGCTAAGGTCCTGCCATATTCACAGACCGTCTACTATGGCATATAAACTGCCAGACCTCTGTGGCAAGCCGCTGCTTGAATGCGATATTTACTTTTTAAATATTTTGTGATGTTGATGTATCAAGGGTTATAGAAAGTTTTAATATTGAATATCAGAGATGTCATCATCAGAATTCACCCTATAAGTTTATTTAAACTTAACAATTATTATTTCGAACTATTTAATAAAACAAGAGTATATTTCAGAATTTTGTGCAAGTAATCATTTCAATAATTGTCAGTTTTACACGAGATTCTTAGGCCTGACTTTGAGGCTGTTAAGTATTCGAGCTTCCACATCTCTTTAAATACAAAACAAATATTGTTGAAAACCTAGATTTAAATTATCTAATCCTATTTTCCTACAAAAAGGTAATTTTAGAAATTACAGATCTTCGAATTTGACTCTCCATAAGCTTAACATGGGGATGTTTCCATTTTTCTGTCCAGAATATTTATATATGAATGTATGTTTGTCTGTATTTTTCGAGGATGTAAAGGAGAATTTTTTAATTTACAAAAGGATAATGCATAAAAAACTGGTTCCGCTCAAACTGGAGATGATTTCTGGAGTATCATTATTCATATCAGCAAACTCGGATCTAAAAAAAGGATATGGTATTGGGGCAGAAAAAATAATGCAGCTAACCTTCTTTTCTTGTTACTAAAATTCTCATAATAGGAACGAAGAGAGATGTGCTGCGCCTTTGCTTTTATAATGTTGTCCCTTTTATTATATCTGGCAGTGTCCTCCAGTAGTAAAGAAAAGGAGGCTTTTTTCCTACAGTTTCTGCTATGTTCCTGATGTTTCCTGCTGTGGAATAGTTCTGAGATATATCGGAAACTTCAGCAGAGGAACCCTCTCCATCCTGACCCTGCTCTTCAGAGACATCTCGACATTGCTTCAAATACATTCTGAAGTGTCATCATTATGATCGCATCTGATGTTATTACATTAAAACCGATTAAACATCATCATTTTGTTTTTCGAATAGCTTCCGTAAAAATTTCGGTATAGCCACATTGCACGTGAAAAAGACCGGACTTAAGAGGGGTGGCAGGGGATACATGCTCCCCACCGAGTGCATTAATGAAAGGTTTCTTACAGCAAAATTTGAGACAAGAGTTTAAGACTTGAATGTTATCTGCTGTTATGCCCCCACTGAGGATGCCGATGAGGATGAGAAGGATAGGTTTTATGGACAACATCAGGATATTTTGAATTCTGGCAAGAAAGAAGATATTACCTTTGTTCTTGGTGACTTCAATCCCAAAGCTGGTACTGACTCTGACCTTTGGGGAGGAGTAATAGGCCCTTTTGGTATTGGTAGCTGCAATGGCAATGGGCAACGTCTCCTACAGGTAAGTAAACTCAAATCTTATTACAAACACCGCGACATACATAAGTACACATGGGTTTCACATGATGGGCTGCATAAGAATATGATTGATTATATATTAATTAACAGCAAATGGGCTAGTTCTGTTAGAAATACCAGGTCGTACAGGGGAGCTGAAATTGGATCTGTTCATCACCTGGTTAAAGGTGTCTTGCAACTTAAACTTAAAATTGTTGGGCTAGGGTTAAAAAATTTACTTTTAATAGTGAAGCTCTGAAAGACCCAGTTATAGCCAAAGCTCACCATGATAGGTTACTTAGTCATTATGACAGTCATGGTATGCTTACTACTGAAGTTGAGGAAGAATGGGATCATTTTAAACAGGCTTTTTTGGACACTAACAGTACTCTTTTAGGAAAAAAGGAGCAGAAGAGACAGAATTATCTGAGTGATAAGGCACTTGAGCTTATTTCGGAAAGAAAGAACTGCAGGAATGCCCTTGATCAATACCCTACTAGTCCTAGTAGAAAGCATTACATAGAACTTAATAAACGGGTAAAAGATCAGTTAGCTGCTGATAAGAATCTTTGGCTTGATGGTTTGGCTGACAAAGCCGAGGAAGCTGTTAGACAAAACAACAGCAGAGAGCTGTACCAGATAATTAATTTTTTTGTGTGGTAGAAAACGGACAGGTATACAGGGATTGAAGGATAAACAAGGTTAGGTTATAGAAGATGAGGATTCTGTCATGGCTTGGTGGGCTGAGCATTTCAGTGATGTTCTAAACAATCTGGTTAATTCTACTCCCATTGTTTGCAATGATGATAGATGCATTGGTGGCTTTAATGTTATCCCTATAACACAATCTGAAGTTATTTTGGTTGTTTCTAAACTTAAACTTCATAAATCCCCAGGGGTAGATGAACTTACTACGGAAATGCTTAGAGCTGGGAATGTTTCGGTTTCCACTTGAATGACCGAAATTTTGAATATGTTTTATGATAAAGGCATGATTCCTAAGGATTTTACCAGAGCTATTGTTATCATTATTTTCAAAAAAAGGTGATCGCAGTTCTTGTGATAACTATAGGGGTATCAGCCTACTCTCTGTTCCAGGTATAGTTTTTTTTCCATGATTGTGCTTAATATAATTAAGAATCTGGTTGACAGGCAATTGCGCGATGAGCAATGTGGATTCAGAAGTGGTAGGGGATGTGTGGATCAGATATTTTCACTTAGGTAGATTCTTGAGAAATGTTAAGAGTTTCAGAAACCTTTGGTTGCTAGCTTTGTTGATTTCAAAAAGGCTTTCGACTCTGTTGATCGACATAACTTGTGGTTGACTGTGAAATCATATTGAATACCAGACAAGTTAGTTAACCTAATGAAAGCTCTATATAACAACACTGAGTCGTGTGTGAGACTTGGTAAGGCTTGTAGCAATTGCTTTAGCATTACTTCTGGTGTTCGACAAGAGCCTCACGCAATACCGACTTATCCAACCCTACACCAGGTTTATCAAAAGTTATATTTATCGTAAAAATATATATAATATAAACACATTTTCAAACCCTTTGTAACAGCTCACTCATGTGGATATCAACTTTTAAAATTTGCGTTTATTCCGAAATAATTTTCTACATTTTAACTCTGCTGACTTCGGATATAGTGTTAATTTTGTTTTTCTATTTGGCAAATAATTTTTTTTGCAAATTGGGAAAAAAGTAAACATCCTAGTCCAATGATATGCCTCCCTTTCTGTATATCACGTCGTCGAGTTGGCAGTGGGGAATGCGATCTAATGCAAACTAAAATCATCCAGTTATCTAATAATAAACGAGACGTTTTGTGAAAAAACAGTACGATATGGAAAGAAATTTAAGATCAGCGTGCAGGAATAATACTGGTTTCCATAAATTAAAGATCCCTATGTTAAGTGAATGGGAAGCTAACGTCACAGCTCTATGACTTCTAAAATAAGTTTTTTTTTTTTGTTTTGAAAAATGTGATTGCAGATAAAGATCTCAATCAAATAAATCAATACCTGAATTTTCAACAATATTCGTTCGGTATTTAATGAGTAGCCGTCCCGTGGTCGAGTTGTTAGCGCGCTTGGCTAATGATCTACGGGACTTGGGTTCCAGCCCCGGGTCCGGGTAAGGCATGGATGTTCGTGTAGTTTTCTGCTGAGGTCCTGTCATCCTCTTAGATCTTCTACTGTGGCATATGTACTGACAGGTTCCTGTCAGACCTCTGTGGCAAGCAGCTGCTTGAGGGGGGGGGGTATTTTTTTTTAATTTAATGAGTTATGGAAGTTTAAATATTTAGCGATAACAATGCCAACCACAAAAATAGATTTCAGAAGTTAATTAAAACTTAATAATAAGTATTGTATCAAAGTGTTTAATAATAAAATAAATTTGCATTTTAGAACTCTGTGTAAAGAATTCTTTCACTATTCTTCAGTTTTGTATAACTTTCTTAATACTGGAATTGTTGTTGTTAAATATTCAAACTTCCATAACTCATTAAATATTCAACAAATATTGATGGAAATCGGGATTTTGATTTATTTGACTGAGATCTTTATCTCCAATAACATTTTTCGAAACAAAAAACTTATTTGAGAAGTTATAGAGCTTTGACGTTGGCTTCCCATTGACTTAAGCTAGGAATTTTCCTTAAATTATGGAAACCAGTGTACTGTAGGTATATTATTTAAGACAATGAAACCATCTAAGACCTGTGTGATGGGTATCGGTATGGTATTATTCAGACTTCCAGACTCACCCTACAGCAATCTGATGTTAACTGTAATTTTACAACAGACCAAAATTCAATGAAGAACCAATAAGAAAAAAACCTATATGCTTAGAGAGCCACAAGAAAATATCTCTACTTAAAAAAGAAAACATAATTTCTAATGAGTAATTAATTTGAAAAAAAATAAAGCTATGTTTTTGAGGAATCAAGGGCATATCTTGATTAAAAAACAAAAGTATAAATTTTTAATGAGTACAGTGAATGGTATACTCATTTTGGTATACACCTAAAAATGGAGGAGTCCACAAATTGGAAGAAATGAGCCAAATTCAGCATATTGATTATTTTGTTTTATGAGCCGCAGGTGGGACGGGACAGATTTAGTTTAAAATTTATAGAGAGAATGCGCAAAATTCAATATTTTATTCGTTTAGGTCAATACGAGACCGACAAGAAGTATCATACTTTCTATAAGTCAGGGTTTTTAATTTTTTGCGTCCAAAAGTTATGAATAGGAACGTTAAATCTGTCAGGAAAATCAGGAAACGTATTTCTTGTCGTCTGCCAAGTTGACTGTTGCTGACGGCGCTTCTAGTTGCAGCTTTATCGCTGCTCATTGTCGTAGTCTCATGACAAGGATGCTCATTGTCGCAGTCTCATGACAAGGAAGCGGAGCTCTCTTTCCTCGTAGGTGAGTCATGCATACCAATGAGGTTCTAACGAGTTTACAAATGGATCCAATTGTCATACAGCCTTGTCAGCAGCTGCCTGAATGAAGGACATAACTGATAGGTGACACTATCATAGCTCATAGAATTGCAGGACGAACTCTGTGCAGTTTGCTGGAAAGATGTTGTGATTGCATTTTCTTTTGTAGATGAGTGTGTTCGTTGGTATCTCAATGAAAAACTTCTTCCTTTTTCATTAATAAAGTAAATATTGTGATGGAAACAGTTTGTTATTTTCATTTTTAGAGATTTAAAGATGTAGAGAATTACGTCAGGGATTAACAGAATCAATCCACAAGATATTTTTGGCTACGTGCCATGTACACAGAGTCTAGAGTGTATATATCAGACTTTTACTCATCCCACCTTATGCATTTACTATTCAAAATGGATCAATATAGATGTTGAAATTTAAATAATGAGCTCTGATTTGATAACTATCCTTGAAGCCTGAAACGGGGAATCAAAGCCTGAAACGGGTCATCCACCACACTTTGTAAAACCACAATTTTCAAGTAGTCTAAGTGCTACCGGAAATAAATATTATTTTCCTTAAAACGATATTATTTTTATTGGGACTTACTAAATTTCAAATGGAAAAAAAATAACAATTTCCCGTTTCAGGCTTCAAGCATATTTATCAAATCATTGCTCATTATTTAAATTTCAACATCTATATTGATCCATTTTGAAGAGTAAATGCATAAGGTGGGATGAGTAAAAGTATGATATATACACACTAGACTCTGTGTACATGGCACGTAGCCAAAAATATCTTTCTGACTAGACCAAACAGTAATTTCTCAAAGAATCAAAATGAAAAAAATAGGTGATGGAAGGCAAAAATTATATATGCAATACTTCTCTTAGTCTTGGTAAAAAGTAAAATTACACGTAATACAATAATAAATGTATTTAAAGTACACACACAAAAAATACATTCTTAAGTCCTAATCTTCTGAAATTTTAATATAAATAATCCCTTCTTTTAATTACAAGAGACGGATGGACAAGAATGACTACTCATCCCCCTTGTTAAGTATCTTTAATGGGTAACGTCTAAAATAGTTAATTATCAGATTCTAATTTCTTATTCTGGTTCCCTCATTCTTTGTTACATTTGAAATCCGTATAACTGCGTATGGTATAACCGAATTAGAATTCGGAATCTCTTCTGTTTTTTCGCTTCATTAGAGTTGAGTAGGGTGTTTAATGGACTATTCAATATCAACAGGAAGTTAGCTGCGTTCATCTTCAAGTCCCCTACCTATAAAGGGACCCGATTTCGAAGCCTTGAGAAACTCTTTTTTTTCCCTTGTATTACTTGGTTTGTATTTCGAATTATTAGTTTTCCACGGATATGTGTACATTAGTTACAACAACACGTTTCGCGAAATTCAATAAAAGCAAAAAAACAATCAATCAAATACGTTTAAGTCACATAGTTTAGGTCATTGTCAGAATTTAATTAGAACGAGGAAATACAGATTTCGCGCTTTGAACCAAGTTAAGATATATGTTAGACAAAGTATGACAACATGTTGTGGTTTGATAACATTCTTGTTCTCATGTCGACAAAACATTATGCAATGTGAAATTTAATACTAATGCAATCTGTATGCAGCGATGTGAAACGGATGGATTTATAAAGGTTGTGACGCTTTACCACTGAACGGCACTTTTTTGTATACTATAGGCTAAATGTCCAGGTCACAAGGACTCCAAGAGCTCAGAAAAGATTGGTGAAGAGGCCCACTGGACAGCTATTAAAAAACAGATTGAAGCCTTCCGTCAAGGATATCCAGCGTGTTCTTTAAATTGCACAGAGCACAGATTTATTTTATTTGAAAAATACTTGGACGCCTTTCTATAAATAATAGTCAAAAGGCAAGCTCAGAGACTGCCTAAGCAGGAAGTCATCAAGGAACAAAGGCTCAGAGATTAAAACGTACCAATCAGGCTCCTACCTAGAAAAAAAATTCAGTAAATAAAACAGGAGGACAACAAATTTAATCCAGCCAGAATAACATTACTAAAAGGTAGGGGGAGACAAGATACTGGATTTAACCCTTCATTTTTAAGGTCTTTAATAAAATTTCATGTAAAATGCATGAAATACAAAAAGGTTTCCTAATTTTTTGCCTGCGTTACCCTTGCCAGCATTCTAAAAGAGGGAGGGGAACATGGTTCCTTTGCTCCCCCAAGATACGGCTTTGATGTCAGTGTGTAAGTAATATTGCAAATATTGCCGTGTAACTGTCTTAAACTATTTAACTTGTCATATAAACTGGCAGCGGAAAGTCGTTGATATTAATTCGTTTACTCATAAGAATGAATAACGTTTTTTTTGCCGATTAGATTTATTTACACAACTACTGCAATGTACATGCTATTTACATGCTCCTGCTATTTACATGATTGCAGGAGCCGAGCGCTTTCGACTGCAGTCATCAGTCATCTTCAGGGCGTCCTACAGTTCCTTGGAGAGGTGGAGTGTTGGTGACAGGTTAGAATAAGTAAAAATAATACCTTTTCATTTTCTTGGAGATATTTTCGCTGACGAGAGTCCTGCAGCGGAAGGAAGTTTCAGTATAGTAGTGGTGTAAAAGTCACTAGGTAGTAGCAGTTCGGTACTTTGCCAGTATCATTTAGATGTTATCAGTTAACAATAGCGAGAGTGCAGGGCATTGACCCATTTTTCCACGTGCTGGTCACTAACTTCAGAGGAACAATGCTGGGCAGTTGAAGTGTCGAATTAGTCTTGTGCAGTGGGGAGGAGGCGTGTGCCCGGTTGGCCAATGGAGGTGGGTGGTGGGGGTGGGAAGTCACATAGCAAGTTGCGCCAAGCTGCATGAGGAAGGGGTTTGACCCATTTTTCCACGTGCTGGTCGCTAACTTCAGAGGAACAATGCTGGGCAGTTGAAGTGTCGAATTAGTCTTGTGCAGTGGGGAGGAGGCGTGTGCCCGGTTGGCCAATGGAGGTGGGTGGTGGGGGTGGGAAGTCACATAGCAAGTTGCGCCAAGCTGCATGAGGAAGGGGTGTGTTAAAGTTGCAACATCTGCCTCGGAAGGCGAAAATTTGGAGGATTTCACGGAAAGTAACTTGAGTTTTGGAATGGTAAGAGGTAACAATGAATGCGGAGTCGAACTGAGGGACTATCTTGCCATCAAGGGTGGTTCGGAGATTTTGTTTCTAATATCCCCTTTATGCTCATCTATTATTCTGTACCGGTAGTGCAGTCGATATGAAAGAGGAGGTAGCGGCGGGTGAAATGGGTGTTAGAGGAATTTAGTACCTGTCACCGCCTTTGTCAGCTTGGTTAATGAGATCTCTGTCATGTTTAAGATTTTTTAAATAGATTCGGTGGTGTTTCGAAAGGGAATTTTAGGTTAAATGGTTTTAGGAATTCCGAGACAGATGTTGCAACTTTAACGTAACCCTTCCTCCTGCAGCTTCACGCAAGTAGTCATATTGCACTTAACCTATCAGTAAATCGATCCATATCGAAATAATAATCGTAATCATTTAAGGAAAAGCCCCTCCCCCGTTATTGCGCTTTCGACCACGCCCATTTCTCGAAAAGTTCCCGATTTTTCTTGATTACACACCCCCTGGATGACCCATTCTAAATTTATTAAGCTCCCCTCTTTAAATACCCCCTGGTTGACCCACATGTATTTTAATTCCCACCCCTGAAAAGTCCCCGATTTTTCCTCACTTACCTTTAAAAACCCCTTTGTAATTATTTTTGATGGCGCCATCTAGTGTTTAATACAAGTACTGTATTTTAAAAATATAAATTTCGGTACAGGGACTCGATCTCGCGACCTCAGATGTTTAACCAGCACTCTTACCCACTGGGCTCTAAAGGTTTGAAGGGCTTAACGATTGATGATAGCCAAAAGGGCTAAATCATAGATTCCCAACGGGGGCGATACAGCCCCCGTTGGGAATGGAGCCTTCCATGTCCTGGAGCCGTCCTGGAGCCTTCCATGGGGGCGGTAGCGAATCCAAAGGTAAATGGGGGGCGTTGAGGCAGTCAAGAGGGGTGGTCAAATAAATAAATAAATTTAATGGAATTTTCTGTGACAACCTTTTTATCTCTTGTATTATGTGGTGTCTTCCTGGTGATTCTAGTCATCCACTACCTCATTCGTCATGTACAGCTTTTCAACTGCAGCTTGGACAATAAGTTCCCTGCTACCGCCTACTAGCGTACTGGTACGTCTGAAGTCGACTGAGATGCTCTCAAAAGTTCTCTTCAAGATCACAGATTGGATCATTAATTCATGGTCTCCAGGAATGCTTCAATATGTTTTCCCACTCCAAGTCGCTTTGAGTATGCTTTATGGTACGTAGTTACAATACCATCCCACGTCAGAACATGAGGTATAATATTAACATTTACACTTGTGAATTAGGCTCAACTCATTAGTCAGCAGATCATACTTCCTCTTCTTTTCAACCTCTACTGTCTGCAGGTTATCCTGAGATGTTATTCCTACTTCAATAAATGTAATCTCATTCAATACCTTAACATGCACTACTATATCAGGCTTATTATGTTGGACATGTGTGTCCATCCTGATAGGCAAATCAACCTTGATGCAATAATAATATAAAAATAATAAATTTATTATATTTAATTTTTTTTATAATTATTTTTTAATATGATAAAATACTTTGAAAATACCTGTTTTCATGAATAAATATTTTATCTAGCTATGTAAATTATCTTATTGTTATCGCGTTAATAAGCATTTTAAATTAGCATTAGGTATAACTATACCTAATTTGTTTTAGTTTAGAATAGATTGACGGTGACAAGTCCTTGCAAGTTGATAGGCAAACAAGCGGTTCATGCAATATAACATGTTTCGACAAGAATATGGGAGCTTGAAATGACTTGTTTACGGAGCAAGTGCGCCGGCATCGCAAACATATAAGTTAATGCGTGCACAAAATCAAATCTATAAAAGCGATAGGTCTAGGAACGTTTTATTATTTTTATGTGCTTCGCCGTGATAAATAGTCGTGAGTGATAAGTGTTAGAAGTCATTATAAACATTATTTTTATAACTATCTATAAATCTATTGAGAAGTTAATTTGTATTTGAAAATGTCTGAATCTACATCTAAAAAGAAATGCCGGCACTACAGTATTGAGTATTTGAAATATGGATTTACGTACTCTCCTACAAACCAATCATTACCTATGTGTTTAATTTGCCGAAAAGGTTTGTTCAAATGAAGCTATGAAACCTTCTAGGCTACAAGAGCATTTAAATAAAATGCATGCTGATAAGAAGAACAAAGAATTATCCTATTTTCAAGAACTGGAAAAGCAATATTTAAAACAGCCAACTATGTCAAACCTTTTTGCGTCGTCTTCTAAACAAGATGATGATGGACTACGAGCCTCATATAACGTTTCATTGTTAATCCCAAAAGCAGGAAAACCACACACAATTGGCGAGGAATTAATTTTGCCGGCAGTCAAAGAGATATTAAAAACTGTTCTTCATCATAAGACACCGTCAGATATCATCAAAAAAATTCCGCTCAGTAATAATTCAGTGCAAAGAAGAATAGATGAAATGGCAAAAGACGTTGAAATATCATTATGTGATTACTTAAAGACTTGCAAATTTTCCATTCAACTCGATGACTCAATTCTACCAAATAACGAAGCTCTACTCTTATCATACGTACGATTTATAAAAGAAGAAAAAAATTCATGAAGAGTTATTATTTGCTAAAAATTTGGAATCTGATACAAAGGGAGAATCTATATTTAATACCATGCAAAAGTTTTTTCAAGAGAAAGAAATTCCTATTTGCAATATTTTGTCTGCTGCTACTGATGGTGCTCCAGCAATGACAGGGCGTCATAAGGGTTTCATAGCGCATTTCAAACAAGCAGTACCAAATGTACTCGCTGTTTCAAATGTACATTGTATTATTCATCGTCAGCATTTGGTTGCAAAAAATTTGAATGAACGTCTGCATACGTCGCTCCATTACGTTATTAAAGCAATCAATAAGATTAGAAGCAATTAATTGAATGACCGATTATTTGGTAAGCTTTGTAATGAAAATGATGAAGATTACAATGGCTTGCTGCTGCACACAGAAGTACGTTGGCTCTCTAAAGGGGTTTGTCTGAATCGGTTTTTCAATCTATTTGACTCAGTACTGGACTTTCTTGAAGACAGAGACGAAAAATTGCGCGAAAACCTGATTACGTTAAAAAATGGCATCGCTTATTTGACAGACCTGTTTAAAATATTTAATCAAGTTAATTTACAATTGCAAGGTGATGAGTTGAATTTAATTAAAACAAAAAACGTCATAGCTGCTTTTGTGGGAAAACTTCTTCTATTCACACGAAATCTAGGTAGAGGTGAATACAATCACTTTCCCACATTATCAGCAGTCTCTGCAAAACCAGAAGATACTACTGTCAACACTTGGAAGTTCTTCATGTTGATTTTACGGAGCGGTTCCTAGATAATTTAAGCATGAATATACCGGGTTGGGTTTTAGATCCTTTCGCGAACACAGATACTGAAGAATCATCAAATTTGGAAGAGGAACTCTTAGAACTCACGACTAACGAAGTACTCAAAGTAAAATTCAAACATCTATACCAAGAGTTCTGGCTTCAAAAATCAATACCAGTTCTCTACCCTGGATTGTGGGCAATAGTACAGAAGTTTTTAATCGCATTTCCTTCGTCCTATATGGCTGAGCGTGGATTCAGTGCAGTAGCTAATTTACTGTCAAAGAAGAGGAACAGACTACACATCACTGAATGTGGCGATCTGCGATTGATGTTAACGAAATTGGAACCCGACATTAACAAATTGTTAACACTCCACCAGCCTCAACCATCTCATTAATTTTTTATTTATTATTAATTTTTTGTTTATCTCATTATTTTTTATTCCTTATTGATTCTGTGTTTATTTTTAAAATTTTAATAAACAATTTTATTGTACATTTGGTTGTCGTTTTATTAATTTCTGCTTTATGATTTTTAATAGAAAAATAAACAGATAAATTAGGTACAGATAATATGCAACAATATTTTAATATTTCATATATAATTAACTATTACGGACTACGGGGCGTTGAAATTTTTGTTCTCTTCTAAAGGGGGCGATGGTCCAGAAAATGTTGGGAATCATTGGGCTAAATCATCAGCATAATCTAAATCAAAAATTTTCGCATCTCTAGTCCATTTAAGGCCAAAATCTTTCCCTTGAAGTGAATTTCTCATAACATAATCAATAACCAAGCTCAAGAGAAAAGGAGACAAAATGCACTCTTGTCGAACACCAGAAGTAATGCTAAACCAATTGCTACAAGCCTTACCAACTCTCACAAACGACTCAGTGTTATTACAGAGAGCTTTCATTACGTTAACTAATTTGTCTGGTATACCATATGATCTCACAATCAACCACAAATTATGACGATCAACAGAGTCAAAGCCTTTTTGAAATCAACAAAGCTAGCAACCAAAGGTTTCTGAAACTCTAAACATTTCTCAAGAATCTGCCTAAGTGAAAATATCTGATCCACACTTCCCCTACCACTTCTGAATCCACATTGCTCAATAAGCAATTGATTGTCAACCAGATTCTTAATCCTATTAAGCACAATCATGGAAAGAACTTTACTTGGAAAAGAGAGTAGGCTGATACCCCTATAGTTATCCCAAGAACTGCGATCACCTTTTTTGAAAATAGGGATAACAATAGCTCTGGTAAAATCCTTAGGAACCATGCCTTTATCATAAAAGATATTCAGAATTTCAGTCATCCAAGTGGTAACCGAAACATTCCCGGCTCTAAGCATTTCTGTAGTAATTTCGTCTTCCCCTGGGGATTTATGAAGTTTAAGGTTAGAAACGGCCAAAATAACTTCAGATTGTGTTATAGGGCCAACATTAAAGCCATCAATGCATGTATCATCATTGCAAACAATGGAGTAGAAATAACCACATTGTTTAGAACATCATTGAAATGTACATCCCACCTAGCATGACAGAATACTCATCTTCTATAACCTTACTTTGTTTATCCTTCAAACCCTGTGTATTTGTCAGTTTTCTATCACACAAAACATAAACTATCTGGTAGAGCTCTCTTCTGTTGTGCTGTCTAACTGCTTCCTCGGCTTTGTCAACCAAACCATCAAGCCAAAGATTCTTATCAGCACCTAACTGATCTTTTACACGTTTATTACGTTTTCTGTAATGCTTTCTATTAGGACTAGTAGGGTACTGATTAAGAACATTCCTGCAGTTCTTTCTTTCCGAAATAAGCTCAAGTGCCTTATCACTCAGATAATTCTGTCTCTTCTGCTCCTTTTTTCCTAAAAGAGTACTGTTAGTGTCCGATAAATCCTATTTAAAATGATCCCATTCTTCCTCAACTTCAGTAGTAAGCATACAATGACTGTCATAATGACTAAGTAACCTATCATGGTAAGCTTTTGCTATACTGGGTCTTTCAGAGCTTCAATATTAAAAGTAAAATATTTAACCCTAGCACAAACTTTTTAAGTTTATGTTGCAAGACCCTTTTAACAAGATAAT
Organism: Ryuthela nishihirai; assembly: GCA_038380435.1. Taxonomy (NCBI): domain Eukaryota; kingdom Metazoa; phylum Arthropoda; class Arachnida; order Araneae; family Heptathelidae; genus Ryuthela; species Ryuthela nishihirai. Next base: position 62,059,833 of record JAWZYU010000013.1, on the reverse strand, counting down.
GGTCAGATCCAATTTCAGCTCCCCTATATGACCTGGTATTTATAACAGAACTAGCCCATTTGCTGTTAATTAATATATAATCAATCATATTCTTATGCAGCCCATCATGTGAAACTCATGTGTACTTATGTATGTCGCGGTGTTTGTAATAACTGTTAGTTATTCTGAAACCATTGAGTTTACTTACCTGTAGGAGACGTTGCCCATTGCCATTGCGGCTACCAATACCAAAAGGACCTATTACTCCTCCCCAAAAGTCAGAGTCAGTACCATCTTTGGCATTGAAGTCACCAAGAACAAGGGTAATATCTCCTTTCTTGAGAGAATTCAAAATATCCTGAAGTTGTCCATAAAACCTATCCTTCTCATCCTCATCGGCATCCTCAGTGGGGGCATAACAGCAGATAACATTCAAATTTTTAACGCTTGTCTGAAATTTTGCTGTAAGAAAACTTTCATTAATGCACTCATATCCTAGAAGAGCATCACTAGCGTGTCTGCTGAGAAGCGGACCCACGCCTTGGTGATGCTTGTTTTCGTCCCTACCTGAAAAATAGAAATTTAAGATGATTTTTAAGAATCTGACCTTTATCTGTCCATCTGGTCTCTTGCAAGCCAAGAATATCTAAATTATAATGGTGGAATTATTGTGTGAGGACATCAAGAGATTGATGTGAGGACATCTGTGCAGAGTCCTCACATTCCAACTACCTATGGAGAGAAAATGGTTACTAGGATGTTTAAAGAAACTATGTTTATTGAGAGAGGGAATGCCGACAATATCAAACAGCCCCCTAATCGCAGAGATGGGGCAAAGATCCGTTTCCCCACACTAAAGGCTGAAGCCATCTACATTGGAAGACTCCCTCCAATGTAGAATTTGACAATGCCAATAGAAGCACAGAGTTCAGGTGCCTGCGATGACCTGTGCTCAGGATTATCCACCAGCTGATAAACATATCCTGTGAATCTATTCACTTGTGGCTGTCAACCCACAAACAAAGAGAAAACCCAGCGGAAGATTTTCCCTCCACAGAAGCCCACCAGTGCAGCAAAATCAGGATCCATAATCAAGCTCAGAGCCATATTATCTGTCCAGTCCAGTGGGTTTATATGGTCAGCACCAGGACCCTGTGTGGTTGACCACTCCTCAGCAGGGTAGAAAAAAAAAGAAAAATAGCCATAGTTGTCCAGCTCAGTAGGCCACACTAATCTGGCAGCCCTCCCCTTCCGTTCACTTCCACAAGAGAGTATCTCTTTTGAAAGGTTCTAACGGTCTGCACCACGAGAAGGCGGGGTTGGACATTAGGTGCTAGGCCTGACCGGTTCTACGCATTCATTTAGGGAAAACTGTTTCTTGGCAATAAACATTTCCATACTATGAACTAGAAAGCCCTGTCATCTGATTAATACCATCATTTATTTCAACGCAGTTCAGCCATGTGATATTTCGTAAAGGGGTAACGCATCCGAAAGTTCCTGAATGCATGACTGTATGAGTTGAAGAGTGTTCAGTTGACAAAAACTAAGACAGGTTAAGATTGCATCTTTTCTAAGCGACCTATAAAAGAAAGATTTGAACACTTCCCCTATTGAGAAGAACTATGTGATACGGACAATATATGAGACAGATAAGTTTTTAAATACTGGGAAGAAATTTGACTCTTGTCACCTTAACGGGGAAGAACGATATTTGGGAAAATGCATTCATACGTATTTCAGAAAACGGTGGAAAAAGTTTGAAAACATGAACACACGAGATTTTACTTTGAAAAACTAAGGACAGAATTTTTGCGAGTAGTGACTTGGAACAGTCCTACGGAAAATACTTTCAGTTGCATTCATTAAGAGTACAAACTGATTTCATGCTAAAACATCCTCTTTCACATCAGATTTTAGCTGACTTAGAAAACTAATGTTAAAACTTTATGTGAACCACTGACTTGACAGATAAAATCACTCATTTTCCATATGAATATACTATTATGGCGTAGAAACAGAGTCGGGGAGAAATATGTTACAACGAAAAATTTATTCAATTGCATCTATTACGATCAGAAAAATTAATTTAATGGACAAATTTTAAACAAGGAAACATGTTCTTATTTCACACCAAATTTTATCTTACCTAAAAAATATGAACAAAATTTAAGTAGGATACGAAAATTGCTGTAAGGAATGAATTTCACTTCCATAGAGATAACATAGAATTCACGTTTTACCGTGCAAAACACGCGATCGAGAGGAAATTTTTTTGAAAACTCATTTTGTGATGAAACAAGACGCGTGTTCTTATGCATATTTTTCGTTAAAAAAATAGAGACAAAAGTTTTGCGAGATAGAAATATAAAAGATCAAAAAATGACGTAAAGTGAAATTTTACTTCCCATAGTGATAACATGTGATTTAGTGTACAAATCTTGTGTCGAATACAAAAAGATTTTGAACATAAAATTGGTTTAATGATAAAACATGAAACTGGAAACGTGTTCTTACTTTTTAAAAATTTTGGGTTTGTTGGTAAAACAGAGAAATAAATATCAAGGGGTACAAATATTAAGTTATGTAGAGTTCTGATTTCTTTTAGGATAACATGGGAAAAAACGACAAGTTTGTATTAAACGTGTTGTCTGGTACTAATATATTTCAAACAAGTAATTTCTAAGATAGTAAAATTTAAACAAAAAAGTGGTTCGGTGATAAAACTTTGAACAGAAAAACATGTGTTGGCAAAAACTTTGAATAAGAATCGGGAGTGGCGGTAAAACCGTGAATGGACTGATCTGATTGATAAAAAAAAATATGTGAAACGTAATGTACTGAACTTGAGGGTTGACAGCATAGTGTGATAATATAGACAGATTAACTGTAAAATCGCTTATAATACAGAGACACGGGACGTCGAAGTCCGTAGCACGATTGGTTTATAAGTTGTTATTCTCAGGTTCCACCCTCCAAATGTGTTGCCTTTGAGATTTATTACTGTTAACCTCTGTGCTCCTTGAGAAAGGTGACACTGCTTTGAAAAATACAACTGTTCGTCTCTACGTCGAATGCTACACTTTGATTTAAAAACTGACAAAAAAAATGGAGACCCCTTGCTCGCACACACACAAGGTGGTTCTTGAGTTTGAGGGTGAGAATTTGCCGAATTATGTATACATTGGATTTAACAGGCACTTGGAAAAGAGTTATACCTTGCCTCCAAATTTATGTTACCTGTGTTATAAATTTGGCCACGGAATTTTGACATGTACTGGCAAACAAGTATACAAACGTTGTGGCGAAAATCACCACCATCGCCAATGTAATTCAAAAATTCTTCGATGCCCCAACTGTGCTGGCCTTCACCCAGCCACATGGGCTGGGTGCATAATAAGAATTATTGCATGTAAAGCTCGTTTTATTCAAAAAGAAGAAGGAATAAATTGGCAAAAAGCTTTTGCTAAAGCCAAAACATACTTTGAATTGAATAAAAGCAATCCTACCAACAATAATCGCATATTAAACTTTGAAGATCGAAAAACAGAAAGCTTAAATGCTTCAAGGATTCAAACACACATTTATGCGGACCAGGGAGAGAGCTCCTTTCCAAAACTTTCATCGAACCTGCAAGATGACTGTCTCGCTTTACCATCGACATCAACGGATATTCCTGTACTTCATTACCAAGACTCTGATCATAATAAAACAATTAATTACGCTGGAATAGTGAAAAAAAAAATAAAACAGGAGCAAAAAGCGCAAACAAGAACTCTTTAGTTATTAAATATAAACCAGATGAAAATGAATTTAATATGATGGAAAAAAGAAAACAAATCAACGTTAGGTGTAAACTCTAAGAGTCATGTAATAAACTTGCTGATAAAATTGTTAGATTGCTTACTACCTAATGGACCGGAATTGACACTTATAAAGGATATTCTCTTATCTTTTCTCTATAACAAGTCATGGGGAATAGGCCAAGATTAATTCATTGGAACTGCAGAGGTATTATAAATAAATTTCGTTTCATTAAACATTTAACAAGAACAAAAAATATAAAAATATTATGTCTACAAGAGACTTTAACCGTTAAGGTTCATAGACTGAATAATTATATATCCTATGTGCAAAAAAGTAATGAAAATTCTAGGGGAGTTGCCACTTTTATTGATAAAAGCATTCCTCAAAGAAGGATTAATATTGATTACATACATAATAAATTAGAAATTCTAATAGTACAGGTATAAATTAATATTATTATTACAAATATTATATATATATATATATAATACTGGACTATATATTAAATATAACGAATATTCAAAAATCTTAGAAAATTTAAAAGGAGAATAACTTTTAATTTTTTTAAAACTTTTAACACACATAATAAAATGTAGTTTTCGCTCAAAAATGAAAATGAAAGTATTCATTTGGTAAAATTAATAGAAAATAATAATTTAATCATATTAAATGAAAATGTTTCAACATCTATAAATAGATTCAATACAAAATCGATAATTGATCTGTCAATATGTTCCAATAAAATTGTTAAAGTCTTAACATGGTCCATATCCTCAGATAACTATGGGAGCGATCATTATCCCATCTCAATCTATTTTAAAAATCAAAATTTAACCAAACCAAGCTTAAAAACTATAAATTGGAAAAAATTTAAAAATGACATCAATAATGAAAATATATCACAAAAACAAATTGATTATATCGAAATTATAGAAATACTAAAAAATAAAATAAATGACAACACAGAAACAATAATAAAAATAATACCGAAAAACAATATACAAACCATATTCATAAATAAACTCATGGCAATACGTAGAAAAGCTGAGAGAAATATGAATAGGAAAAAAACGTTCAGAGATGTCCAAAATTTGGAAAGACTTAACAAAGACATATCTAAAAAAATAAAAAAATTACAAAAACTAAATTGGTAAAAATTTACAGAAAATTTAGAGAAAAAAAACACAAATCTGTGGAAAATATATAAAAAATTATGTAATGATATAACACCAAATAATCCAATACATACATATTCCTTAAAAAACAATAAGACAATACAAGAAACCAGAGAAGATTTAGCTCAACCTTTTATACATTTACACTTCAAACCAGATAATAAAACAATTGAAAAATTAAAAAATTCAAATACATCTCACAAGCCATGTTATAATGTGACTATCTAAATCTACCTTTTTCCCTTTTGGACTAAGATCTGCCATCAAAAATATAAAAAACAACACTGCTCCTAGCCCTGACGAAATTACCAATAAATTATTAAAAAAATTAACTCTTGAATGGCAATTAAATTACTTGAACAATTTAATAAATTTTGGTCTACAAAACTTTACCCTCAAAATTGGCTAGATAATTATATGATATTCATAAAAAAAGAAAACAAAAATCCTGAAAACCTTACATCATACAGATCCGTATGTTTAAGTTCTAACGTTCTTAAACTTTTTTAAAAACTAGTTCCCAACAGATTAATTTGGCACATAGAAAAATTCAAAATTTTAGATAATAACGTTTTCGGATTCAGACCTGGCAGATCATCAAAAGACCTATTATTAAACATTATATCAGATGCAGAATACACAATAAAAAATAGATTATACATGGTTGCTACTATAATAGATATGGAAAAAGCCTTTGACTCAATATCACATCAAAGTTTAATAGCAAAACTCAGAAAACTAAAATTTTGTGGAAACATTTTTTACTTTCTTTCACATTAGTTACGGAACATATGCTGATGACATTATCTTCTGGTCGATTGATACAGATATAAATATTTTAAATAAAAGAATACAAAATGGAATAAATAAACTATCAATATATACTGCAAAATGGAACTTAAACATTTCTACTAAAAAAACAAAAATAATTTATTTTCATAGAAAAAATAAAATTCCGGACGAATTAAAAATAAAATTGAATAACAAAGATATCACAATAACGGATAATATTAAATTCTTGGGATTACACTTAGATTCAAAATTAAAATGGAATAATAATATACACAATGCAATTGAAAATCCTAAAAAAAACTTTTTAACTATTTAAGATTTCTTGGAGGATCATAGTGGGGAAGCTCTAGTAAAATTTATTATTAACTTTAAATTCAATGATCCTACCTAAATGTTTATATGGCATCGAACTTCTAAATACCATCTCAAAAATAAAATTAAAAAAATTAGAAACAATTCAAACAAAAACAATATAATACTGTTTAAGCTTAATGCAATCAACAAATAACCTAAATACACACACAGAAACTGCAATACCACCAATTGAAATCAAAAGAAAATATCTATTAAAAAATCTAATCTTTCGCATTTTTGCTAAAAATAGACATCCTATAATAGACAAATTAATAATGCAATTTCCTGATATTCACTATATAACTTTCCTGAAAAAGTAAAAATTTTAGACATTTTTAATAATAAAACTAGTGGTGACTATATTCCCAACTTTCCTTATTGGATTGCTCCTTTACCTATAATTAAAGATAAAATTTTTGGAATAGAAAACAAAAAAACAACAAGACTCATCTGCTTTAAAAATCTTAACTGAAACATACATCCATGATAAATATTCAAACTTCATTCAAATATATACAGATGGATCTACAAATTTTGAAACTCTTAACGCATCTGGAGCATTCTATTGCTCTGCAGAACATTTTGAATACCTTTTTAAAGTCCACTCCTTTAAACCAATTATTCTTCCAGTATTAATTGCAATTATCTTAGCCGCAAATTGGTCATTAAAATTCCATAACCAAAATATTATAATATTAACTGCTAGCAAATCTGCTTTACAAATTTTTCAATCTAACATATTTAAAAGTAATTTCTTTCTATACTTAAATGACATAATTACTTTAATATTCAAACACCTAAACCAACACAACATTCTACACATACATTGGATACCATCACACGTCAATATCAAACACAACGAATAAGTCGACAGCTTAGCTAAAAAAGCTTCAAATCTAAATTAATTTATGCAATCTCCATTTAATTATTCAATATACAAAAAATAACAAAAAAAAATATTAATAGATGAACTTCAATCACGGTATGATATAAAAGCTCAAAGAACACAGAGATATAAAATATCTCCTTTAATAAACAAATTTAACGATTATGCATTAAATAAAAAAGAAATGAAAGTAATATTAAGGATAAAAGCCAATCTTGCTTTAACTAAATTTACATTATTTAAATTTAAGAAAGTAACTTCTCCTAATTGCGAACACTGCAATGAAATTCAATCTATTGAACATATAATATTTCAGTGTAATTATTACAGAAATGAAAGAAAAGAATACTTTGAAAAATTAAATAACCTTAATATTAACAACTTTAATTTTAAAACTATTTTAGAGTCTACAAAAAATCAATAAATCCCATTTTACATAAACTCCTCTTACAATTCTTAAAAAATATAAATATGTTTGATCAATTGTAAGAAAAAACATACATATAAATATTAAAAAAATTATATATATATATAAGTATGAAAAAAAATTATGTATGAAAAAAATTATGTAGGGAACAAAAAAAAAAAACCCACAAAACATTGACTGAATGAGTCTGCATAAACCCTTTTCTATGCAGGAATATTCATTGTGTGATATGCTCATTATTATTTCAACTGTTCGTCGGATGGGACTTTACGTGTGGAGAAGTGTGCAGAAGAGCCATACTTTCTTAGCAGTGTGCAGAAGAGCCATACTTTCTTAGCGTCGAAAAACACTCTGAATTGCCTTGACAGGAGGTTTCAATTTCTCTCCTAACACCGGTCTAGTACCCTTTCTCTATCTAACAATGAGATCTTTCGTTCTGTGACTAGGTCGTTTAATCAGTTTACATGCATTAACGAACCCCCTCAAAATTAGAAAAACAACGAAATGGTTGGTAAAATTAAATGAGAATCACTAAAATACAGTGAAGTGGATGGCAGAATAGCTGCAAATTCGCACACATTGTATTGAATGGCAGAATATTTTCAAAATATTTCGGTACTGGATGGTAGAATTATTCCGAAATCAAATAAAGAACACTGGAGTTGATTGAATACCTTCAAAATATGCTGGAAGAGATGTCAGAAATAACGGAAAATATTAACAAAGAACACGGGAATGGATCAGAAAATATCTTCGAATATATGGAAATGGATCAGAGAATATCTTCGAATGGCTGTAAAAGTCACTTCAAAACAGCAAATTACGGAGAAACCTCACACAAGAGAAAAGAAAGCATAGAAGGAAAACCGGAAAATGAGCAACGTACACAGGAATGGACAGCGATTCTCTTCAAAATATACAGGAGTGAGATTATACAGGATTATAAAATAGAATATTTTAGATCTGTCTTAAACATATAACGTAGCTGCTTCTTAATATCTATTTGCTCATCTTTCGAGCAAAAAATACTACAAGATAGAAATTTCAAAGGAAGCAACAATCAAAAATGGGATAAATCTGGAATTTTCTATGCTATGACTTTTAACTCGTGCCATCTCGTGGAGGAAAAGTGATCTTAGACACTGTGAAAATTCCATAAAAATGCATTGATATAGGTAAGAGAACAAACATTTCAAAATAATCTTTATTAATACATAACACTGTTGAAATGGACCAATTAACTTGGATGAAAGAAATGTTATCCTGAAAATACTCGAACTTTTTGGTTTCACTATTCAATGTTGGATGTTACAATCTTTAAAAATCAAAAATTTCCCATGTCGAACTAAACTTTCGATGTCAACACCTATTGTAAGAATGCGGGGAAAAAACCGTTTCCCAAACCAACAATGTTGGAAAGCCTCCTATAAAGAGATCACAATCCCATGTATTAGTGCCTTCCAATTTTCAATTCCTCTTCACAGCCACCTGGGATGTCAGAATCCTTAAGATTCCTGAAATTAACCAATTCCAACTAAACTTTCGTCGATAACATCCAGAAATGCCAATTTTACCTTCTAAACCAGTAGTGCAGGAGAAATTTCTTTTAAGGGGCATCAGATACCGATAGAGAAGAGCTGCCCTCTTTTGATCCCCTCTCTGCTTCTTCTTCTCCCAAGAACAGCTGTGAAGGTGGGAAAGATATTTTATCGGGTTTGCTGGGATAACGACGGGTGGTTCATCGTCAAAACACGAACTCTTGCCACGGAAACACTAAATATCATGAAACTCGAGATGTTTGTGAGGAGTAGGGCCTGAGCTCTCATGAATGGTGCATGAAGCTTAACCCTTTAGACTACAAGAACACAAAAAGTTTAATTTTGAAAAGAGTCCTTTCTTCATCTACAGATAAGTTTCGGATATCATTCATGAGTGCCCTGAGACCCTGCTCCTCACATCACCTCAAGTTTCATGATATTTAGTGTTTCCGAGGCAAGAGTTCGTGTTTTGATGATGAACCACCCGTCGTTATCCCAGCAAACCCGACAAAATATCTTTCCCACCTTCATAGCTGCTCTTGGGAGGAGAAGAAGCAGAGAGGGGATCAAAAGAGGGCAGCTCTTCTCTATCGGTTTCTGATGCCCCTTAAAAGAAATTTCTCCTGCACTACGGGTTTAGAAGTAAAATTGGCATTTCTGGATGTTATCGACGAAAGTTTAGTTGGAATTGGTAAATTTCGGGAATCTTAAGGATTCTGACATCCCAGGTGGCTGTGAAGAGGGATTGAAAATTGGAAGGCACTAATACATGGGATTGTGACCTCTTTATAGGAAGCTTTCCAACATTGTTGGTTTGGGTAACGTTTTTTTCCCCGCTTTGTCACAATAGGTGTTGACATCGAAAGTTTTGTTGGGCATGGCAAATTTTTGAGTTTTAAAGATTGTAACATCCAACATTGAATAGTGAAACCAAAAAGTTCGAGTATTTTCAGGATAACATTTCTTTCATCCAAGTTAATTGGTCCATTTCAACAGTGTTATGTATTAATAAAGATTATTTTGAAATGTTTGTTCTCTTACCTATATCAATGCATTTTTATGGAATTTTCACAGTGTCTAAGATCACTTTTCCTCCACGAGATGGCACGAGTTAAAAGTCATAGCTTAGAAAATTCCTTATTTATCCCTTGTTGATTGTTGCTTCTTTTGAAATTTCTATCTTGTAGTATTTTTGCTCGAAAGAATAGCAAATAGATATTAAGCAGCAGATACGTTATGTGTTTAAGATAGATCTAAAATATTCTATTGTCTAATCCTGTATAATCTCACTCGTGTATATTTTGAAGAGAATCGCTGTCCATTCCTGTGTACGTTGTTCATTTTCCGGTTTTCCTTCTATGCTTTCTTTTCTCTTGTGTGAGGTTTCTCCGTAATTTGCTGTTTTGAAGTGACTTTTACAGCCATTCGAAGAAATTCTCTGATCCATTTCCATATATTCGAAGATATTTTCTGATCCATTCCCGTGTTCTTTGCTAATATTTTCCGTTATTTCTGACATCTCTTCCAGCATATTTTGAAGGTATTCAATCAACTCCAGTGTACTTTATTTGATTTCGGAATTATTGTACCATCCTGTACCGAAGTATTTTGAAAATATTCTGACATTCAATACAATGTGTGCGAATTTGCAGCTATTCTGCCACCCACTTCATTGTATTTTAATGATTCTCATTTAATTTTACCAACCATGTGGTTGTTTTTCTAATTTTGCATGTAATTTTTCTTTTTCGCATGTTAATTCGTTAATGCATGTAATCTGATTAAACGACCTAGTCACAGAACGAAAAATCTCATTGTTAGATAGAGAAAGGGTACTAGACCGGTGTTAGGAGAGAAATTGAAACCTCCTGTCAAGGCAATTCAGAGTGTTTTTCGACGCTAAGAAAGTATGGATATTCTGCACAGTTCTCCACACGTAAAATGCCATCCGACGAACAGTTGCTCTAGTGGAGAATCCTCGTATTGGGGAGTGACAGGCTTCCATGTCATTTTCCGTCTAGGTTTCGGCTTGAGGGGTGGGGTGTGTATTGGAACTGGTGATGGTGGCGGAGTAATGGTTGTAATGGATGGTTCCCTCCGTCGTTTAACACATGGATGGTTTTCCTCATCACTAATAGGAGGGTTGCTTTCATTCACAGGAAGGCTGCCTTCTTCATTCACAGAAGGGTTGTCTTCAACAGGGGTAGGATCTTCAATCATTGGTGGAGCGTCCTCGGCAAAATAGTCAGGTTCGTCGAACAGGTCCCACAAATTCATCAAAGGAAAACCTCTAATTATCCGTGAGGTTGACCAATTAACGACCGGTCCATTGCGTAGAGTGCTTCTCGATATACTCGTTCATCTATGTGCTAAATGCTGCTGCATTGGCTTGTGAACAATGCACTCCACACCCTTTATGATAACCGCACTCAGTTTCAGCTATTTCAGGAAGGTCTTTGAAACGTGGACACCCAATTTTTTCTAAATCCAGCGAGGTTTACCACGTCTGTTCAATATCCGTTTCTCGTAGAATCCTCCCTTGTAAGCGATGACAGAAGCAAAAAGGCTTACGACACTTTTCGTGGATATGATGTACAATATCGTCCAGGCACCCGTACTCACAAACCACTTCACCGAAACGAGGGTAAAAGGAAAGGCCCATAATATGTTTGGACACGTAACAAATTGTTTTCCAGTCCTTCTGAGGAATGTCCGCCATAAAGGAAAGGTCGAATCTGTAGACACCTGTCAGACCCATACAATCCGAATAACGTAGTTCACGGGTCAGGAATTTACCCTTCACGGTGAAACCGTCCAAATCTAAGGTGCAGCAGACGTGTCATATTTCACACTTATCTGGAACACAACTAATATCTAGAATACCTGAGTTCACGCTGATGAGGATGTTGATCACTGGGAGAGGACGCAGGCTGCCTTCACTGTCTCAATTAAGTCTTGAAAGTCGATACGCTCAAGTCCTTCAAGCACAGAACCATATTTGTGGGCTTTCAGCGTGAACGTCAGCGCCACTTTCTCTACAGAAGGATCGGGCAGTCGTCTAATGATACTGTCGCACACTAGCTACTCCAGGAGTCCGGCAAACACAGGCACTAATTGCTCATCGGGCTGACCACACCAATACTGCTGAACAGATTCCAGAACAACGTCTGCAAAAGCCATGACTGTGGCTCCCGAACTTCTGCGGCGCCTTTTCATTCGAAACCTCCACCAATGAGCAACACGTCCAATCACATTCCAGAAAAATCAGGTCATCCAATTAAAATTTCAGGGGCGAAGGGGTTAATGACCAATCAAACCTAGAAACTAAAGGGGTAACAACCAACCAGACCAAGAGACTGAAGGGTTACAGTGGGGGTAGAAGGGCTGCACCCCTTAACCTAGCAATAGAAAGCATCCAGCGAACACACAGAGATGACGTCATTTCGGACACGCCCCTCCGTTAGAGTAGTTTTGACTACTTACATCAAATAAATTCACAAAAAAGAACACAAAATATTCAAGTAATTAGAATTTATCAAATATTTTCCACTTCCATTTTCAGTCTACTAAAAGTATCTATATTTAGTATTTCTTTTTGGATAGCCTTAAATATAAGTGGTATTTGATATTCGGAGGTACGTTTTCCGTAATTATTTCGAAAAATAGGTATTTTGTAAAACCCTTGGTTTTGAAGGCTTTTATTTTTATTGTGTTGAATGGTTAACAAGAATTCAGATTTGGAAATATCTGTAGTTAATTAGCTATTTATGTGATACTTTCTTTGTACATTAAATATGTTAAATTTAATCTTGAACGGTCAAGATTTTATTCTGTAAATAAACTGTAATTAAATTTCATTTGACTGAATCAGTAATTCTCGGGGTTTGCAATCTGATATTCCCAGGTTCCACTCTCAAGTGGGACTGTGTTGAAAATTTTCTCGCTAACCTCCGTTCTGGCATCAGCAAAAGTCTAACAAACAAAAGTTCCCATCAGCTTTCTGAGGCAGGAGTTGGCTCAGTGGTTAGCGCGTCAGGCTCGTAATCTACAGTTCCCAGTTCGAGTCTCAACTCTGCGAGCATTCATATTTATCTCCCTCATGGTGCTTTTGTACAAAGGAAGGCATCAGTAGGCTTGGAAAGGTCACCATCCGCCGGATGGGACGTAAAACTCTGTCCTTGTGTCCGGGATAGCCATGTCCTGTGAACATTAAAAAACACGCTGGATGGCAGAAGGCTACCATTTACCTCCTAGCAGTTGTCCAGTGGATCCCATCTCCCAACCTTCTCTGAGCTATCGGGGTCATTGTGGCCTGGCCATTTAGCCCATTGTGTGCATAAAAGTGCCGCTGAGATGAAAAGCAACCCTATCATGTTTCAGCTGTTCTCTAACACCATTGTTAAACTCTGTTAACACCTGCAGGTATTGATTACGTTTAGCTCTACAAATCTTGCTTTTAGAAATAAGATGAATAGCTTTATCATCAAATGATTCTGTTTGAAGAGCTCCAGGATGGGCTTGAAAGAGCCATCGTTTATCGGATGGAATGTTAAGACATGATCCCTTCTTCACTTTAAAGAACATATTGGATAGACCAGACCTACGTCTTTCACATACGTGCTAACAGTAAATCACCTTCTCCAATCTGCTTTCGGAACTTGCAGTCCTTATGACTTTGCCATTATGTGCCCAAATATGCCCTAAGAGGGAAAACAAGGAAAATCCAAAGGAATAGCAGTCTACGGTTATAATGAATGACATCGTTTGGAACAGAGAAGGCGTTTTTACTGAATTCTACTTCCGTGACTAAGTTCATTTTTACTCAATGAATGTTTCTAGGGCAATACTTTCTCTTTGTCTACTTCCTACGCAGAAAAATGTCCTTTAAGTCACTTTTCACTTCAAGAAAACGAATCAACCATAAATTGGACAAACATTATCATGCATACATATCGTGGTAAATAAAAGAGAATTTTGCTAACTTCATGACGAAACCAGGACCTACATTGATATTTCCTTTTTCATTTTCTCACTGTATATGCTTTCGGTTCTTCCACTTTCCTATACAAGTGAGGCCATCTGTTTCGCAGACTGTTCTTGCAAAATGTATTGAAGCAGAGATCACATTCCAAACAGATTAAAGAAAAAGACTGTTGACTCACCTTTCGTACCGAGTTCGAGATTACAATGCTGTGCTGAAGAAATGGGTCAATCAAGCACGCAACCTCATGGTTATGTCTCTATAAAATGCCCTACCAGTAGCAGAAAAGCGCTTAATTTCTCTACTGAATCTTAACCGACAACTTGAGTTCAACAGCATGAAGTTCCTAATCTTCAGTATGTTCTGCTGTTTTGTAGCAGTGGTTCTAGGCGATGTGGGAGAAATTCTGCAAAAGAATTTCTGTGGTAAGGTTCTTTTTTTATTCATTATTAGTTCATAAAAATTCTATACATTTAGTGTTCACCAAAATAATTCTATAAATTTTGAACGAAATTTTAATGATTTAATTTGTGAAAGTTGAAAGGATGGAATATTTCTTAAGTATAACTTTGTCAATGCATTATCGAAATTATTTCATATAATTTAAAAATCTGTTAAATTTTCATGTGCGTTTCTAGTGGAAAGCGTTATCGGGAATTTTAATCAAAAACATAATATTTGGAAAATGAGGTTTTCGAATGTCCATGGACATTTTTCGTGACGTTGTGATTATGTTAAATATAGACCGGTTTTCAAGGTGCAAATATTCTTAACCAAAATAGGGAACAAGTCTTTCACAATTTAATAAATTAATCGTTAAGTTTCGATTTGAATCATTTTACGCTAACTTTATGATGATCTTTTAAATAAGTACTGCAGAATCTATGGATCTCAGCTTCCCAGAGAGTGTATATTAACTCAGGGAGGCAAGAGATCACAGAAACAACAGAAGCGTTACCAAAATCATGTTCGTCAACATTATCAAATGGATCTAAGAAAAGCCATATCAAAGAGAAATATAATATAGAAATACAACATAGAAATATAATTCGGATTAGCTAAAACTTAATCTCTCAAAGTGTGAAAAGTGTTCTCTAGATACTCTCATGAGCGTAGCAAGAAACTTATAAGGGGGTCGCGAAACTGAAGAACTATTATTAAAACAATCAATTATTGTCAAACTAATGAAATAACCATCCACATGATAGTTAGTGCATGTCTGCTCTGAACCTCCCGAGCACTATAGATTACCCACCGATTATATCTGCACCGTCGTCAGCCTTCTCTTCCTTCAATTAGTTTACCACAACTTTCTGATGCTGCACCGTATTATATTCTCTGGAACATTTGGTTGTGAGAATATTCTTCCTTCAATTCAAATTATTTTGTTAATGATAACAGAAAAAGTGGGACAAATTGCATCAAAGGTAATGTAATATGTGGGACAAAAATCAGTTAATGGTAAAAGGGAGTTGTGATTAGAAACGTTTGAGAAAGTGGAACAGGAAATCTCCTAGAGAGTGGAATGAGGAAGTGTCCCAGGTCCCTTGAATTCTTTTCCCGGAGAGTGGAATAAGGGAGCCGCCCAGATATCCTTCAATTCATATCCCAGAGAATGGAATAAGGAAGTCTCCAATCTCCCCCTGAATCCCTCATCCCAGAGAATGGAATGAGGAAGTCTCCAATCTCCCCCTGAATCCCTTATCCCAGAGTGTGGAATGAGGAAGTCTCCCAGTTTCCCCTGAGTCTTTATCTCAGAGAGTAGAACGTTTCTCAGAGAGAGAAAGTCTCCTATTTCCTCTTGAATACTTATCCCGGAGAGTGCAATGAGGAAATCTCCTAGGTTCTCCTAAATGCTTACATCAGAGAGTGATATGAAGAAGAATTTCAGTCTGAGCTGAATCCTTGTACAAAGCAGTCGGAAAATCTCCCAGTTGATCAGTGGGTCACCAAAATTGTTTTCAATATTACTAATATTTGAAAAGTTATGTTGGCATATGTGGCAAAATAGAGTTTACTACTGAATTTCTATTCTTTTCATCAGTTATTATCTACTTTTATTATCCTGTTTTTAAAGGAGTTATTTGTTTCGATGTGAAATAAAATATCTTCAATGATGCAACGGACAGATGACCATTAGACCTTCCGGTGCCAATAAAACCTAGGTATTTGTTGTTGGATGATGTGGAGGGAGATCCATAGGCTCATCAATCTGCTCCCTTAACGGATAGTTGGGACTGGGGGGTCACCAACACTATTTACCCCTGAGTTGACAAGCCCCCCACGTGACAGACTTCAACACTGAAGAACGAATATTTTGTTTGAGGTTTTCCTCGTTGATCTTCAGTATCTAGAGGACACAGAGTCAGGCGCTATCGCAGCAAAGTTGGCGGCGGAAAAACGTTTCCAGCCGGGGCATTTCTACGGCCACATTCGTATTAGAGTGCGAGACCCTAATGTTGTGTCGATTTATTGTAAATATATTTCCAAAATCTTGTATATAACAATTTGTTGTTACATAAGCTGTACAGTCTGGTGAAATGATCCTCGACCACCGAGTTCGCCAATTTCCTGATTTAACTGCAATTCAACATAATAGGTACCTTTAAATTGAATTCTCCGAACCTGTGGGTTCAAACATATATTCATTTTTCAGCTTTTCTGATGAATCATTTCTGTTTCCCCAAAATTTCAGATTTTTCAGCGCCTTTCTTGGAATGGCTGAAATAATTTCACATGATAATAATTGCTGAGAGAGATCTGGAAATAACTAAACAGTTGGACTAACTCAATATTTGCCTTCGTCAAAGGGTGAAGAGTGAACTTTGTGCAAAGGTTCTATACTCTTCAAGTGTTCGTTTGCGTAATAGTGTCGTACCCACAGTTATCTTATCCTGTGGACATGACTGTTGGCAGATAGGGTCTCGGACGTCTTGTCTCCAAGCGATAGTGATACTTTGACCACCACCATATTTTTGCATCCAGCGCTAGTCGAAGAAGAGCCCTGCCGCCGGCGTAGAAAGTTTTCGACAGGTCCATGCCCCCCCCCCCCCTACGGAAATCAAAGGGTGCTATACATGACCCGACACTGTCAACAACATTCCGGATGGATTGAGTGGATTCGCACCTCGGCCCATCCTGACCAACCAGAAACGTCCACATCGAACCGCTAAGGTGACATCCACCAGGGGGCCGATAAGAAGGAGAACTAAAAGGCAAAATCGAGAGTGCAGTCTTGTCGCTGTCCTGAAGGAAGGAGAACGTGAGCCTTTTGACTTTTGGGAGAGGAAAAAGAGCAGCTGCAGTCGGAAGCGCCGATGAGATGACCACGCAGCGAGAGTTATCAGCTCCCAACGGAGACGGGCGAGCCCCGATGTTGTCTCCTGGGACGAGCCAGCAGTGAGGAGGTAGGGTCAAACTCGTTTTTGCTCTGGTTTAATTTTTTCCACTCAATTACGTTACTTCTCTCCGTCACGCGGCCTGTATGGAGCTAATCCATGGTGTATTGTGTGCTCACCTTTTGAGCACTGAACTGAAGTGACTTTTTGACTGGCTTTAGCCATCGCTGGAGAAAACAACCTTAAATTAAGAAGTGTCGCTCCGAGGGCGCCTGATGAAATTATCCGATGAGTGGACCTACATGTGTAATTAATTTGAACATCGATCTGTAAATAAATGTTTTTTGTGTTTTTGTTACCTATGAAACAATATTAGTTTTTGATTATTGCTAAATGTGTGTTGATTTGGATGTGGGGCCGGAAATTTGCCTTGAGTTTGACAAACGCAAACGAAACACAGCCGTTAGTGCGTGTGCCGCCCTGAAATATACTCAGGGATGGTCGCGACAATAGTCAAACAGGCACAGTGGTCGTTTTTTAAGATGAAAAGATATATATTTACAAACAAATACTGATATAGAGGCCCGAATTTAACGAAATTGAAGGTTAATCATAATTATACATAAAAATGTTATAAATATATATATATAATTATATATAAAATATATTATATTATACATAAAAAGGTAAATAAAAAGTTAATAATAAAATTAAAATTAAAGGTTATCTTGAGTTAAAAAAAAATTCTTGAATAATTCGCGGTAGATGCACTGGATTATTAAATATTGAGTTCCATTACCCTTACTGACATTCTCAAAGGGTGGTGAAGCTCACCCCCCCCCCCCCGAAGATCCGACCCTGATCGCAAAATTAATCGCACAGTTCTTTCAGATTTAAATTGAAATAGAAAGTAAGAGTACGTGCGATTTATGTTTATAACATTCAGATATTGAGATCTGAAATTTTTTTCTATAATTCGAATATCATCACCATCATCATACTTAAGCAGCCATGAGCTACGGAGATCCAACCAGATTGCGTAATTTAGTTCTCGTATGTATATCTCCTGAGCTGTATCTGTTTTATCTGGCCACTGTACACTAATTTTAACATGGTCCTTTTTGACATTGTTTACCCACGGCATCCTAGGTCTCCCTCTTTCTGAGACCTTTAGGTACACTCTTCATATTCGCAAATTTATAATTAGGCATATGGGCAAGATGGTCAAATCAGCAGAGTCTCTCTATGCACAATATGCTGCTCACAGGAGTTTGCCGACTCCTTTGCTTAAACTCATCATTACTCACAAAGTTGAACCACATAATGACCAAGAGAGTGCGTAAGCTTCTAGAATCAAAATCATCAAGTTTCCTTTTACCTTTTTTACAAAGAATTCAAGTTTCAGTGCCACAACTAACCCTAGTAAGAACCAAACTATTAGAGTCCAATTATAGTTTTTAGGTGTATACGCCTATTTCTCCACACTCTCCTTAGATACTTAAATGTCCCAAAAAATAAAATAAATAAATACCCCCTCAAGCAGCTGCTTGCCACAGAGGTCTGACGGGAGCCTGTCAGTTTATATGCCACAGTAGAAGATCTGAGAGGATGGCAGGATCTCAGCAGAAAACAACACGAACATCCATGCCTTACACGGGGCTCGAACCCAGGTCCCGTAGATCAGTAGCCAAGCGCGCTAACCACTCGGCACAGAAATCATTATTCGTCTGTTAATCTCATGCCACAAATCACCAGTACTCTTACATAGCTCCCAAGAAAATTAAACTGACACACGTGCTCAAGAGTGGAATTATTCAGATTAACTGAATCACAGCCAGCCTGACCGATTTCAATCACTTTAGATATCAATCTCTGTTTATCAACCAAAACTACTCTACTATCATTCTCATCAACAGTTCCAAAGAAAGAGTTTATTTCATCAGTATCATTTGCCAAAAGGGCTAAATCCTCAGCATATTTTAAGTAAGAAATTTTCATTCTCTAGACAATTTATACCCAAAATTTTGTCTTGCAGTGAATTTCACATAACATAACCAATAAACAAACTAAAGACAAAAGAACACAAATTACATCCTTCCCGAACTCAGGAAGCAATGCTAAACCAATTACTACATGACTTAGCAACTCGCACACACGCCTCAGTGTTATTATAAAGAGCTTTCATTATATTAACTAACATGTCTGGTATACCATACGATCCCACAATCAACCACAGATTATGGCGATCAACAGAGTCAAAAAGCCTTTTTGAAATTAAGAAAACTAGTAACCAAAGGTTTCTGAAACTCTAAACATTTACGAAGAATATACCTGAGTGAAAAAAATCTGATCTATATATTCCCTACCACTTCTGAAACCACACTGCTCAACACGCAATTGTCCATCAATCCGATTCTTAATTGTATTAAGCATAATCATGCAAAGAACTCTACCTGGAACAGAAAGCAGACTGATATCCCTAGAGTTATCACAAGAACTGCGATCACCATTTTTAAAAATAGGAATAATAATAGCTCTGCTAAAATCCTTAGGATTACTACCTTTATCATAAAAGATATTCAAAATTACAGTCACCCATATGGAAACTTCCTAGCTCTGAGCATTTCAGAAGTAATTTTGACGAATTGCTGTAGAAAGTTGTTTTAAATTCATATTATCTCTACACTGAATAAATAATGTCGTTTCGTCATAATTTTCGGCATATCTGGCATACTTTACGAAAAACTGTTCCAAATGTGTTAAACTGTTATTTTTAGCATATTCTGCATTTTTTTGTTGTTGATATCTTGATATTCTTTCGAAGTGTGGCTGACATCATGGTGAGTTGGATACATCACTACAAACAAAGAAAATTCATAAAAATTATTCCATTTGTCAACTCCTAATTTCACAGTACCTGAGACAAACTTGTCATGTTATTAAAACAGTTTTTCTAAAAGATATATTTTTTAATCTTAGTATTTTTAACTTCTAAACGTCTGTCTTGTTCAATTGAGGTTTCAGTTTTAGGAAAAAAAAGCGTAATATTGTAACACCATAGATTTCATAATGTGTCTTCTTTCAATAATTGCTTTACATTTTTCCACTAGCTGATTAGAATAAGAACACTAAAAATCTATTGCAATGTAGGACTGAACCATATTTTTTTGCAATTATCGTACTGTTCAGTTTCCATAGTTCTTTAGTCGTACGCCATATAAAGTATGAGTGTCGTCTATCAGACGCTGTTAAATTTTGAAATCATAGAAATTTACTGAAAATAGAATCAAAATGCAAGAAAAATTTAGCCTTACTTGATGTGGAGGTCAGCGTACCTGACTATCAAATTTACAGGCAAGTTCTTGTGTATGTGTTTGCAAATTGTATGAGAAGAGTTGGGGTTTTTAGCTCTGAACGTCACTTTTTTTTTCTACACAATGGCCAAAATGTCGATTTTACAACGAGCACAGAGGATTGGGTGAAGGGGCCCACTGGACAGCTGTCAGAAGACAGATGGTAGCCTCCTGTCAAAGGCATCCTCTGCATGATCTTCAGCGTGCACAATGTATGACTCTCTGGTACACAGAGTAACGAATTTAAGCCCCATCCGACTTTCCAAGCCAAACATTGGACTCTACGTTCGGTTGTGTGACTTCTTTTGTTTACACTTATCTCTGGACAGTGATAGTTTCCCAAGCTCACTTCTCGTTTAAGGAGGAATTCGAAATCCAGGACAGCAGGAAATTGTCTCACTTGAAAATGAAATTCAGTAACTCTGACCAAAGTGGCACATTTTGTCATTATTTAATAGTTTCATTTATTTGGTATTTGGAATGATTACGAATTTAATTGAATAAAACGAAATTCCTTTTTTTCCACAGACAAGGGTTCTGAAGCAAGAGAAAAAGCAATTGATTGCCTGCCTCAGAAAGTGCAACGTGACGTAAGACCTTTTTAAATTGTCAAATTGATCATTGTGTCATAAAATTCCATTTGCTCAACGTCATCTATATTAAAAAGGAATATTATGTGTGTCTCTAGGAGCCACTGCTAATCGGAAAGTCGTGGTAAATTTTACAAATTTTCACAAATTGTCTCTGGTTTTGATCCGAGTTTCACTGCTAAATTTCAAGTCAAAATTCCTAAAGGAATCTTGCTACAAGCAAACATAAATACGTTGCTATTCCTAGGGGAAAACGAAACCACTCTCAAAGCCATTGTTGCCTTCTAAGTATTTTTTATTATACTAAATATATTTTAATTAATATTACTATTCAATATTAATTTTACTGCTTCCTAAGTCTGAACACAAATCATAATAATATGTAAATCTGCTGCCTTTTCATATTCTAACACTCTCAAAGATTATAGTAAAGCATCCCACTTCAGTTATGCTCCTGTTTTTTTAACCCAAAAAGGGGCAACACCGGCTTGCATACAGTACCATTCATCTTGTACACTGGCGGAAATTGAAAAAAGAACACCATTAATCATTGAAGCATAATCAGAGATTTATTTAGTAGAAAGAACTTATTCAAAAAAGACAATGATCACACGTGTGAAGTGAATCAATGTTTGTTTTACCTTTTAATAAGCATTACATTTTACAGAAGGCACATTTTAATAAGGTGTTGAACCTCCTCGAGCAGCAATCAAGCTTCCAGTCTGGCATGCAAGCGGTCGTACAAATGCTGAATATCACGCTGGGGGATACCATTCCAAGCGCTTTCAAATTGGACGTATAATTCAGCGATAGTCGTTGCCTACAGTGGTTCGTGGAAGAGACTTTGTCCGATCCAGTCCCAGACATGCTCTATTGGAGACAAGTCTGGAGAGAGGGCTGGCCAAGGGAGTTCGTATACTGCCTGAAGGGCATATTGAGTTGCTCGGTCGGAGTGTGGACGGGCGTTATCTGCTGGAATATCGCATTTGAGATTAAACGCGAATATGGCAGGACGACCGGCTGTGCGATGTGGCTGACGTACGTATTCCTGTTCAGTGTACCCTGTAGAAACACCAGACACATGCGAGATTGATAACTAATCGCTCCCCACATCATGATGCTTGGCGTGGGACCTGATGTCGTTGGCGGACGCACGACGGAAGAAACCGTTCACCTTGTCGCCTTCGGACGCGTGAACAACCATCAGACACTCCTAAGCAGAATCGGCTTTCATCACTGAAGACCACAGACTGTCATTCTTCCCTCCAATGAACTCGTTCTGGACACCATTGCAAACATGCTAGATACTGACGAGGTGACAGTGGTACCATGCCAGCGGTACACGTGCCCGCAGTCCTGCTTCCAAAAGACGATTACGTGTCATTCTTGTAGACACCTTGATACGACCAAGGATTGAATTTGAGACGCCGCAGCCCTCCGCTCTGCCACCGCTGCCCTGCTGATATGCCGATCCTCTCATGCATCCGTAACTCTGTGTTGCCCAGAACCATGTCTGCGAGTGTGCGAATGCTCTTCTGACCATTAACGCCACCATCGTACAGTCGCTCAAATAAATATTCGAACACTATGGTTGATTACACAATTCAGAAAAAATATCAGGCAACGATTTGTATTATAATATGTATATAATCGTAACTATTTACATATTATAATATGTAAATAGTTACCATTATAATATGATAATAGTACGACACAAGACGAATAACTTGTTTCTTCAAACTCTAGTCCTTAAATATGCGCTGCGTATATTTGCATGTTGTCATCCTCAGTGACCTCATCATTTCATCCAAAGACTTTCAATCTTCGATTCAATTCTTGGATCATGGTTTCTGCTGCCCTTAACTATTAATGTATTATAATATGACGTCCACAAAGGAATTTCTCCTGGGTGTTCTTTTTTCAATTTCCGCCAGTGTATAATAAATGGTTTAATAATAACTATGTACGGAAATATTCCAGCTATACATGCAAATGAATTCCTCGAAGAAATCAATACACCTTATATTAAGACTTTATAAACAAAACTTAAACATATCTACATGATTTTTGTTTTTAAAACTGGTCATTTTAATATTTTCGTTGTCTCCTCTTCTATAGACATTCAAATATTTTTTGCTTTAAGAGATAAATGAAAAAATGTGTTTCTTCTATTTTATAGGCTCTATAAAAATACCCCCTCAAGCAGCTGCTTGCCACAGAGGTCTGACAGGAGCCTGTCAGTTTATATGCCATAGTAGAAGGTCTGAGATCTATAGATAATAATAAAGTATTGTCCTTCGCAGTTTCCAAATCATCCATTAGTTAAAATTTCCTCCTTACAAAGTTCTTAATTTGAAAAGAGACAATAATAAGCGCTTTTGAAAACGCGCATTCCATTTCCCGATTAATTCATATATGATGTTACGATACACAATTACATTGACTGTAATTATATATCAGATCTATTTTCTTGTCAAAGTCAAATACATTAACATTAAGATCAGAGGTGGAAATGTGTTTCAGAACTAGGCAAATGTTCCAAGATCAGTTGAAAAAAGACCCCCTAGTTGACACGGAAGCGTTGAGCAATATATAAAACACCTGTTCAAAATACCAGAAATTATGACTACAAATGTTACAAAGGAATGGAGATACATACGGTGAATCTATTTACTGTCATTAAGTATACTTAATTAAAAAAAATAACTGAGGAAAGGCGTAAATCCGCCGTTCCTTCAAATTTCCAGCCGTGATTAGGATCTAATTAAAATCTTTGTTTACTAGTGGGGTAATATTAGATTACGAATTAGGAAATTTTCAAGTATAACTTTCTGCTGTTTAAAGCGGCGTTGTTGTTTTTCAGTTTTTTTTTTTTTATTTCATATGTTTCAGTTTCTCTATCAAATTTCTAACAGTTGAAATATTTTCGCTACATATATATATTTTTTTTAATTTTAGAACTAGTATTCAATCATTTGAATGCACCATACCATAAATTTCGGAACGTTCCGTTGTTTTCCTTCACTTAGTATTAATTCGATAATAGTAATAGATATTCGATCTTTAATCTTATACGTTTCCGTGAGGTAATTCAAAATTGATGTTTAAATACAAACTCAGTTACATCATTTTACTGAACGCTCCAACTGCAGCTTCATATATTTCAAAATTTTTGAGCACGGCATAAAGGTTTTATGAACGAACTATTTAAATCCATCCAAACTGGCGTTGGATGTCCATTGATAACTGCTACCTTACTTCGTTCACAACTTTCCACCGTTAACGTACTATTCACAATGTATTGCTCCTGTCACAAAGTACGCGAAAGCAGCTGCCCCAGAAATTTCGATAATTTTACAGGATGTACTCCCGACCCACCCCAGCTAGGTACCTAATCGGTTAATCCAACAGGGCTAGACCTAAATGGGACCATCATACGAAATATTGTATCAATCGCTCAAGTACCCGCCGAACCAACGAAAATAAAATCTAATATTTCTTCTATTTTCTCTATTAACTGTATGTGCTATTTGTAAGGAGTATAGTTGTAGCATTTGGTTTTACACTCACGCTTTTAGAGCTTGCTATGATCAACTCTGTATATGTAAATGAAAAGTAAATAAAGAGTTAACGGAAAAAAATAGACTTATTGAACTAAGTTGCAAATTTCCAATATTTGGTTTATATATTGATATCTTCGGATATGTTTATATCTGCATCCTCCACCACAAAGTGATAACAATCAAGAAAATAGCAACCGCAAAATGACATTTTTGAGACATTCTACTCTATTCATTTAAGGAAAAAGAGACAAGAAAAGTGATGTTGAATATCGATCTGCAATTTTGTTTTTCTATTTCCTTTCTTCTTGAGAGTGTGAAAGGTCTCGAATTTATTTCAAATGACCTGTGTATATGTGAAATGATGGATCGATATTTTTATGGCTGCTGCTTGCAAAAAAACGGACTTTAAATCCTGAATAGAAATATTATTAGCATGCAAACGCCTATGATTTTAATAGAAAATATTTTTATTCGATAAAGGTAAATGGATTATATTATCCAGCGATTCGCAGTTGCTTTTTAGCATTGAAAAAAAAAAAAACACTGTAATTTATCTTTTGAAACATTTTTGACATAAATGAAGTGTGCTCAAACCCTAGCAGGTTCGAAAGAAACAGAGGAAATGACTACAATAATTATGCATCATTTCATATACATACAGGTCCTTCTCAGCAAATTCGATATTTTTCACACTCTCAAGAAGAAAGGAAATATCAAAACACAGTTTCAGATCGGTATTCGACACCAGTTGTCTTGTTTGTTTTTCCTTAAATTTCTCTGTTTTAGTTAAGAAGAACGATTCAAAAAGATGAGTAATTCTTTAACGTTATTCATTCAGCGTTTCGTATTCAATTTCTTTAGATTT
Source organism: Ryuthela nishihirai (assembly GCA_038380435.1). Classification (NCBI taxonomy): domain Eukaryota; kingdom Metazoa; phylum Arthropoda; class Arachnida; order Araneae; family Heptathelidae; genus Ryuthela; species Ryuthela nishihirai. The sequence continues at coordinate 62,034,185 of JAWZYU010000013.1, read as the reverse complement.
CTCGACAATTACTACGATTAGCATTTGAAGTCGAATGCGATACCGGATTTGAAAACTCTAACCATTTTTTTTACCTTTAACCAAAAATATTTCTAATGCACGAATGCAGATCTCTCTAACACCAGTACATTGAATTTGACCTATTACCTAGGAGGATTCATCGGATTCAAAATTTCGAAATATTACTCAGATCTACTCGAAGTACTCATAAGCAATAATTTTCAGGTTTTTTAGCATATGTAGATCAAGAATTTGACTATTACCTGATCTTTACTTGACCTTGAAGGATAGACATATCCTGAGGTCAAGTTTCGCTTTTTATCCCGAGATCTACCACCCGGATTACTCAAGTTGCCAATTTGCAGAGCTCTACCACTTCTGGTTGGGCTTCATTAAGCCAGTAATGCAGTTGGGCGCCTAAGAAAATGCAAATATTTTACCACGAAATAATTGTATTTAAATATATTTAGTGTATTATACATGGTGATTGTAAACTCTTTCAACAAAAAAGAGGGGTGATAGTAGACATCAAGATGGAAATTTTTTGCAATGAATCCTAGGGTCGCATTCCACTCTTTCCGCCAGAAAAGAGTACTTTCGAAAAACGCCACGCATGCACAAGTATTTACAACCGGTGCATGAAAAACACAAGATTCAAATCAGGTGCGCTGAGCAAGTGCGTAGACGATTAAGAACAAACATTTAAAAACGCAGCCGAACCCATTCATCGACATTACCGTGATAACGTCACATGTTGATGATATTGCATAATGGCATATTCGTGAAGTCCTGGAAGACTACACATACGAGGAATTTGCGGATATGCATCTGATGTACGGTCAAGCCGGTGGTAAAGGACGTGAAGCACAAAGATTGCACCGTGAGAGATTTCCAAATCGTCGTATTCCTTATCATTCGACCTTCGCCACTGTTGATCGAAGAGTGCGTGAAACTGACTCATTGGCTATCTCAATGAGTGATACTGGACGTTCGCGATGTGTGCAGACACCGGAAATGGAAGAACGTGTTTTGCAGCGATTTGCAGAAGTTCCTTTCACAAGTACGCGAGTGGTGTCATTCGAAATGGGAGTTTGTCAAAGCTCGGTGTGGAATGTCCTACATAAGGCACCGATGCATCCCTTCCAGGTGAAGAAGGTCCAAGCTTTGAACGAAGATGGCTAGCCCCGCCAGGTAGAGTTTGTTAGGTTGATGCTCCAGATGAACAATGTTAATCCGCAATTTCCGCATTAGTGTTATTTAGTGATGATGCCACGTTTACCCTTGAAAGCATTTTCAATAATCACTACCAGCACGTTTGGGCTCAAGAGAAACCGCACGTCACTGACCCTCGTAAACACCAGCAGAAATTTGTCTTCAATATCTGGGCAGGTATCCTGCATGATTGTCTGGTGGGACCTTACCTCTTGCCAGAACGACTGACCGGTGCACCATACCGTGTGTTTCTGGAGCAAGTGCTTCCCAATCTGTTGCAGGGTGTTCCGCTCACCACGCAGAGTGACACGTGGTTTATGCATGATGGGGGCCCCAACACACTTTTCAATCGAGGTCCGATATTTCCTAAATGCAACATACCCCGGCCAGTGGATTGGACGTGGTGGACCTGTGGCTTGGCCTCCACACTCCCCGGACTCCACTAGACATTTTCTTCTGGGGGCACATGAAAACACTTGTGTACGAAACACCTGTGAACTCCCTGGAAGATCTCGTCGCGAGAATCGGTGTTGCAGCGGAGAAGACCACAACACCAGGAGCCTATGAGAGGGTGCGACAGTCCTTCCTTCACCGGTGTGGGCTGTGCAACAACGCCCTCGAACGCCATTTTGAGCAGCTACTTTGAGTCTTTCTCTGACTCGAATGTAATTAAGCAACTCATAAATTGGTAAGGTGACTTTGTTTTCGCTGTTGAAGGATCAACGTGGATAAAAATCTGTTGAAGAATCAACGTGGATAAATAACTTTACACTTCTCTGGCGGAAGAAGTGGAATGCAACCCTAGGTTCCATTGCAACAATTATATGTCTTCATGTGTACTATCACCCCTCTTTTTTGTAGAAAGAGTTTACAATCACCCTGTATATATTTAAAAGGGACTTAGGTTTGAGCCCAAGTAAGGTATGGATATTCGTGTTGTGTTTCTCTGAGGTTGCGGCTTCTTCACAGATCTTGTCTATGGCTTATTAAACTCACCGATACCTGTCTCTGTGGCAAGCAGCTGCTTGAGGATTTTTTAAAATATCTGGACACACAAAAATTCACAGAATTCTATAAATGTATCTTATGATAAAATAATATATTTAAATGAAAAAAATTTAAAAAATCACTTCTGAAGAATATGTAATGCTTGTTTTATAATATAGTTTTACATTCATCATCATCATCATCATCATCATCATCATCATCATCATCATCATCATCATCATCATCATCATCATCATCAAGCAGCCATGGGCTACGGAGGTCCAACCACACTGTGCAATTTAGTTCTCCAAGTATATCTGTCCTGAGCTACATCTGCTGCATCTGGCCACTGCACACCAATTCTAACAAGGTCCTGTTTGGCATTGTATGCCCACCGCATTCTAGGTCTCCCCCCACTTTCTGACGCCTTTAGGCACACTGTTCATAACCCTATTCGCCAATCTGTAATTATCCATAGGACAACGTGGCCAAACCAGAGGAGTCTCTCTCTGCACAATATGCTGCTTAAAGGAGGTTGCAGACTCCTTTGCTTAACCTCAACAGTACTTACAAAGTTGAACCACCTAATACCAAGATACAACGTAAGCATATAGAATCAATAGCAGCTAGTTTCCTCTTATCTTGTTTACACAGTGTCCAAGTTTCACTACCATAACTAACCCTAGAAAAAACCAAACTATTATAGTCTAATTTTAGTCTTTAGGTGTATACGCCTATTTCTCCACATACTCCATAGATTCTTAAAAGTTCCGGCAGCAATCCCTATTCGTCTGTTTAACCTCATCCCGCACATCACCAGTATCTGTTACATAGCTCCCAAAGAAATTAAACTGTGACACCTGTTCAAGACTGCAACCATTCAGATTAACTGAATCACAACTTGCCTGACCAATTTTCATCACTTTAGTTTTCTCTCTGTCTACAACCAAACCTACTCGACTACCAGTCTGATCAACAGCTCGAATGAAAGAGTTCAAGGCATCAACTTCATTTGCCAAAAGGGCTAAATCATGAGCATAATCTAAATCAGATATTTTCATACCTCCAGTCCATTTAAGGCCAAAATCTTTCTCTTGAAGTTCGAATAACGTAATTAATAACCAAGCTAAAGAGAAAAGGAGACAAAACGCACCCTTGTCGAACATCAGAACTAATGCTGAACCAATTGCTACAAGCTTTGCCAACTCTCACACACGACTCAGTATTATTATAATGAGCTTTCATTATGTTAACTAACTTGTCTGGTATACCATATGATTTCACAATCACCTACAAATTATGACGATCAACAGAGTCGAAAGCCTTTTTGAAATCAACAAAGCTAGCAACCAAAGGTTTCTGAAACTCTAAACATTTCTCAAGGATCTGCCTAAGTGAAAATATCTGATCCACACATTCCCTACCACTTTTGAATCCACATTGCTCATCACGCAATTGATTGTTAACCAGATTCTTAATTCTATTAAGCACAATCATGGACAGAACTTTACCTGGAACAGAGAGTAAGCTGATACCCCTATAGTTACCACAAGGACTGCGATCACCTTTTTTGAAAATAGGGATAATATTAGATCTGACCATTACCTTGTTAAAAGTGTCTTGCAACTTAAACTTAAAAAGTGTTGTGCTAGGGTTAAAAAATTTACCTTTAATACTGAAGCTCTGAACGACCCAGTTATAGCTAAAGCTTACCATGATAGGTTACTTAGTCATTATGACAGTCATGGTTTGCTTAATACTGAAGTTGAGGAAGAATGGGGCCATTTTAAACAGGCTTTTTTGGAAACTAACAGTACTCTTTTAGGAAAAAAGGAGCAGAGGAGGCAGAATTATTTAAGTGAGAAGGCAATTAAGCTTATTTCAGAAAGAAGGAACTGCAGGAATGTCCTTAATCAGTACCCTACTAGTCCTAATAGAAAAGATTACAGAGAGCTTAATAAACGTGTACAGGATCAGTTAGCTACTGATAAAAATCTTTGGCTTGATAGCTTGGCTGACAAATCTGAGGAAGCGGTTAGGCAGCATTACAGCAGAGAGCTGTACCAGATAGTTAATGTTTTATGTGGCATAAAACGGACAGGCATACAGGGATTGAAGGATAAACAAGGTATGGTTATAGAAGGTGAGGATTCTGTCATGGCTAGGTGGGCTGAGCACTTCAGTGTTGTTCTAAACAATGTGGTTAGTTCTACTCCCATTATTTGTAAAGATGATAGATGCATTGGCAGCTTTAATGTTGGCCCTATAACACAATCTGAAGTTAGTGTGGCTATCTCTAAACTTAAACTTTATAAATCTCCAGGGGTAGAAGAAATTACTACAGAAATGCTCAGAGCTGGGAATGTTTTGGTTACCATTTGGATGACTCAAATTTTGAATAACTTTTCAAAAAATTTTTTTTAAAGTTTTTTTAAATTTTGATAAAGGCATGGTTCCTAAAGATTTTACCAGAGCTATTATTATCCCTATTTTCAAAAAAGGTGATCGCAGTTCTTGTGATAACTATAGGGGTATCAGCCTACTCTCTGTTCCTGGTAAAGGTCTTTCCATGATTGTGCTTAATAGAATTAAGAATCTGGTTGACAGGCAATTGCGTGATGAGCAATGTGGATTCAGAAGTGGTAGGGGATGTGTGGATCAGATATTTTCACTTAGGCAGATTCTTGAGAAATGTTTAGAGTTTCAAAAACCTTTGGTTGCTAGCTTTGTTGATTTCAAAAAGGCTTTCGACTCTGTTGATCGTCATAATTTGTGGTTGATTGTGAGATCATATGGTATACCAGACAAGTTAGTTAACATAATGAAAGCTCTCTATAATAACACTGAGTCATGTGTGAGAGTTGGAAGTCTTATAGCAATTGGTTTAGCATTACGTCTGGTGTTCGAAAAGGGTGCATTTTGTCTCCTTTTCTCTTTAGTTTGGTTGTTGATTATGTTATGCGAAATTCATTTCGAGGGAAAGATTTTGGCCTTAAATGGGCTGGAGATACGAAAATTTCTGATTTAGATTATGCTGATGA